>JAYKKM010000477.1:3342500-3902500 GCA_035772405.1 Chrysogorgia sp. JL179-B06
ACACGGACTAAGATGGTAGAGTGATGGTTATGTGTACAACTACATACCTTCTGACAACCAGTGAATTGCTCTAACTATTGAGCTACATGAACTCAGATGGTGATAACCAGTGAATTGCTCTAACTATTGAGCTACATGAACTCAGATGGTAGAGTAAAGGTTACATATGTGTAAAACATGTAACCTTCTGATGACCAGTGAGATGTTGTAACCATTGAGCTACACGGACTAAGATGATAGAGTGAAGGTTACATATGTGTACAACCGGTAACCTTCTGATGATCAGTGAATTGATGTCAATGAATTGATGACCAGCGAATTAATGTCTTACCATTAATGACAGACGTGGAAGAGCAAAGTTTAGCACGTGTGTGTAAGTCTATTGTCTCGCACAGAAACGTTACCCTTGACGCCCACAAACCTTGGCAATGTTCTCAAAGCATTTTCTCAAATGAGGTTGCACGGCTGTTGGGTCCTTGGTTTGAGAAAGAATTTCCAACAGTTCATCGTCGGATAAGAAGAAAAATCTTGGGAAAGCAGTTCTCTTTGTCTCAAGGTATTCACTAAGACCCTTTTGAACCTACGCGAAGAAAAAGATGCCACACATGTGAGTGAGAAATGAGCAAAAACACACATATCAAAACATTCACACAAACATACACAAGTCACAAAGGATCTTTCAAACAATACTTCAAGATCCTCTCCCACTACAGCAGAGCATGTACAGCAGAGCATATTACACCATCAATAAATGAGAGACGACCATCATACATTGCGTTACGTTAAATTATGTTACGTTATGTTGCGTTGCGTTACATTACATTACATTACATTACATTACATTACATTACATTACATTACATTACATTACATCACATTACATTACATTACATTACATAACATTACATTACATTACATTACATTACATTACATTACATTACATTACATTACATTACATTACATTACATTACATTACATTACGTAGCGTTAGCTTACATTATGTTACGTTACGTTTCGTTACAACACGATACAATATATCACAAAATAATACCATGTTATATAATACGAGATACCTGTTCCAACAGTTTGTTGCATTCTTTGAGATTCTCCAAAAGATTAGCATCAGGGCAGAAAGATATTACCTGCATGGGGTGATGGGGTAAAATGATATTATTTCTTAAAGTGACATGTTTGCAAACAACATGTAAGCTACACGTGTAATTAGAGCACGAGAAAACAGAAAACGGGCTCTTCACACATGAGACCAAAGTAACCAGTTGGACAACTACGAGGAGCAGGATTAATCGAACCCAGGTCAGAAGTGAAAAATAATTGTGCTACCACTGTGGTACAACACCACTTGTACCACCAACACCACTGTGTACCACCAACACCCCTGTACAACCAACACCACCGTGTGCCACCAACACCTCCTGTGCCACCAACACCACCTGTGCCACCAACACCACCCTGTGCCACCAACACCCCCTGTGCCACCAACACCCCCTGTGCCACCAACACCCCCTGTGCCACCAACACCTCCTGTGCCACCAACACCTCCTGTGCCACCAACACCTCCCGTGCCACCAACACCCTCTGTGCCACCAACACCCCGTGTGCCACCAACACCCTCTGTGCCACCAACACCACCGTGTGCCACCAACACCCCGTGTGCCACCAACACCCCTTGTGCCACCAACACCCCCTTGTGCCACCAACACCACCTGTGCCACCAAACCCCCTGTGCCACCAACACCTCCTGTGCTACCAACACCTCCTGTGCCACCAACACCCCCTGTGCCACCAACACCCCCTGTGCCACCAACACCACCCTGTGCCACCAACACCTCCTGTGCCACCAACACCTCCTGTGCCACCAACACCTCCTGTGCTACCAACACCTCCTGTGCCACCAACACCTCCTGTGCCACCAATACCACCCTGTGCCACCAACACCTTCTGTGCAACCAACACCCGTTTCATATAGATGAAAACACAGAAACGTCACCACATTGATCAAGGTACCTCAGGGTTATTCTTAGCGTTGCCCATCACTTTGCGCCAAATCCTCTCCATCGTCTGATACCGTTTACTTTCGATAGGCAACTGCCGGTTGATGTCCTCTGAACTAAAGATTGGCTCCAGGTA
Organism: Chrysogorgia sp. JL179-B06; assembly: GCA_035772405.1. Taxonomy (NCBI): domain Eukaryota; kingdom Metazoa; phylum Cnidaria; class Anthozoa; order Scleralcyonacea; family Chrysogorgiidae; genus Chrysogorgia; species Chrysogorgia sp. JL179-B06. The sequence continues at coordinate 3,344,649 of JAYKKM010000477.1, forward strand.
AAGCCAAGCACGTTGACAGTTCAACCACTCGTCAAGAACGTCTTGCGTCATCACGAGTTTTCCCTCCCAGTTGTTGATACGATCTTCAAATGGTTTTTTGTACGGCGAGAACGACATGCTTTGCGTCATAACGATGTGATCGTCGAGCAACTGAGAGCAATCCTCGCTTACTTTCACGATGTAGGTACCAGTCTCTTTGTACTCAATGATGTCCATTATCATAGGAGCCCACTCGTTTTCCATTTTGTCCAGAGCCTACGAAAGAAAATAAATCGCGACGTTACGGACATTTTGTAACCATGACGACGACAGTTAAGGTTACATAAGTGCACACGTTCAACCTGCATTAGACCTTGAGCTACATGGACTGAGTTAATAGAGTAAGGTTGTATGTGTTCAATCTGTAACCTTCTGTCTGATGACCAGTGAAATGCTCTAACTATTAAGCTACACGGACTGAGATAATAGAGTGAAGGGTGTATATATGTGTGCAATCTGTAACCTTCTGATAACCAGTGAAATGCTCTAACCATTGAGCTACATGGACTGAGATTAGCACACGTGTATATCCTATAACCTTCTGGTGACTACAGAGATGCTCTAACCATCGAGTAACATGGACTGAGATGAAGAACATCTAATGAATAGTGAGATGCTCTAACCATTGAGTAGTGTAGAGGATTGGGGGTCCGGAGGGCCTAGCTGGAGGTGGCACTGGGGCCTGGCGGGCCTAGCTGGAAGCGACGCTAGTGCCCGGCGGGCTTCCAAGACCCTTTCCGTAGAAAGTGGTCCATGCAGAACCTCCTCTCACTCATTGAGCTACAAGGACTTAAGGCCCGTTCACACGGGCGATTTTTGCTGCGATTTGATTGCGATTTTAGTTGCAACTTTTATCGCACTCGCACTGCGATTTCAAACAGCGAGTTTGAAAAAAAATTATTTTTTCTCGTTTCCCTTTCTTACTCTTGGGAGTGCCTTTGTCAGATTCTGCGGCCACCATGTTTGCGCGCGAAATCAGCCTCTGTGTGTGTGAGGGTGTCTGATCTGGCGTATTTTGGTGCTTAAACATAAGATCGTAGCGAAATCATAGCGAAATTCGAGCAAGTTTGAAATCACGGCGATTTGCTGCAATTTCAAAATAACAAATCGCAGCGAAATCGCCGGCTGTTCACACGCGCTGTTTGAAATCGCACTGTGAGCACGATAAAAGTCGCAGCTAAAATCGCAATCAAATCGCAGCAAAAATCGCTCGTGTGAACGGGCCTTTAGATGGTAAAACGACGCTTGGTTTGTCGCAAATGTGACATATGAGAATGTGACTGATGGCTGTAGCTCATAACGTCAGTGTTTCTATTTTTAAAAACATACACGAGCATCACCTGTTCAATGGAGTACTCCTTGCCAGCAATTTCTGCTACTTTTGCAATCACACTAATATGTTCTTGTAGTTTCATCTCCAGGCACTTCGCAAAATTGAGTTGCTGGTTTGCAACGATCTTAAAACCAAGATCTTTGGAAAGCTACAGAAGAATAAAACAGATTGAAGCACAAACAATCTCCATAGCTATATATTTCTCACCAACCATTCACCCAAACAACCAATCATCGAACCAACCAACCAACCAACCATCGAACCATCGAACCAACCATCGAACCAACCAACCAATCAGCCTTCCACCAACTAACCTTCAACCAACCAACTAACCAACCTTCCATCAACCACCAACCAACCAACTAACCAACCAACCAACCAACCAACCAACCAACCAACCACCCTACCATCGAAACAACCAACCAACCAATCTTCGACCCATCCCTTCCTCTTTTCTCCTTGCATTCCCCTTTACAGTGCTGCAGACTTTTACCTGGTCCCAGTGACGACTCCTCATTCCTGGATTCCGTAGTCCTTGTATTAGAGGAATAAATGGTTTAAAGTCTTCAATCCAGCCTTTAATCTCGTTGGCTATCCCCTGAACAGATGGTACCTCCTGAAAGTGCCGAGCACACTTGTGCATCGTCTTGAAAGAGTTGCTCACGTTATTCTCGAGCTGTTCCGCGTCAATAGTGGTGAGCGGATCGTTCATCCAGCTATCGTGCCATTTCAACCAGTCCGAAGTAGTCAACCACAAGTTTTTGTAAGGCTCGAAGTCTTTTAAAAGCTTGTTCAATTTATCATACTAGAAAATACATACAAGACAGTTTAGCCCATGGCAATGGTTGTAAACATGACATACAATTATAGTGTTCGCTCTCGTCGTATATGAGCTAATTGCCAACTCGGAGCTTCGCGCACAACTGAGGCAACTGAGCACAGCGGGCTCGTATAATCTTTTGGCATAGCGGTCAAACAAGAGCGAACGTTGGGTTAACCTTTCATGTTACTCCATCACCAAATGAATCGAGGTATATAATCGTCATGAAATAACCGCTAACCCCAAAACAACTTAGATCCTAACCCTAACCCCCCACCTAATGAGTTTGCTAACCCTAATCCCCCGCCTTAAGTGTCTTCCTAACCCTCCCACCTCGATTCCCTTGATGTTATCCGGTGATGTTTATATTGGTGATGGAGTAACATGAAAGGTTATCCGAAAGTGAAAGTGTTTGCAACTTCGATCAATATTTAAAAAATAATTTTACTCTACGCACGCTGTAATTGGTCAGCTTGCCGGTCTCGATCAGGCTACGGAGACCGGAATGACGTCAGTAACTAATGAGAATTTGCATTAAATCAAAAGCGTTATATAGAGTAATAATCCAAAGTATAAGAAAGTGTTTCTAAATTATTTTATAAAAATAATAGAATACGTTTGCCCATGAGGTTTCCATAACGTTATCGAAACCCTCGTGAAGTAATAAAAACACTCAAGAAGTTGGGAACACTACACTTCTCTCGTGTTTTTATTACGTCACTCGGGTTTCGATCACGTTATAGAGACCTGGGCTATTTTAATAAATTCATTTATACGAATATTAAAAGTCCAGCTGTGCAGACGCACTTACCGAGGTCACAGGTAACCCAAACAATCTCTCCCTGTTGTTATACGTAGTAGCGTGACCTTGGCATTCTTTCAGCTGCTTTAAAATTCTTCGGACTTCATTGGCAATCTCGTGGGCTCGGTTGATGTCGCTATGCGCTGAGAAGCCCGCGATCACCATGTTCAGCGTGTCCAGACGATCCTGGAAAGTTGTCTGATCCGAGAGCAAGTTCTTTTGAAAGTGTTCCTCGTCGGCTTCCAAAGCCAGTTCCGTCGCCTCGATTTGTTGCTGAATTTTATGTGGGAAACCAATGACAGTCCACCTAAGACAATAGAGAAATTAGACAAACAAGATGCAAGGACAGAGATGACGAGCAAAAGTTACATATGTGTACAACTGTAACCTTCTGATGACCAATGAGATGATCTAACGAAGGTTACATGTGTGTACAACGTGTAACCTGATAGCTTGATAAATACAATGTAATCAAGTTTTCTCAGTTTACTCAAATCCGAGGTTCTATCACATTTCAATAAAACGAAAAATTCGATTCTGTTTTTATGACCCATTTTGGTACTTCTTGATGCGCTGAATCTTATGGTGGTATCGGTTTTTTAATCAGGAAAGTGCTTTATTTTTTATGTTAAAGTTGAAAAATGACACCAATTTTGTTCCAATTCATTGCGCGGTCAAATCACCTCTTTGACGTCACACGTTAGAGTCGGTATAGATTCTAGAGATGAAAAAATCATTACTGATCTCGCTTTCAGACGAGGACGTTTCTACAGCTAAGCATTCAAGCGCCACAAAAACATATAGATATTATCAACGACTCTAACGTGCGACGTCACTAGACTGCTTACTTCGGTCCTAGATTACGGACATTTTTCTATCAAAATAGCGATGTTTGAACGTCGATAAAAGCACTTTCCTGTACCGTGATTGAAAAACCGATAGCACCATAATATCCAGCGCATCACGAAGTACCAAAGTGGGTCATAAAAACAGAATTGAATTTTTCGTTTCAGGGACTTTAGTCGTTTCACCAACCCTCCCATCCACGAGCCTTTAATTTTGAAAAGCGCAAAAATTATGGTCGCGTAGTCATTTCTTTGGTTTGTCGTAACGAAAAACTTTAAAACCGAGACCTCTCTAAAATCTCAACTGAGTAAAACCACGCCTATTTTTAATACTTTGCATTGAAGTCGTCTTGTGTAATGCTGTAGTAGAACTCCTCGATCAATTCGTAGTCCACGACGGCTTTATCGATAAGCTCCTGGTTCTTCTTCAGCAAATCAGGGAAGGTCTTCATGTACTCCCGTTGCTCTGCCAGTTCTTCGATGCAATTTGGTTTATCATAGAGAGTCCTGGCTATTTGCTTGAATTCCTCACACACCTCCAAAAAGAAACAATTTGAAATTAATAAAACAAGACTAGAGTGGAATAGAATAGGTCTGTTGTTTAACAGTTTCGTAGATTGATTACATTTTAGGAGCTGTTTACATGAATCCGGCAGGGGTGGCGCCAGAGGGGGACAGGGGGACTACAGCTCCCCCGTCGGGGAACCTTAGCCCCCTGTCGGGGAAAAATTGACAATTCGTCGGGGAACGAGCTGGAAGAAAAAAAGAAAAAGAGAAGAAAAAAAGAAAAAGAGAAGAAAAAGAAGAAAAAAAGAAGAAAAAAATATAAAAAAAGTTCGTCTTTTGTTTTCTTAGAATCGAAAACGTTTTTTTACGCATTAACAAACGTTTCGTTAAACAACGTCAAAGGTAATCAACTTTCATCTCTGGCACAAATCCATCATCTCTGTGTTGTTTTTCGCGCTCACTGTCGTCTAGTTTTTGCGTGAATATTATTGTTAGAGTTAGTTTCGTATACAGTAAGGAAATACTGACTATAAAATCATGATTTTCACTGTTTTTTATTTGTTAAAACTGCCCCAAAATGCATGAAATAGCGTTTCAGAGGCTTAGAAAATAAAAAATTCCTCGGGTAAGCATGCCCCCAGACCCCCCTAGAGGAATTACCACTACCTGTTAGCCCCCTTGTCGGGGACCTTAGCCCCTGCGTCGGGGAATTCCTGGCTGGCTGCACCCCTGGAATCCGGATTGAGTTTCATTCCGGATTGAACTCATACCGGTTCTGTTAAAATCCCTTTAGGTGTTTGACATGAATCCGGAATGAGATGCAGCTCATTCCGGATTGAGTTCATTCCGGATTGAGATTCACCCCGGATTTGAGTTTCCGTTGAAATTTCATTCCGGTGTCATGTAAAGGCGGTGCGTGATTTCATTCCGGAATGAAAAATACGACCTAGAAGACTGAAACGAACAACATATGCGTGCTTTTAACATTTATCGACGACAATTTGCAACTAGAGACAGGAATTGCGCCGACGTCATATTGTTCAATATACTGTAAATAGCTCTTTGTCGACAACGTTATAAATTAAAGGTGAATTAAATGCTTGCTTACTTGCGACCGCATCGATTATCGTTGCTAGTAATGCTTTTCCCCTTTTCTTTATGTTCATTCTTCGCCAAATTATCAGTTTAAGGCACATGTTGAAATGTACAAGCGCAGAAATCGTTGAAGAAACATACCCGTTATAATGTTATTATCGCCATCTTGAAATTTCAGATTTCGCGCGATTTTCGATCCTGGGATAGCATTCCTATGTAAACGCGGTTTGAATTCACGTTCAATCCGGAATGAAACTGAATCCGGATTCATGTAAACAGCCCATTAGATCGTATCACATGAAGAAATTATTACACGACCAAATACCTCATCGTTTTGTTTTCGCAATTTCTTGGCCAGGAGTTCGATGACTTGGTTAGCTAAAGCTTTCCTCTTATTGGCCAACTTTTGTCGCACGCCATCAGTGTTGACTTGGAATGGTCCAATCACAATCAATGATGGAATACTATTCTCGATTATTTCTTTTTCTCTCAGATGTTTCTCTATCTCTTGTTTCACTTCCACAGCACTGTGATCTTGACTGTCATATTCACTTTGAAAAAAACAAGATAAACATTCAGACATTTCAATGGTCTTATTAACAGACACAACAGACGTGTGTCTTTACAAATTGTTTTAGCTCGAACGTGGCGGAGTCCAAGGTATGTCAAAGGCGCCGCAGGCTGCCACCATACGACCCAGCTAAGATCTAAGTGTTGATTTTACTGAGGGAAGAAAACCGGAGACCCCGGAGGAAAACACTCGAAGCAATGGTAGAGTAAAAGGTTACGTACATGTACAACCTGTAACCTTCTGATGATCAGTGAGATGCTATACAGTATCAGTCGAGCTACATGGACTGAGATTGTAGAGTGAATCCTAAAGGTTACATACCCTTTGCTTACGGGGGCACGCGGTGGCAGCCGTGTGCCTTTTGGTACAATTACAATATCTTATACTTCGTTTTGAATTTATTTTATCACTCTAAGTTAAAATTTATACTGCTCAAATTCGGAAAGAAAAACATTTAAATTTTGCGAGCGAGATGCGTAATGAGAAAAATGAGGAGGAACGAGCCCGCGAACTGGTCGACGATTGACGAAGTATAGGTTGTGTAATTTGGTTACACAGAGGCACGCAACTGACGCAAGCTATTTTCTATTTGTTAAATTTATTAAAATATATTATTAATATATTATTATGTTACCTATATCCACTTAGCATTAATTATTAAATATTGTTATTGACATTAAACGACAAACATTTACTGTGAGTCCAGTAATACGGTGATCGGAAAAAATGGCACCGGAAAAAATAGCACCGGTAAAAATGGCACCGGAATAATGACTGACACGGAAAAAATGGCACTACCCATGAAACTCAAACTGTAATTTTCGCACTACACATTTTCGGAGAAAAACATATCCATTAAATGAGTTAAGCATACCTTTCAATTCTGAATTTCTATAGATTTAGCATCGCAATTAGTTGAGTCATACAATTAATTATCATTTCCGTTGCACTGACGCTTTGAAAACAACCAATGAAATACTACATAAATACGATGAAAGTTTCATATGATTGTTATTCTGGCTTCATTCTTGAAACACACGGTGTGCCGAAATGGAAGTAATTGGCAGTAATAAGGGCAGAATGAAGCTTTGGAAGCTTTGGGGGCTTCATGTATACAAAGTATATTACTAAACCAATCATATCCGTTGGTGATGTGTCAAGCGAACAACATTGTAAGGGTTCGTTAAAAAGTTCACTTGTCATGACGGATGCAGAAGCTGTGTTAGTTGAATGTCTGTTTTTTGACAAAGGCTCTTATAAATTTCTTATAAATTGGTGCCATTTTTTCCGTGTCAGTCATTATTCCTGTGCCATTTTTACCGGTGCCATTTTTTCCGGTGACATTTTTTCCTAAATTCAGTAATACATCCTACTAAATGAAAATTTCCTTTCGCTTGTTTGCCAAGTAAGGTGAATTTCACAAGTAAGGTGAAAGTGCCCTTTTTCGAGATTCTTCCCCCGCAGCCCTGAGTTGCTTCCGGCACCCGTGTACACCAACTCTGACGTAATTAAAATAACCATCACACCAACCTTAAATACTCATTAATATCCAAGTTAAATAACTCCAAGTGTTTCTCGTATTGTTTAGCGTAAGTCTTGAGCGGTATAACAGACTGTCGTATGGCCTTCCCAATCAACTCTCTCATCTCTACAACAGGTGGTTCGTTTTCACCAACGGTCTCCAACAGAGGAGTACCGCTCCAGAACAACCTCTTCATCACCATCTTTTCCAACTGTGGAACATTCTTCGTGCAAGTGATTCCCTTGTCGAACAAACCACGCACAGCTGGCTCGAAGTTCTCAAGATCTGTGCTGTAACACACGCTGCCTTTGTCCATAGTTAGGTCGACCAAAAACAATGGATTCTTCTTCGGCCTACGAATGAAATAATGAATGTAGGTGTATTATACTTACTGATGTGAAATATATTGAAGTGAATGAGTGTATTATATACAAAGGTGCTAAAATGAGTAATTAAGGCAAGTTAAAATAAGGAAAGTGCCCATGTTAGCATTAACTAGGGAAGGGTTGAGTTTACATATAAGAAGGCTTTCCAAGAGGAGGAAGACAAAATTATGAAATCGTCATGAGAAACAGGGTATCCAGTGTCACAATGATGTGTCAGGATACTTGTGGGAGAAGGATTAATTCGTGTAATTGCCAGTAAGAGCAGACACCCAACGTGGTGTGAGATTCATGTGTGTAAAAGTCGACTGGTTTCACCATATTACATGTGATGAAGATGCGATCAATATTCAACGGAATCGTTATTCACGATATTACACACACATTTACAGTGCCTATGAAACGAAAAATTCAACTCTGTTTTTAAAAACTGATAGAAAAACCGATGCCACCATAAGATTCAGCGCATCAAGAAGTACCAAAATGGGTCATTAAAACAGAGTATAATTTTTCGTTTAATATGCAGTTTAAAAATAACTGCACACAGCTGCAGTTAAATCAAATAATTTTATCAAATAATTTTCGCTCTGCCACCTGAGTACGAGTACGATTCTTTATGTGGACCAGGTTCGTATGTTCGATTGCTACACTCATTTTAGTACTAGCACTTTATAGTTTCGATTACTACATGCACATTCGAGCACTGCACGGCACTTATTTATAACAAATTCACAATTCCCTCACTAGTTTTCACTAGTTTTCAATGTCCTTACTTGTAAGGACTATTGACGATATCATTCCCCCACTCCAGGTCTTCCTCGACGTTCATGACGTCATGACAGCCATCTAAGATCATTTGTTTGTACAATGCCAACGAGTCTTGCACCAAGTATCGCAAAGTGTCCTGCAATAATAATAATAATAATAATAATAATAATAATAATAATAATAATAATTGATGAGGAAGATAGAAATAGTCCCAGTTGTAGTTGGAGCTCTAGGAGCTGTGAGTAAAAAGTTTGAACAGTGGATAGAAAAGATTGGAATCAAGGTGAAGATTGAGCAAATCCAGAAAACGACGCTACTTGGAACAGCAAGGATTCTAAGAAAAACATTAGAAAACTAAACAACCCAGTGTCACCTTAGTCTACTGCGTGTAGACAGCTGGCACTGATAAACACCAACCGAACATCAAGTTGTGCGAAGACAAATAATAATAATAATAATAGTAACGTCATTTATTTAATCACGATGGTATAAACACTGCAGCTAACGCTTATGGGGTCGTGAATCTAGATCTGATTAATCGTATTTGATATTAGAGAGGGAGGAAAACCGGAGTACCAGGAGAAAAACCCTCGAAGCACAGGAGAGAATCAACAACTCTACTCACATGAGTCTCACGCTCAGGGATCGAACGAGGTGGTCACTTATTAACTAGGGGTGTACCGGATTTTTTTCTAAATCCGGCCGGATTTACCGGATTTATAGGTCACTAACTTTTTACTTTTACATCAGCTTGCCTACAAATGTCTTGTTTAGTTGTTTATTTATATGTCATAGAATGGCAGAATGCCATACTATATAAGTTGGGATTGTAGTTGTACAGTGTGCTACTGTGTTATAAACAATAGGGTTATAGTAAAGTTATTACATGCTGCATGCTTAGTCACCTCCCACTGAGTACAATATAAAAGACAAATTTAGGCCAACTGCTTTTTATAACCAACAGGGATAATTCATTTTGTTGTTTTGTTACCTTTAGACAGTTCTATATTCAAACTGGTTTTTTGGTTTTGAAAAAATATGGCCGCCATTTTGAAAAAATAAATTACCCCATTTATCCCAAATCCGGAATTTTTGCCCGAATCCGGTTCCGGCCGGATTTTAAAATTCCATATCCGGTGCACCCCTAGTATTAACCCGTCCGATCAGGCTTAACTTCAAATCCAGTGGTGAGAAGAAGTGCCCTAACAGCACACGCCACCTGTAACAACACACGCCACCAGCAAAGATGAACTAACTGTAAGATATATATGGTCACTTTCAAACCCATCTCCAACATTGACCTCTCGATTACCTGCATCGCAAAGTTCACTAGCTGCATGAACTTGGCCAGTTTAGAAATCTTGTACACTTCCCAGTTGGTTTCATCAAGATTAAACCATCCTTTACCAGACTCACTGAGACTTGATCGAATGGCGGAGCGCAATGTACTTAACCAGCCATCTTTCAAAAATAACTGCACCTAAAGAGAGAGCTGAGTCAGTGTGTGTCTCTAAAAAATGTCTTTTCCTCTCTTTCAAGTGATATCATTTAAAAGAAAGCTTGGTATTAATTTTAGTTTATTAATTTTGCGCAAGGGGGCATTCTTTACCTGGGCCACCAACACCCTCAACACAACTCTTTTCTGTCCGGCTGAAAAACATCCAAAATTGAACCACCTCTTTGTTCTATTGATATCTCTGGAAATAACCATAACTGTTGCAAAAGCTATATATTTACTGAAAGCCCAATAAACCGGCTTTTACTAGTGATTTTAAATTTCCCGAACAAGACACATTATGTTAGTATAAATTAGCATTAACTATCATAAATCAGGTTGGAAACTTTCATTTTTCTAGAAAAGCCCATCTTGCACGCCTGCGTAGCATCATGAAAATTTAAAATGCCACCAATCGCAGAGTTTTTTATGAAATCAAATCAAACTTGGCGTGTGAGTGTGCCTGGCGCTTGTCGAGTTTCAATTTTTAATCTTGCGTTACCGTGTGCCGTGTTTTTCGATTGACGACTTCATCAGTCTTGTAGGACCGATTTTGATTGAGCCGGACAGGAAAGATTTAAAGGGAATCTACACAACACGATTGTCATCCAGGCGTATGTGATTGTCTGCACGCGGCACAACCAGTGAATCAGAGTTAAAGAGTGAGTGTCAGGGTAGTGCTTTGCGCGCTTGTTTTCTTCTTGGCGGCCATTTTATGGGACGCCTATTTCAGTTCACAAACGAATCCGTCGATATTTGATCAATCCTTCTTATAAATTATCCATTTTCAAGTTTTCTAAGAAGTAAATATACCTGAGTGATCAATTATTGTGATATTTTTCGTAAAATTGATCATTTACTATAGTAATCTTTTCGATACATACAGTGTAGAAGCTGCCGGGTTATGCTGCTGAAACAGCGCGAATAAGTTTGCGAATGGAAGTGTTTGATGAGTGACCAGTAAAGAAATATATTTTGTTTTTTCTGATGTTTTGTTCATTTGAATTTGCAAAGATTCAGGAACTAAAGCCATCCGGGCCAGCTTGTTCGTCAGAAACGGCGGCAACTGTTCAAATCGTCTTGAACATTAACTTCATAACGCCCCGGTCAGGATCGGATCGGACTCCAATTTCAACATTTCCAAATAAATCTAGAGTTCACATGCAAATTATAGTTCTAACGATGCGATGCACTGCGCGCAAAGCACTACCCTGACACTCACTCTTTAAGGACGAAAAATAGTCAGCTTCAACACTTCTTCCTATTTCTCCTTACTGCATCTAAACCATAAATCGCCCAATTAATCGCAACCTCGTACCCCAACGGACCCGGGTATGAGGTTGGATTAATCGCAGTGTGTAATACCCTTCGTACGGGCATTTCTAGTGCAGTGAAATGTAATCTCTTACCTGGGAACTTGCTTGACTTTGTGCTTGTTCAAACTCCTCTAGTCTCATGTTTTTTGAAATGGGAGCTTGGAATAGACACAACGCTGCCACTTTATTACACTCCGCGCGTACTTTGTTCATGGCGTTAATCACTTCACCACGGGTGAGCAAAGATCCGAAAGCAAATTGATCAAACTTTTCATCGAAAGGACACGGTGGAACTTCAGGATAAAAACCTATCGTTTGCGCATTGGGAGAAAGAGAGAAGAGATAATGTATATAATATAATTTTTTTTATAATTTAATTCTTATATAGCGCTTTATCACATTGTCTCAAAGCGCTTTACAGATTATACAATGGAAACAGACATGACAAGACCGAGGTAGACCTTGAGCTTATAACAAATGGCGCGTCGGCAGCCGCTATTAATCCATACCCCTTTTAATGGTCTATACATGCACCTACAATCCTGGACAAAATTATGTGGACAACGCAAAACATACAACGTTAATTACCAGCTTTCTTTTTATTGCCCAATTTGTGCCCAAATTAAACGTTCCTTCCCCTTTCCCCACGTCAATGTTGTGTTATTCCACGATAAATAAAAACAAATGCTCGGTTTTTGCGCGTGTAGATTCACCAACATTGCCTGGGGGGAGGGGAGACCGTATTTTGTTGGTTCCGAGTAAAATGCTTTTAATAATGCAAAAGCACGCGCAGTGTCCACATGAATTTTGTCCAGGATTGTAGGTGTGTTGATTTTGTAGAGGGAAACCGGAGAACTCGGAGAAAAACCCTGGAAGCATGGGAGAGATCAACTACGACAACTCTATTAACATTAGTCCCAAGTTTGAGAGGCAACACGGGGATGTACAACGTTGTATGGATACAACGGCGTCACTACTATAGTGTGTGGCCACTACATTTGCAAAATCTTTGTGAAATGTTTAAAAATAGGTACGCAAGGCGTACATGTGTCTGCGCCTTACCTATGCTATTGTTACTTACTTCACTAATCAGCGCGAGTACAAAAATAGGTTCGCAATGCGAACATGTGGGTACCGCATAATTATAATAATACTAGAAATACGTATCCACAATAACCCCTCGCCCGCCTGTTCTATTCCTAGAGTTTTATCCTAACCCGCTGCGGGATTTTCCCCATCCATGATCCCCAGACCTCGCGCGCCGCGTATTTGTAGATCGCAAATTGCAAAAGGCCGTTTCGTAGCAGATTGTGAATATCTCAGTCAACATTTAACTGAATTCAATTCTGAAAACAGATTTGGAATTACCGAGTCTAAATACATAACATACGTGTCTATTATGTTACGCAAATGTGCAGACCCTTCGTAAAAAAGATAAGATTTATCGTGAATTTCTGAAGAATACTTCGACCACGAGAATGCTTATTATGCCCCCACGAAGAACGCGAGCATTCCCAACTATCGCGCGAACAGTCTGCATAAGCCAGAGCCCAGCGTACACGACACGACACGACACGACACAACACAACACAACACAACACGACTATAGACGACTTGTTCCGAGTGCCTGAGTTGCGCAGTTGTAATTTGGCAGAACCAAGAGAGACAGAAAGATCAAGATTGCACCATGACTATATGGGTACCACTGACCGCGGTACCCACAAAAATTGATAGATGGTGATAACGTTTTCATCTGTACCTGTTTGTGGAACCACTTCTTGCTCAGGCTCTGGTAACGTCACGTACCAAAATTTCTCCGGCATACCACTCACAATTTTATCAAATGATATTTTGTTCATGGCTCTCGCAAAATCAAGTTTTATTTCATTCGAAAGCACGTGAACCTGTTGTACAAAACTGTAAAACAAAACACAATATCATTACAGACCTCCCACACACTATTTCGGCAGTACACCAACCTTTTAAGGCCTGGTCAAACGTGGATGAGAGTTGATGAGAGTTGAAACTCACGCTTGCGTTTGACCGCCAATTCTCATCAACTCTCATGCACTCTCGTCAACTCTCATGCACTCTCGTCAACTCTCATGCACTCTCATCAACTCTCATGCACTCTCATCAACTCTCATGTACTCTCGTCAACTCTCATGCACTCTCATCAACTCTCGTCAACTCTCATGCACTCTCATCAACTCTCATGCACTCTCATCAACTCTCATGCACTCTCATCAACTCTCATGCACTCTCATCAACTCTCATGTACTCTCGTCAACTCTCATGCACTCTCATCAACTCTCGTGCACTCTCATCAACTCTCATGCACTCTCGTCAACTCTCATGCACTCTCGTCAACTCTCATGCACTCTCATCAACTCTCATGCACTCTCGTCAACTCTCATCCACTTTGAGCTGCTTCAAATTTTGATGAGAGTCGATGAGAGTTTTAGTTCGTTTTACCGGTGCACGAGAGTCGATGAGAGTTATAAACGGCTAGCGGTTTGCACCAGGGCGTAGCTAGGGTTTCAGGGGCCCTGGTTCAAGAGTGAGGGCTTTTGTAGTCGCGTGTCCAGAAATTTGGGACAGTCAGCGGAATAATCCGTTGACTCAGATTTTGCTTGCTTGGGGTCCCTGGACATTCGGGGGCCCTGGTGCAATGAACCGCCTGAACCGCCTATTGCTACGCTACTGGTTTGCACTTTACAGTGGCAGGCTCAACGAAATGGCTGATGTTTCTGAGCGTTTTTCTGAAACTCAGCCTCAGGAAAAACCCGAGAAACCAACGACGTTGAAGTCATTACCCATAATAAAAAGAAAAAGAAAATATTATCACATAGACACATATCATCGACAAGTAGTAGTAGTAGTAGTAGTAGTAGTGACAGTAATAGTAGTGACTCGAACTGTCAGCAACTTGACAAGCGTCAAAAAAACAAAGAAAAAGAAGCGTGGAAGCAACGAGCTCAAACAAGGTCATGGAAATCTTAAAGAAATGGAGTAATGATGAAATCCTTCGACTTATTGAAGCGCGACCTTGCCTATATGGGACGTTTTCTGTTTAAGCCTAGGCCCCCTAAGGCTGTGCTTCGCGCGGTTTTTTAACTCTCATCAACTCTCATGCAACTCTCGTGCTCGCGTTTGACCGAGCAATGAGAGTTTAGGAAAACCTCATGCAAACACTCGCCTGCCAACTCTCATCGACTCTCGCTCTCGTTTGATCAAGGCTTTAGAGTATTCAAATCGACTCAAATAAATGCATAATTTACCTAGGACCTCTTCTCAATATGCTCGTTTCTGATGCCCATTGTACCATACGTGCTAAGGAAGAGGATTCAAGCTCTGCCACACCATCCACAGGCATGCAATCAACATACAAGTTATATCGAATCAACGCTTCCGTCAGTTGCCGCAACCTGTAAGCCACTGAGACGCGATCAGCAAACACCACAGGATCTTCGGCACAAAACATTAACCTAATCCTGGGTATCCAACTTCCTTCAACCGTCAATGATTTCGGTGGATTGGTTCACCTTCGCTTTATCAACGTCCTGGATCAATGCATTTAGCTTGGTACCGTTGGGAATCACATTGTGCTGGATACCATCCACGCCAACAGCTTTGACAAAATACAGTTGCGTGTCTGGATTATACTGAAGTACCCCAACGTCCATCCATTTAAACTTGTCTGGATCAGCGATATCTTTCCCAGTGCTAGACAACAGCGCCTTGCCTGGGACGGGTCTCTGTGAACCATTGACCACACCCAGTTGCAGCCATTCCTCTGGTCTGCGGCAGTCGTACTCGGTATCGTCAAAAATATCCAAGGAAAGAAACGGCGGGTAAAGACGCTTAGTTTTGGCGTCTGCTTTGGTAAGGTTCACCCTCATGTCGAAGTCTTTCTGCGGCATTAAGTCTGATGTCAACACTCCTCTTTCCTCCAGCAAGGATTGAAGGTCTTGGCTACCATACAGCCGTTTACATCTGAAATGAGATTGAATTTGACGATATTGTAGCTTGGTGTTAAGAACTAGGTGCTGTTATTGTAAAATTTAGATATATTACACCGATATTGAAATTTAGATGCAAGCAGTCCCATAGGGTAACTGTCGATCTGGTAACCGTGATGTCTGTTTCCTAGCGACGTGTCTGAAGGCAATGACATACAGAGCATGATTTTTCAACTTTCCGAAGCTCCCCGACCTTGTCGCGTTTGGCCTACATAGCGTCAAAAATGTTGTTTCATGGGGATATTTTCTCAGCTTTGAAACGTGTTTGCTAGCTAATGCGTCTGAAACGAAACGTCTAGTGAAACGAAACGTCTGAAATGAAACGTCTAGTGAAACGAAATGTCTGTAACGAAATGTCTGAAACGAAACGTCTAGTGAAACGAAACGTCTGTAACGAAACGTCTAGTGAAACGAAACGTCTAGTGAAACGAAACGTCTGTAACGAAACGTCTGAAACGAAACGTCTGAAACGAAACGTCTAGTGAAACGAAACGTCTGTAACGAAACATCTAGTGAAACGAAACGTCTAGTGAAACGAAACGTCTGAAACGAAACGTCTAGTGAAACGAAACTTCTAGTGAAACGAAACGTCTGTGACGAAACGTCTGAAACAAAACATCTGAAACGAAACGTCTAGTGAAACGAAACGTCTAAAACAAAACGTCTGAAACGAAACGTCTGAAACGAAACATCTGAAACGAAACGTCTGAAACGAAACGTCTAAAACGAAACGTCTTAAACGAAACGTCTGAAACGAAACGTCTGAAACGAGACGTTTGAAACAAAAACGTCTGAAAAACGCGTCTGCAATGCGTGTGAAACAACGAAACGTCTGAAACGAAACGTCTGAAACGAAACGTTTGAAACAAAACGTCTGTAACGAAACGTCTAGTGAAACGAAACGTCTGAAACGAAACGTCTGAAACGAAACGTCTGAAACGAAACGTCTGAAACGAAACGTCTGAAACGAAACATCTGAAACAAAACGTCTGAAACGAAACGTCTAAAACGAAACGTCTAGTGAAACGAAATGTCTGAAACGAAACGTCTGAAACGAGACGTTTGAAACAAAAACGTCTGAAAAACGCGTCTGCAATGCGTGTGAAACAACGAAACGTCTGAAACGAAACGTCTGAAACGAAACGTTTGAAACAAAACGTCTGTAACGAAACGTCTGAAACGAAACGTCTGAAACGAAACGTCTAGTGAAACGAAACGTCTGAAACTGTGTCTGAAACGAGACGTTTGAAACAAATACGTCTGAAAAAACGCGTCTTCGATGCGTGTGAAACAACGAAACGTCTGTAACAAACCGTCTGGAATTGTGTCTGAAACGAAACCGCATGACATTGTTCCAGACACGGCACCTATTGCATGTAATTTGACTAATTATAATTACCCTTAGGACTAACCTTTCAACAGCAATTTTTCGAGGGACTTGACCAGGCTCAGTTTCGTAGGGCAGCTGGACTTTTGGTTCCCATGACGACCAAGGAAAGTCCTATGAAAAAGTTAAAACATGTGACAAATTTCTATTTCTGGCATAATTTCTCAGAAATTATACTAAATTATGTAACATACGACATTAATTATGCATGGTGCCAAATTAATTATGTATCACTATTTTTTTTTATTTCTTCCACTTCACATAAAATTATGAACTATCAGGTCCCTGTGGAACTTTGTGGGTGGGACTTTGTGGGTGGGACTTTGTGGGTGGAACTTTGTGGGTGGAACTTTGTGGGTGGAACTTTGTGGGTGGAACTTTGTGGGTGGAACTTTGTGGGTGGAACTTTGTGGGTGGGACTTTGTGGGTGGAACTTTGTGGGTAGAACTTTGTGGGTAGAACTTTGTGGGTGGAACTTTGTGGGTGGAACTTTGTGGGTGGGACTTTGTGGGTGGAACTTTGTGGGTGGAACTTTGTGGGTGGAACTTTGTGGGTGGAACTTTGTGGGTGGGACTTTGTGGGTGGAACTTTGTGGGTGGAACTTTGTGGGTGGGACTTTGTGGGTGGGACTTTGTGGGTGGGACTTTGTGGGTGGAACTTTGTGGGTGGAACTTTGTGGGTGGAACTTTGTGGGTGGAACTTTGTGGGTGGGACTTTGTGGGTGGGACTTTGTGGGTGGAACTTTGTGGGTGGGACTTTGTGGGTGGGACTTTGTGGGTGGGAATTTGTGGGTGGGACTTTGTGGGTGGAACTTTGTGGGTGGAACTTTGTGGGTGGAACTTTGTGGGTGGGACTTTGTGGGTGGAACTTTGTGGGTGGGACTTTGTGGGTGGAACTTTGTGGGTGGAACTTTGTGGGTGGAACTTTGTGGGTGGAACTTTGTGGGTGGGACTTTGTGGGTGGAACTTTGTGGGTGGAACTTTGTGGGTGGGACTTTGTGGGTGGGACTTTGTGGGTGGGACTTTGTGGGTGGAACTTTGTGGGTGGAACTTTGTGGGTGGGACTTTGTGGGTGGGACTTTGTGGGTGGAACTTTGTGGGTGGAACTTTGTGGGTGGGACTTTGTGGGTGGAACTTTGTGGGTGGAACTTTGTGGGTGGGACTTTGTGGGTGGAACTTTGTGGGTGAGACTTTGTGGGTGGAACTTTGTGAGTGGAACTTTGTGGGTGGAACTTTGTGGGTGGGACTTTGTGGGTGGGACTTTGTGGGTGGGACTTTGTGGGTGGGACTTTGTGGGTGGAACTTTGTGGGTGGAACTTTGTGGGTGGGACTTTGTGGGTGGAACTTTGTGGGTGGAACTTTGTGGGTGGGACTTTGTGGGTGAGACTTTGTGGGTGGAACTTTGTGGGTGGAACTTTGTGGGTGGAACTTTGTGGGTGGGACTTGGGAGACTGTGAAGGATCATTACACAGCTGTATATACTTTACTCATTACATGTATATATGTATTTTCACTCTCGCTGTGGGCACGACAAAATAGTATACAGGCTATATAGCATTACTTGTACAATAGTGAGTCATATTATATACTAAACTGTCAAATAAAGTATAATCCAGTGGATAAATTGTATCTACCCCATAGTTTGATAGCAAATTCATCCATTGAATGGTGAAATGGTTTTCAACAAGCAGGCCTATAGATAAATATATGAATACTAACTGAATTGGCGACTGGAGCAGTTGTTGGGCCAAACGAAGGAGTTGACTCCACCTTGTTGCCATTGGGTCCTTTAAATGTTGTAACTATATAAATAAATACATTATTCACACAATTCATCTAGTGAAGGAAAAATTAAAGTGCCCATAACCTCAAAATGTTTTATTGTCTTGTTTGGAAGAACTTTTAAAATGATAAAGTAACTTCTTTTGAAGATTTTCGTTTCTTTGCTTTCTATTTTTGCTTTTGTTTCTTTGCTATATATCAGTTTGTTTGATATGCAAATGTATGGAATTTCGTCATAGATGCATAATGACTTGATTTGGAGAAATGTGTATATCTCTTTCATTCTTGAACGAAATCCTTTAAAATCAAGAAGTTTGGTGTTGTGGGAGAAACGCACACACGTGTTATTCACACTTTCGTGTTTTTATTTCATGAACGCAAAGATATATAACATTCTCTGATAACTCATTATGCATGTGTGACGAAATTCCAGATATTTGCATATCAAACAAACTGATATATCTCACAAAGAAAGCGAAGAAGTGAAAATCTTCAAAAGTAGTTACTTTATAATTTTAAAAGTTCTTCCAAATAAGACAATAAAAATTTTTGAGGTTAGGGGCACTTTAACTGATTATGCATGTTTTATGTCAGTTCACCTTTGGTGATCATTTCCTTTATTCTCATTACCTCTATACTTGGTTAACCATTAATATTATTAGGAGAAGTTAGATGTTGATCACTCCTGGGGTATAAAGGGTTAAATCAAATACATTTATATTTTGTGGGAACACTACATAAACCATTTTTTCTTGTTATTTCTAGCTGTTCCAGCCAACCTTGATCATAAAACCATCACCATGGACCCATTGGGGGCTTACAGCACCCTCCACACTCAATTATCAGCGCCTATCGGCATGTGATGCACAATGCTTTGGGGAATAAATATCACATTGTGTAAGATTGCATTGCTGTGTTCAGTAAACAACAAGCAAGCAAAAACACATACTAAATTTGATGATAATATAATTGTCTCCTGTTCCAGTACACACAAAAATGTATATGAGAGAGACACTACAGCAAAAGCAGCCTGTAAAAGAATTTTTTCATGGTTTCAACTTCAGGATTAAAAAGTTATTGAAAAGTACAGTAGTATATACAGTATATGTATAGTAGACTCCTATAAACTGATCGTCTCACCTTTGGGAATGTGTTTTTCCTTTACTGTTTTCCAGACTTTGCTCTCATTTCTAGGTGGGCCCTTTTTTACTTCCTAGAATTCGAGAATTCAAGATCTTAAAATAATTGAGGAGAAAGTGTTGCCTTTGATTATGACATCAGTGAATGGTAAGACTTTCCAGCTATGGGGGGCACTTACTAGTCCGCAAATGTCCATTGTCCCAAATTTAAAACATACAAACCTAACCCTAATCCTACACCTAATACTAATCCTCCCACGATAATGCTTTATAACAGCTGATTTTAATATCAAATTTTACTACCGATAGTCTAGCTATGTCACCCAAACATTGACTCTCATAGTCAGATTGCTGGTCAGAGAATATACAGAATGCACGATGTCGTGAAAACGCGAGGCTTTTCAGTGGTTACCGTTGCTAGGGCCAGTACCAAAAACAACAACCAATCAATCAACACGATTCTGGTCCTAGCAACGGTAACCACCGAAAAGCCTCGTTTTAATGACATCGACGCAATTGATCTATGGTATATTGCTGGTCAGAGGATGGTATGCCAAGCTAGGTTGGGAGGTTAACTGTGCTATAAGTTATATATAGCTATAGCTGGTGGTTACTACTGCAATGGTTTAAACTTCTTTCAAGCTAAAGATCAAATTTGCGCTCACAGCGGCGTGTAATAGGATACAGTTAGTATACGGATATATAGAAAAATTGAGTGACAATAGTGCTATTACATTTACAGTATTTAAAAATCTGTTTTTAATAACTTATTTAAATATTTCGGCACACGTCATAAATATGAAACCAACTACCTCTAGTTCACTTTCAGCCTCTTCTCTTAAGATGTCAGAATAATAACCACGTTGTTTTGCAGGAAAGAAGTCTTGTTTCGAAGAGCCCGTCCCCTTTCTCTTCACACTGTGACTGCTCGAACTCGTAAACGCGCGACGGCTCATCTTTTCCCTCCAGATTTAAGCAACCTTCCCCTTCACAATATATCCTTATTGAACGATATTGCGACAGTAAAATTATTCATATTGCTGTAATTTTACAAATAAACTGTTACACTGAAGACAAACTTGAAAATCTTTCTCTCTAAAGTCAAAATAAACCAATATGGCGCATGTTGCCTAGCAACGCAGTGTTAAATCTATCCACTATCCAATATATATAAATATCGACTATCTATCCACACATTTCAGCCGAAACGGCAGTTTTTCAATTAAAATTTCCCATAAAATTAAGCTTGGATTAACAAAAATGAACAATTTCATTAATTATAAGCAACATTGCAGCCACACAGTTTGTTTAAAGTTAACATTTTCAAAAATAAGGACAAGTATAAATATGCATCTTGGGCACCTTCATTTATTATTGAATACAATATATTTTACCTACAGTAAATTATTTGACAGTAATACATGCTATTAAAACAACACAAATTTATTGACTATAATTATTATAATTTAATCCATATTTAATCATTAGAGAAAACAGGGTATGTGTTTACAAAAAGTAATATCAAATACAAATATTGAGAAAAAAGCCAAGAGAATGACCACCTAAACATTTATATAACGAGCAAGAGCCCCAGATTAGCTAATAAAAGAGTTACTGTAGCATTTTTTTATGTTGACTATAGTGGGGTTTGAAGACAGACTTAAACTACACTACGTTGCCTCTGGGGTTCAATCATAGGCAACCAAAATGTGAATGTTTTGCAAGCAACAGGTGCAGAGAATCTATGAAAGAAATGAAAGCTCGACAGGCAGAGTATCTATAATAGAAATTTCTATCATAGATTCTCTACGCCTGTCGCTTGCAAAACATTCACATTTGGGTTGCCTATGATCCGATTAGCACTAATCGGCTGTTTATTTCTGTCTGACAACTTCAGTTAAAACATTGTAAGGCAAAAAATTTCATGATATCTGAACAGAAATTTGCAAACATCTTTGTCTGCATCTTTATAATTTTGTCCACAAAATTTCCAATAATTCTTGATTAAGCTAATCGCCCTTTGAACAACTGGCCCCCAGACTTTGAACGGCCAACTTTCTTGTAATGAGTGAAAGGTCGATAATAGGGATGAGCCGATAATCAGAAATTAATCGGAAGCCGATAATCGGCAACTTTCATGCTTATCGGTCAATTACGAAGACATATATTGCCGGTACCGATAAATAGTATGCTGGCTTATCTACTTGTGATCTTACATTAAAATAAAATAAAATTATTTTATAAGACACATTCTGTTCCACAATAAACTGTCCAATTTGATTAATACACGTATCGCGATTCCCGCAAAACGCAAGATTTTACCGCACCTTCCCGCGTGGTTATCAAAAATCCCGCGCAAACCATGTGCATTGATGCGAGAAGGTGCGGTAAAATCTTGCGTTTTGCAAGAATCGTGATACGTGTATAGGATATGGCACATAATGTTTAAAATGAAATACTAGGGGAAACATTAGCCATTTATTGATTTCAAAATAAATTTATTACTATACGAAATTCAATCTTCGTCTATCGTAAATCTTCGTCTACTGTTACTGATCTACTTATGTTTTGCTAACGTTTCGCCCTAAATTCAAGTGTTAAGAATTCCTGCTGAGCAATATCGGTAACCAATGTCAATGTATCTACCGATAAGCACGTATATTGTATCGGAATTTATCGTATTGGTAAATTGGATTTTTCTCTACCGGCTCATCCCTAGTCAATAACGTCCTATTGGTGTAAAGGGCAGAGATCTGTGTGTACAAGTCTTGTAGGTTAAATTTAACATAAAGAGATTTCTCCAACTATCTTTTCACAGGATCACGCATTTCTTTCTCTTTTGCTTCTTTGCTGGGGTTTCATGAGCTGCATAAAATCTCCTTGAAGGGTAAATAAAAATTAATAAATTAGCTTACACAACAAAATTTTTGAGGCTGTAAAGTAGCATTTCATTTCCACTGTATTTCAAAACTTCTGAAAACTTGTGAATGTCAGTTACCTTATGGCTCGGACGAGGTCGTGGAAAGCAGCATCAACGTTGGTCCTCGTCTTGGCACTGGATTCAATATACGGAATCTATTTAAGCATATTATTGGGACACTATTACACTTTTATAACTTAATAGACCAGACTACATAAAGCTTAAAACAATAAAAAAACATGCTGACTTGAGCAGGATTCAAGTTCACATGTAATGCCATTGAACCCCTTAGAAAACATAATACCAGTACCTTCAGTTGCCTACCAAGTTCATTCCCCTCTTGTGCTGAAACCTAAAAGCAAGAAGAACAACAGGCTTGTATTGAGGAATAATGACTTGAAGAGACACAGTTGAAATGACACAAAGGCAAATTATTGGATAAAAAAAGATGACAGGACATTAGTTACCACTCTTTCTCGCTCTAAATCCGACTTATTCCCTGCTATGATCATTGGAAATTCGTTCCTAAACATAAAAATAATAAATCCTTGTTTTACAACCACATATATATAATTATTGATAAGTGCAAGTAGCTCATGGCAAGTCATACATTTAGCAATGAGATTTACAGGGTAACATCAGCAGTAATCTATATAATATGCTTGTTTGTGTCTGTCTGTAACAACCTTTCCCAGGCATTTTCCCATGGTGGAAGTTCCACACCTCCTATTTGCATGTACTGTACAGTAAGTAATATGATGTAAACATTACATATATTTTCAAACCTCAGACATACCTGTCTTTTACTCTTAAAATCTGGTTGTAAAATTTGTTAATTTCATCAAAACTACAAGTCAAAAACATATTGGGAAATTATTTGTTATATTCAGCAAAACTGTGAGAAAGAAAGAGCAGATGTACCATACACAGAAAATTATACGAAAATGTACTTTACAACTGAAAATATAAACTATCAAATAAAAAATCAATGGCCAGTAGCAAGATTTTGTAGCCACATTACAATGAATCACTTTATTCCACAATAGAATTGTGAAGGCCTTTCTGGTCATGATTTTGCATTTACAATACAATACAATTTCAACTTATATGCATATTAAAAATGTTTTGTATTACTTGGAATTTGACTTATACCTTGACCTATCTGTAAGTGAAAATACCAATAAAAATCCTTCTCCACTCCGCATATACTGTTCTCTCATTGCACTAAATTCCTGGCAATCAGAATTCAAAATGTATTTTATATTTCATATACTAAAGGAATCACAGTATTAACTTTTAACTCCCATAAAAATCATACATACATGAAGGGCTTTAGCTTTACTTAATTTTTGCACACCCGCTATCAGTGGGGGGTCACAATATCTGTCCCACTCCCAGTCTCATCTTTTTAATTGATCTAACCCAAGCGAAAACTGAAAAGAATACACAGGCCTTGTATTTTGTGCTCAAGTATATAATTTGGGCGTAACGTTTAATGTTGTGTCGGGGTTAAAATAAAGCACTGACATGTATCAGTATGATTTTAGGTATAACAATTTCCAGGGCCATTGAGAGCAGGATGGGCCCTGGGTCTAGTCACCCTGAGATTAATTTTTAATACCATGAGCAAGTAGCCTAAACCTTTGCATGAGAAACAACCAGGGTTCGAATTAACGGTGTGCAATGTGCAATTTGCACATCGTTTTGGCCTAAATAGTAAAAGTTGCACATCACTTTTCAAAACGATGTGCAGAAAACAAATAGTCTCAGTATTGAACACAAACAAATAGTTTTGACAAACTATAAGTTAAGTTAACAGTCCTATTTCCCAAAGGTGAAAAAATTGTGTGTATTTCCCGCAGCCACGCAAAAATTGCTATTAAAATTGTAAATAAAAGCCATAATCGATTGACGATTGTCGTCAACGCCATATTTTACGTGTCTGCTCTAAAGTGCCCTGGGAACGAATCACTTTCCCGCACAGGCCCGCGCAATTTCCAGGAGCTGCCCGCGCAAAATGGCGGCTGAAATTTGATCTTTGTCGCGCATTTTAGTGATTTTATATAAAACTTTCCAATCTCTTAAACCAACAGGGGCAATGGCAACTGAAAGTATCTCATGCCAGCCTAGAATTCGCTTTGGAATTCAATTTTTTGAACACCATTATTTTTCTTATATTGGATATCATGTTTTCGGGGGAAAAATGCACATCGTTTTTACTCAACTAATTCGAACCCTGGAAACAACATTTGAAAATTAGTAATGATATATAGCATCAGACAACCTAAAAATTATACAATGTCTTTATGAACATATTATAAGGACTAAAACAAATTTAAATCTCGGTCGTAGTACACACCTCTTTCATAAGGCAAAAATAAAAAATACCTTGGTTTCCGGTTTCCCGACCCTACCTAACCTAGTTTTTGGCCAGTAAAATACCGACCCTAATCTTGTTATTGAAATTTTGAGAAGCCTGGGCACGAGTTGCAGCTTGATAGCAAACATGGCTGCCGATCCAGGCAGCATCCTCAAGATCAGCGTGGTTTGGTAAAACCTATTGTTCATCAGTGCAATGTTTGGAAAAAAAATGTAAAAAAAAAAGAAAAACCAACCTACCCTACCCAATTTTTTTCAGCATGAAGTAGGAAACCCAGGTATTTTTTTACTTGACCTAATGGTGCCCAAATTAAATATTCTTTTATATTAATTTAAATTAGCCTTTCCGACCTCATTTGTGTGTCTGTAATTTCAAAGAATGTTCACTTTGTAACGAGGCCAGAAAGGCTAATTTACATGTATATAAAATAATATTTAGACTGGCCACCATTATGAAAGAGGTCTATTGTCTTGAGGCTCTGGTTATCAGTTATCACTGAGGCCCCATACTGTTTTACATAAAATTATCGCAAAGGCCACTTTTCAGGTTTCAACATGCCATTTCTAGTAAAAATGTTATTGTGGTCTAGGAGCTTGGAGACAGGTTCATATCCTACTCAGAGTCTTAAAAATAATTGAGGAGAAAGTGCTGAGACATTTAGGTCTTCTCGTATAACGACCTTAAATAGTAGGCCCGCAGAATTGGGCTTCTAGCAAGTTGGGGTATTCACCGAAAAAGAGTGTTAAATAAACTAAACTGTCAGAATGTGTTGTTGCAACAAAATGAGAGCCAAATTTTGGTTGTTGCAATTACTACTGGCAAAATTAATTCAAGGACAAAAGGAATTTAAAGTTTGTATATTCATATTCAAGGACATTCTGGCCTTTAGTTGTTGTAACAAATTCCAATACGTTTGAGAATTTCCAAGGGCCATGAGAACCAAGCATATAAGGTAATAGGCATAAGAGGGTGGTCAACTATTTTAACCAAATTTAGCATCAAAATACAAACATTGCATATTAGTATTTCAACATCAAAAAATATCTCCCTGCTTTCACTACATGTAGGTCCACGTTACAGGCCTATATTTCACTCTGCAAGGCATAAGATCTGGTAATACTTAATTTTATTAAGGTAGAATTTCAAATTCAAAGGAAAAATGAGATACAATGACTTCATTAAGTAATTGATCATAAAGTAACACTGGTAAATTATGTAAAAACAGAAACCTAAGCACCACCAGCTATATTCTTCGATACTTTTCAACATGCATATAATTATAATCATCTGCAATAATTATATACACACCTCTTGTCCAGCTGTATCAAGAACTAGAATGAAAAAATTATGAAAAACAAAATGTAAACATCATATGATACTCCACTAATCTTTCATTTTAACTCTGAGTAATTTAATAAAATACAAAACAATGGAGACAAATATAGTATTCATTTAAATTTTCTCTGATGATGACTCGGTAGTAGAAATAAACATGTTTCCTTATGCTCTTAAGCTTTTGAGCTTCGACATGTCAACTCCCACATTTATTGGAGCAAATGCCTACTAAAAATTGTTGACTCGTCTCATAAACAAAACAAACCAACCTATCTGAGCACAAGGTGTAATGGTAAAATCTTTCGAACTGACCAAAAGCATTACAACTATTTGCTGAGGATATAAATTGTTGTAATGAAAAAAATTGTTGTAATGAAAAAAGTATTTGCCAGCTAGGAGAATAGTTGGTACTAACAAGAGACTATAGAGTTTGTTTCACAAAAGATCCCTCAATACAAATCCTAAGTTGACAAAAGTGATTTGGAATAACACTTTGATTAGATGCAGCTGGCTGTAGGTCAAAACAAAATTGCACTCAACAGAATAATGCATGGCAGTGAAAATTCAGGAGGCTTCTTCAAGCATGTTTTGGCTTATATGTTGGTTGAAGGAAAATTACATAATCATCATTGCATGTACGTCCTTCACTTACAATACAAGCACTTGATATAATTTCACACAATATTAAAATCAATCAAAACTGTCATGTGAATTGTCAGTTTTCTCTGACAAATTATTCAATAATTATTTATGAATTATGATAATTCGATGGCTTTTAGAAAAAAGTTCCTGTAATGTTTACACTCACCCTAGTTGAGTTGTGTCTATGATTGATAACTCTTAACGAACTCCTTTTGTTCATTTTAGCTTGTATTCAAAACGGATCAAAGTTTTACATACAAGGAAACGACGTAATATTACACATTTATAATTTCCCTTCAGAGATAGGCCAGCTAGTTGTTTTCAAAGTAAAAGTAGCATCTCTTATCTACGACTGGTGTCTGGCCTTCGATTAAATCCATTATTTAAAACACGAATCGCAAGCATCTTTCATCCAGGCAATATATTAGTTTTAAATTATATTGAGAAAGCAGTAAGCAGTTCCTCTGGCACTGCCATTGCAAAAATAACAAAGCCACTCCCTTGATAATAATTTTACAGCTTGTCGGTGATTTTCGAAGCGTAATAAAAGGAAAAAAGCTGGAGAATGCTGCTTGCTCTTTTTATCACCGTAATTGAACTCGAACAATCAACAACTCACGATGGACATATCGGTCGACATAAAAAATTTCCTATTAACTAAAAAAAATTCATTAAGGAAAGCTCGTGAACCATTCAAAACCCTATCTAACTCGACAGCTCATGAATAAGAAATAAGAGTTTCGTGAATGGTGAACGCAGAGCTTGGGCGCAAAACGAAATTGAGAAACAGAAATACTGTAGGACGGGCCGGAATGGCAGATACAAACGAAAGAAGGGCAGGGTCATTCTTCAGATTTTTCTCTCACAATTCCCGGTATGACTAGCGTTAATAGATTACGATTTCATATCGTCCGTGGTCTCTCATCTGGTGTTAACTTCAAGTACTCATCGCTCTAAAGTAGCACTACCTATTTCAAAAGCATATACAAGCGATACTTACTATCTAAATGGGCAACTCGTTCGTCAATAACGCACTGCTTTCGGTAGCTGTCCTCAATCGTAGGGTCATAATCGCTGACAAAATGAGATTGGATGAATTGTATAGTTAACGCCGACTTGCCAACGCCTCCACCGCCAACAACTACAAGCTTGTACTGCCGTTCCGTGTCCGTTTCCTTCGACATTTCTAACGGCAATGTCGCCGATTTCTCCTCAAAATTAAAAGTCCAAAGAAAAGAACCGACCAATATTCGGAAACTGACAAGATCAAAATGGGCGTGGAGTAACTGCGAGCCGTGAACCAGCGGTTTCCCCGGTAGAACTAAAAAACATCGCTTGGATGTCGGTCGTATTTTCCGAAGGTAATATGCCTGAGATCAGTAAAATATAAAGAGAAATTTTCCAAAAAGACGAATCAGATAAATTTAATATTCTAATCCAATTGAAATTTTTAGTTGATGATATTATTAATCAATTTTTTATTAATCAATTTTGATATACTCACGGACGTAGCAGGCATCCAATTGTGTTTGGGGGGTCAAAGGGTTTGTGGCCGAAAAATAAGGTACAAATGTACAAAATCAACTCTATATTTTTATGATTTTGCTTGAAATATTTACCCGAATTTAATTTCAAAAGTCCATATTCGTTCTACGCGCAAAGAGTCATGGGAATTTCAGTAATTTTTACCCGAATTTGAATTTGACGCGAAACTTTGTACGGTAAAGAAATAAGATGGCCGCCTTCAGGCTGGTGAAAATGTTTGACAGAAAGTTTCTATTTTCTTCCTCTTTACGACCTTTACTATGTAAAAGTAGATTAGGTAAGTATTTAATCATTCATTTTGTGGAACATAGAAGTGTAGAAACATAACGGTTTACTTTGAAATAGACATATTTTATGATTATGAATCAATTTGCCATTTTGCTGCAGCCTGCAGAAAAGGTTTGAAATTGAAGGTAAAATTGTAAAAGTCACTTCTTAAGTAACATGAAAATCTTGTCCAGCTAAACATAGTTATTAATTATGAACTTAATTAGCTTTGTTTGATTAATCATGCAATTTTAATATAATTAAACTGATTTCATAATTTTCATAATTTGTTCAGCATCCAGTAGTGAGCCTGTTCCTGAGAGGAAGAGTGAGTGGCCAGATGATGGTTTAAGTTTGGGTAGTTACCCAAACCTACCAAATATCTCGGCACATATCAAGCCAGCGCACGGTTGGTGGGACACACAAGAACGAAGAAATTATGGTGATACAGTAAGACCATATATATTTAAATGTAATATCAAAAGTAAAGGACTGCATAGGCAGTGTTTTAATACAAATAAAGAATACCAGGTTTGGTAAAAATTGTGTATACCGGTAGGTATATAACCTTAATGGTTATAACCACAATGCTTTGCAATCTGAAATTAACTGTAATACTGGTAACGCAAGTCATAAATATCTTTTTGGTGTGGTCATTTGTGGCAAATCTGAAAATTACTGATTGTGTGTTTGTTTCTCTCCAGCTTCATGAGGAAGATGATGCACTTAATATTTGGATGTACGATGCCCCTGAGAAAAGTTTATATCCTCCGTAAGAAAGTGTACCCATGATCCACTTTAATAAATTGTGTATATCAATTATAGTATTATGGTATCCACAGGCTAATTTCATAAAACTTCACATGTCCAGAGGCATTTTACAAACCAGGGCCGTGGAGCAGGGGGGGCTTAGCCTCCCCAATAATTTTCCAAACATGTGATTTTTATATAGCCCTAATTATAGCGTTCGCTAGCCCCCCCAATCCAAAAATTGTTCCGCGGTCCCTGCAAACGGGTATAGCCTGAAGTGTTAGCCAACCCCTTGCCACGTGAGTGTTATATTGGTTCCCAGACCCTTCTGTCAGTACTTGGTGCAAAAAATGGCATCACTGACCTGGTAAGAGGCAGCAGGCAAGCTTAGATTCATTTGAACTATGCTTGCTGTAGATTAGATTGCTCAAAGTTTGCTCAAATTGTCTTTCAGAGCTTATAGATTTAAAAATTTCCTGGAGGAGGCCTACTCACACTGGACCCCTAAAAATGCAGTCACTGATTACCTACTTGTCGACTTCAGCCCCCCAACTTTAAATCTGTTCCTACGCCTCTGCACATGTCAATGAAAAAACCTGGCATTAGCATGTGTGAATGTGGAAGTCATAATGTAGTAACCAACAAAAAGTTTATTTTTAAAATCTGAGAAATTTAATTAGAGTTTATTCGACTGATAGTAGATGATAGGCAAAATCTACCAATCATGTACAGTATAGCAATGCAAATCTCTGACACTGTACATAAATAATGTGTTTGTTTTAGGCATGAAGCTCTCCGACATTTGATGACTATGTTTGCCCTCCTTGGAGGTTTTATGTTTGTTGGATATTTGTATGGTAAAACAGAACATGGGAATAGAAATGATTACGTAAGTAGTATATGTATGGCTCTGGAAACATTAGTGAATAATTAACATTAGTGAATAATTAACATTAATATACATAATTAACATTAATTAACATAATTAACATTAGTGAATCATTAGCAATAAAATTAAGGCTTACTTTTTCTTTCAGGTACCCAAACAGTTCCCATACAATGATAACCATATCATTTATAAGGATGGAGACCCAAAACAAAGATTAAAAATAAACTGAGTTCATTGTACTGTAAATATAGAGCAGTTTTGAGAAATAAAAATACTTTGTTTAGAATCTTTTGAAACAAGTACGATCGTACTACAGGAACTGGCCGAGTTTTTTTTAAATAAAGTTATTCATCAATAAGCAGGCTAGAAAAATCCATTTTCTCTTGTCTAATAGCGAAAAATGGGCTTTGAGAAAATCTAGCCAGTGGGTTTAAATTTAGTCAAAATGTAATGCTTAGTTGCTGGCCATGACTGCACGATTTGTGTTAACAACAATACAACTGACATGTCTTTGTTATGGTTTGCGTTTGTCTGTGAATATTAATGATATGCATATTCTTCTTCTACGCGTGCAGTCAAGAATTGCTTGTACGTTGCCCCTAAATCGAAAATCAAAAATCGGACACCGTCAGTCGATGAGGAATATCGTTTAAAATCATCGTGTCAAATTTCATGACGATCGGACTCGAAATGACGGAGCCTTAGGCTTTTTTCGAAGAGCGTCGCCCCCTAACAACAACAAGAAGATTAGCAGCGATTGGGGACCAGTTCCTGGTCCAAAAATCTGTTTGCCAAAGATTGTAACTGAAAGAGGGTAAGAACAAGATACAGAGTTCTCAATAGTACAGAAAGGGTTAAATTTTGCAAAGAGGGATAATAAGCTAGTTTGTAATGTCTACTGTGCATCAAAATGACGCGTTCTGCGTTGGGATAAAACTTATTTCAATTCATAACATCAGGCTGGGGAATTCAGTATAACGAATTTACAAGTGTAAATATAAATGCAAATATCTATTGTGGTTTTTAGCCTGATGTTATGAATTGAAATAAGTTTTATCCCGACACAGAACACATCATTTTGATACGCAGTTGACATTACAAACTGGCTTATTAATTGCTGTCATACTGTAGTAGAGATAAAAAATCATTTCTAAAAAGCAACCACACCAACAAACTGCTTTCACCAATGCCAGTTACATATAATTTTTCAATATAGAGAATTACATGTCGTTATAGAATAGCATTTTCTAAACAAGCTATAGGGTCCGAATTAGCGCTCCAAAACAGCTTCGCATTTTTCTTTAGTGTCACAATGTGGCGTAACATCTCCCAACGTTGCGTAACGCCTTACAACGTTGTGTAATGTTTTACAGCGTGACGTCTTATACAAGGGCGTCAATCCTGGGGGGATGTATCCCCCACTTTTTGAACAATGTATGATTATCCCCCTTCTGACTTTCCGCAAACGATGCAGTCATCCCCCCACTTTCAGACACGGATTTTCACGCTTGGTCTTATATATAACGTAGCTTAACGCCTTCTAACGTAGCGTAACGTCTTACAACGTAGCGTAACGTCTTACAACGTAGCGTAACGTCTTACAACGTAACGTAACGTCTTACAACGTAACGTAACGTCTTACAACGTACGTCTTATAACATTACGTCGTACAACGTTGCGTAGCGTCTTACAACTTTACGTAGCGTTTTACAATGAAAGTAATGTAACGCCTTAAAACGTAGCGTAGGGGTCTTTCCGCATATTAAGTCCTATAATCGACGTTTATATCACTTGCGTCGCGTCCACGGTGAACTTGGTTACTTAAAATCAGCTTTGCAATTCTCAGAAAAATGATCACTTCGCAGATTTTCGAAATTGTCAAAATCGCCCATTTGCGAAGCGCTAATTCGGACCTTGCAAGCTCCAACTCGTCTCACTGACTAAGTAGAAATAAATTACCATTCCACTTTGCCATGCATCATTAATTTGTTTTTTAAAATACAAGGTTGTTTGTAAAATGACCATTCCAAAGCTTTGCTAAAAACGGCCCACAATGCAATATCAACAGGCCTTGGAATTAGCTAAAAATCGGGTCGGCAAAATTTTGCCAGTTGCATATGTAGCTAATCACGATTTTGTAAACATAGCCTGTCAGCTACAATTGCGGCATCTGAGGAGCCTATAGAAACTAAGAAGCGTAGGGCTATGTGAGAGCCCGCGGTAAACCAATTAAATCAAAATGGCAGTGATCACATTTCGGTAGCTTATGATTTACGATTGAAATAACTCTGGATATCAAGAGAGTAGTTTAACATATATTTTCCTTAAAGTTGCAAGATGTAAATGCAAGATTATTCCTTTAGTCTGCTTTTCTCTTTTACTCTGAATTCGCATCACAAAACTCATAGTCGGCAATTTTTTGCCGTCTTGACATGACGATAGGTCGCCAATCAGGTCGGCATTGCTGATAGCCTGCGAAAGCAGCCGCGTACTTTGTGCTCGTACCTCCCCATTGCTGAATGCCGACCTGAATTCCAAGGACTGTATCAATACCATTATTATTACTGGTCTTTACCTATTTGGAATGGCCAACACTATATTACAGCTTTGGATACAATATTCTCAAAATCCAGTTTATTTGTACATGAACTGCAGGCTCACAAAATGGTGCTGTCATCTAGGAATCTTATCATTAACCTTTGATCTGCGTAAAGAACAAGCAGGCATCTTTTTTCATATCCAAATTTTTAATATTGTACACATTCCCTGAAAAAATATACAGCATTAAAACAAGTGGCTAAGCAACTATTTTAATCTTGACCCAAGTTCTACTCACCTTGAGGGACGAAAAACGAAGAACCACGTGCCAACATAAAACTGTCTTCATGGATTGTCACTAACACACGGCCAGAGTTAATGTGAAACACCTACCAAAAAGACGACAAAATCTGTTAAGACGGGCTCTTAAACTTCAAATGTTAATTTTGGAGGAGGGAAACAACTGGCCCCCAGACTTTAAACGGCCAACTTTCTTGTAATTAGTAAAAGGTCGATAATAGGGATGAGCCGATAATCGAAAATTAAATGGAAGAAGCCGATAATCGGCATCTTTCATGCTTATCGGTCAATTACGAAGACATATATTGCCGGTACCGATAAATAGTATGCTGGCTTATCTACTTGTGATCTTTGCTTAAAATAAAAATAAATTATTTTACAAGACACATTCTGTTCCACAATAAACTGTCCAATTTGATTAATACACGTATCGCGATTCCCGCAAAACGCAATATTTTACCGCATCTTCCAGCGCGAATGTGCGTGGTTCTCGCGGGATTTTTAGTAGGGATAAATCCAGCGCAAACCCCAACCTCGTACCCAGGGTCTTATCTCCGCTCCCCGCCGCACGCTGCGAAAAGACCCAGGCTGGTCACGTGCCCCCTAAAAAGTGGGGGGTTTTTAATTAGCGTTTAGAAAATTACTTAGGGAGGAGTGGCAAAGGTGAATAGAGCAAACACAACACTAAAAACATCAGAACAAAAATTTCCGTGAAGGTCTAA
Source organism: Chrysogorgia sp. JL179-B06 (assembly GCA_035772405.1). Classification (NCBI taxonomy): domain Eukaryota; kingdom Metazoa; phylum Cnidaria; class Anthozoa; order Scleralcyonacea; family Chrysogorgiidae; genus Chrysogorgia; species Chrysogorgia sp. JL179-B06. The sequence goes on from JAYKKM010000477.1 coordinate 3,378,762, forward strand.
ATTTTAATTTGTATAACACTTTGCGTGAAGTTAAAATTCTTATAAACTATTGTAATACGCGTATGCACGTCTGTAACATAAGGAGTGATTAAAATCAAATTTCTTTCCAACAAAGGTTGACATAAACAAGCGCTTCAACCGCATTTACGCTTTGTTTACTCAAGTCTAAGAACGTTTTAATTAGCAGTCTAAAGTTCTGATTACCAATACGTTGATTTAAAAAATATTTCCCAAGAAATAATCAGTGTAAAGTTAATGCTGAAATAATAATAACATTCAATATAAGAGTCATAATAATAAAATATTAACGCTTGAAACTTTCATAACTGAAACCTGCGCATAATCTCGAAATTAGTTAATATATTAATCTGAGGGAATACAAAGGTAGGACGATAAAACAAGCTGTTGAATGAGTCCAACTTCTTTCTTGATATTTCATTTTTAAATGGCTGGTTTCTTGCGACAAATAATCAAAGCGCCCGGAGTGTGTAACGATGTTTCATATCCCGTTGCTACTTGAACAACATCAAGAACTCTAAAAAATAATTTCTCCAGGCAAATAGTGTTAAACTATAGAACATTTCATTACACACTGGGAACGATATCGAAATGGACGAGGAAATGGAGACTTATTAACACCTACATTTTGTCGACTCGTGGCGCGCGTGATACGTTAGACTTTCTCAAAGCCCGTTTCGCTCGCCCGTCTTTAATACCAAAACTCGAAACAAACCGGTGTAAACAAACCCAAACCACTAAACTCGTTTTAACCGAACCAAGAGGTGGACTTGGAGCAAGTCTAGTGATACGTGTAAATAGTTGATCTTTATCCCCTCCCATGTCAAAAATGTTGTGTTGACACGTGACCAGCCGCAACCAGGGTCTTTTCGCAGCGTGCGGGGGGGCGGGTTGCGGAGATAAGACCCTGGGTACGAGGTTGCGCATGCGAGAAGGTGCGGTAAAATCTTGCGTTTTGCAGGAATCGCGATACGGTCTATGGTGTATTGGATATGGCACATCATGTTTAAAATGAAATACTAGGTGAAACATTAGCCATTTATTGATTTCAAAATAAATTTATTACTATACGAAATTCAATCTTCGTCTATCGTAAAGGCATTTCTGTTAGACTGTTACTGATCTACTTATGTTTTGCTAACGTTTCGCCCCAAATTCAAGTGTTAAGAATTCCTGCTGACCAATATCGGTAACCAATGTCAATGTATCTACCGATAAGCCCATATATTGTATCGGAATTTATCGTATTGGTAAATTGGATTTTTCTCTATCGGCTCATCCCTAGTCAATAACGTCCTATTGGTGTAAAGGGCAGAGATCTGTGTGTACAAGTCTTGTAGGTTAAATTTAACATAAAGAGATTTCTCCAACTATCTTTTCACAAGATCACGCATTTCTTTCTCTTTTGCTTCTTTGCTGGGGTTTCATGAGCTGCATAAAATCTCCTTGAAGGGTAAATAAAAATTAATAAATTAGCTTGCACAACAAAGTTTTTGAGGCTGTAAAGTAGCATTTCATTTCCACTGTATTTCAAAACTTCTGAAAACTTGTGAATGTCAGTTACCTTATGGCTCGGACGAGGTCGTGGAAAGCAGCATCAACGTTGGTACTCGTCTTGGCACTGCATTCAATATACGGAATCTATTTAAGCATATTATTGGGACACTATTACACTTTTATAACTTAATAGACCAGAGTATATAAAGCTTAAAACAATAAAAAAACATGCTGACTTGAGCAGGATTCAAGTTCACAAGTAATGCTCAGGGTTCGAATTAACGGTGTGCAATGTGCAATTTGCACATCGTTTTGGCCCAAATAGTAAAAGTTGCACATCACTTTTCAAAACGATGTGCAGAAACAATAGAAAATAGTCTCAGTATTGAACACAAACAAATAGTTCTGACAAGCTATAAGTTAAGTTAAAGGTGGAAAAATTGTGTGTATTTCCCGCAGCCACGGAAAAATTGCTATTAAAATTGTAAAGAAAAGCCATAATCGATTGACGTCGACGCCATTTTTGCGTGTCTGCTCTAAAGTGCCCTGGGAACGAGTCAATTTCCCGCAACAGGCCTGCGCCTGCATTTTAGTGATTTTATAAACTTTCCAATCTCTTAAACCAACAGGGGCAACGGTAACCGCAAGTATCGCACGGCTAGCCTAGAATTCCTTTAGGCATTCAATTTCTTGCACACCATTATTTTGCTTATATTGAGAGGGCCCGCCTGGGCGTCATGTTTTCGGGGGGGGGGAATGCACATCGTTTTTACTCAACTAATTTGAACCCTGGTAGTGCCATTGAACCCCTTAGAAAACATAATACCAGTACCTTCAGTTGCCGACCAAGTTCATTCCCCTCTTGTGCTGAAACCTAAAAGCAAACAGAAGAACAACAGGCTTGTATTGAGGAATAATGACTTGAAGAGACACAGTTGAAATGACACAAAGGCAAATTATTGGATAAAAAAAGATGACAGGACATTAGTTACCACTCTTTCTCGCTCTAAATCCGACTTGTTCCCTGCTATGATCATTGGAATTTCGTTACTAAACATAAAATAACAAGACGCCCGCTAGGCGTTAACTCGGGCTACTTTAGCATGCACAGGGAACTATGGTATAACTGCTGAGTCAGCCATTATCGCAACATAGAAAGGAAAATAACACAAGACTGCCAAAACCTAGACTCGGTGCTACAACAGGTAGCCTGAGCAATAAACCTAAAACAAAGAATTTAAGCATGGTGAGGTACAGCCTGACATTAATCGCAGATAATTTGTTGACAGTTTTGAAATTTGCCCTTAAGTTTCCAGACCATATCTCATTGACCATTGTTACTGTATCTTTATTGACCAACTATGATTACATTTACATATAGTGATAGCTTTATTAGCAATCCAAATGCAATCCACTTGCTATCCTTTATACAGCTAAAACTTCTACTAATAAAAATACTGGTAACTGAAAAAAGATATATAATAATGATGCCATAATCATTTGGTAAAACTGCACTATGGTATGCCCGAGATTACGTGGAATAAAACCAGAACTGCACTTTTAAAACTTCACACAACAATTTGATAGTGGAACAAATGCACTTCATGCTTTTCCATGCTTTTTTCAAGTATGGTACTAGTTCTGGTTTTCATGACAACCAAAACGTCCCATGTTTTAAATCGAAAATTATAGTGTTACTTTTCACATCAAAGAGATGTGATAATAATAATTGTGATAATGAAAATAATAATCAGATGATACATAGACGATCGTCAAGCTCATATCCTCAAAAAAATTATTCTGAGTCCCAGATAGGAATTGAAACTGTAACCTTTTGATTGCTAGTGAGACACTCTAACCATTGAGCTACCCGCGAGACTCAGAAGGAGAGCGGAGATTACAATGATGTATTGGTTCAATTTATATATGTAAGTAATATATAATAAGACTGGGGAGAAATTTCCTAAACAAGTAACTAGACTCCAAGTTGACAGAGTGGGTTAGGATAAATAGTTAGGAAAACTAATGATGATAAAAACTGTAAAAATAAATAGCTAAGGTTAATTGGTTGGGGTACTGGGTACTGTAATAGAATAAATTGTCGATGTTGTAAAGCACATTTGATCATATACACATGCTAATTTGCGCTATATAAACAGTAAACATTATTATATTATTATTAATATAAACACCAAGTAACTTGTTTCCATAGAAACAGGCCCTTTGTCAAGCATACATGCAGCTATGGTTGATGGTCTGGTTTACACTGTCAATGTTTCTTTGATCAAAGTAGATTGAGCATGTTCTAATTTGATCAATGAACTTCAAAGGAACCGCAGTCTTTGAAAGATGTTTAATTACTATCAAACACTTTGAGCAAACTATATTTTGATGAAAGAAACTTTGATAGTATGAGGTTTACACTGTCACTATCAAAGTTTATTTGATCAAACTATCAAACTGTATAGTTTAATCAAAGTGTGTGTCTGTGTAAACACCTTTCAAAGTTATGTGATCAAATTAGAACTCAAAGAAACTCAGAAACCAGCCTCAAATGAATCTAAATTGTCAAATGTAAATGAGACTCAAAATGTTCTTTATCTGAGATAAAGAACATTTTGAGAGAGTCTCATTTACAAGTAAAATATCAAGTGAAACAGGGTTATTCGATGGCAACATGTTTACTGCATACAGTAGTCACTTATTTATGATCAATGATATAGACGATATAAATATGAAATACACACTTTTGATATACATGTATATAAAACAATAAACTGTCGAATAACATCGACTTTATTTTGAATGACATTGCAATAAACAAATACAGGCAAGAAAGCTTATAAAAAATATTATATGTGTTGAGTCTCGTCGACTTCGGGTATTAATATCACAAACAACAGCATGTTTACCTGAAAGTTCTCGAAGAGTCTTCATCAATGTTCTTCGTTCTTCGATTTACAGCATTTGAGCAACAATTCAACAACACATTTAAGCATAAGTTTGATCGATTCAATAAAACATGTAAACATAGATTTGATCGAGTACACATCAGCGTACGCTATGAAGAGGTCATCTTTTAGTATAGGTCTACCAAGTACCACGATCAGCGAAGTTGTAAGCATATGGTGAGCGTATTCAAGATCAACACACTTTCAAAATCTACCAACAGAGTCAAAGAACAAATTTGGCTCAAATGCACGCGCAACATGCCTCACGGTTCGCAAAAGCCTGGGAACTATTATTGCGCAATTTTGCAGATTTGTGGAAGCGCAAGAATACTACTAACAGAGCCGAAACTAAGACTCTTGCTACGGCCCGAGTAATAAATCCTAATAGTTTTACAACCACATATATAATTATTGATAAGTGTAAGTAGCTCATGGCAAGTCATACATTTAGCAATGACATTTACAGTATAACATATAACAGTAATCTATATAATATGCTTGTTTGTGTCTGTCTGTAAAAACCTTTCCCAGGCATTTTCCCACGGTGGAAGTTCCACACCACCTATTTGCATGTACTATACACTATACAGTAAGTAATATGATGTAAACATTACATATATTTTCAAATCTCAGACATACCTGTCTTTTATACTTAAAATCTGGTTGTAAAATTTGTTAATTTCATCAAAACTACAAGTCAAAAACATATTGGGGAAATTATTTGTTATATTCAGAAAAACTGTGAGAAAGAAAGAGCAGATGTACCATACACAGAAAATTATACGAAAATGTACTTTACAACTGAAAATATGAACTATCAAATAAAAAGGCCAGTAGCAAGCAACTCACTTTATTCCACAATAGAATTGTGAAGGCCTTTCTGGTCATGATTTTGCATTTACAATACAATATAATTTCAACTTATATGCATATTAAAAATGTATATATATATATATATATATATATATATTGAGATTAAAGTCAAGATTATTACTTGGAATTCGACTTATACCTTGACCTATCTGTAAGTGAAAATACCAATAAAAATCCTTCTCCACTCCGCGTATACTGTTCTCTCATTGCACTAAATTCCTGGCAATCAGAATTCAAAATGTATTTTATATTTCATATACAAAAGGAATCACAGTATTAACTTTTAACTCCCAGAAAAATCATACATACATGTACCGCTATCAGTGGGGGGTCACAATATCTGTCCCAGTCTCATCTTTTTAATTGATCTAACCCAAGAGAAAACTGAAAACAATACACAGGCCTTGTATTTTGTGCTCAAGTATATAATTTGGGCGTAACGTTTAACGTTGTGTCTGGGGTAAATAAAGCACTGACATGTATTAGTGTGATTTTGGTATAACAATTTCCAGGGCCATTGAGAGCAGGATGGGCCCTGGGTCTAGTCACCCTGAGATTAATTTTTAATACCATGAGCAAGTAGCCTAAACCTTTGCATGAGAAACAACATTTGAAAATTAGTAATGATATATAGCATCAGACAACCTAAAAATTATACAATGTCTTTATGAACATATTATAAGGACTAAAACAAATTTAAATCTCGGTCGTAGTACACACCTCTTTCATAAGGCCAAAATAAAAAATACTTTCGTTTCCGGTTTCCCGACCCTACCTGCAGGGCTCAAGATTTGCGGTATCCCGATATCCACGGGATACCATATTTTAATTTTGGATGTTGGATATCATAGTCGGGATACTAAGCTGTACATTTTGGCAAAATGTTCGACAAAATATAGCTCTGTTTTGGTGCTTTGTTTCTTATTCCGTGTATTTTTTTTCGCTGTTTGTCACGCAAATGCGGAATGGATCTGGGCATGAGATTAATTCTCCACATATGCTAAATTGTAGAATACCCGTCCACTTTCGCTATTTGTATCTGTTGACAGTTAGTAAACGGATCAAATTACGGAAAATTCATCATATACAATTGCTTTGTACTGAGTTATTTTTCGTGTCGTCAAAGATTGGATTTAGCAGTAACACACACAAAAAGTAACCTTAAATTGTGTTTTGATATTTATCTTAATAAATCATTGTCATAAAAGTCTTCAAAAGTTCAAAAGACAGCAAAGAAAATCAAGAGAAACCTGTATTTTTTCAAATTTCGGTGCATATTTCCCCGTTTGTTTGACGGATATTTTATTTGTTAAGCCACATCCATCGCTAGAAATTCTTGAAAAGAAAGCTCAACCGACGTATCACATTTTTCCCTTTTAAAAAGCAACTGGGAAACATCCTAGCTCCAAAAAAGTTGAAAATTTTCCGTTCAGCAATCCTACCGCTCCTACGATTATTTGCTGGCCACTGCCGTTTCGTGCACTACACGCAAATCAACACGCGTGTTTTATACCTACAACGTCGCCGAGTGGCTGTTTCGTACACTACACGCGGTCAACACGCGTGTTTTATACCTACATGTCAGCCCCCATGGCGGGAATTTTGGCTTCATCCAATCATACGGCCGGTTAATGGAGTTAGCGTTCCAGTCTTTATAGAGTTCACTGATCCAGGCAGCATCCTCAAGATCAGCGTGGTTTGGTAAAACCTATTGTTCATTCGTGCAATGTTTGAGGAAAAAATGTAAAAAAAAAAAAAAACCGACCTACTCTACCCAATTTTTTTCAGCATGAAGTAGGAAACCCAGGTATTCTTTTACTTGGCCTAATGGTGCCCAAATTAAATATTCTTTTATATTAATTTAAATTAGCCTTTCTGACCTCATTTGTGTGTCGACTGTAATTTCAAAGAATCTTCACTTTGTAACGAGGCCAGAAAGGCTAATTTGCATGTATATAAAAGAATATTTAGACTGGCCACCATTATGAAAGAGGTCTATTGTCTCGAGGCTCTGGTTATCAGTTGTCACTGAGGCCCCATACTGTTTTACATAAAATTATCGCAAAGGCCACTTTTCAGGTTTCAACATGCCATTTCTAGTGAAAATGCTATTGTGGTCTAGGAGCTTGGAGACAGGTTCATATCCTACTCAGTCTTAAAAATAATTGAGGAGAAAGTGCTGCCTTTGCAATAATAATACCAGCGAATGGTAAGACATTTAGGTCTTCTCGGATAACGACCTTAAATAGTAGGCTCGCAGAATTGGGCTTCTAGCAAGTTGGGGTATTCACAGAAAAAGAGTGTTAAATAAACTAAACTGTCAGAATGTGTTGTTGCAACAAAATGAGAGCCAAATTTTGGTTGTTGTAATTACTACTGGCAAAATTAATTCAAGGACAAAAGGAATTTAAAGTTTGTATATTCATATTCAAGGACATTCTGGCCTTTAGTTATTGTAACAAATTCCAATATGTTTGAGAATTTCCAAGGGCCATGAGAACCAAGCATATAAGGTAATAGGCATAAGAGGGCGGTCAACTATTTTAACCAAAATATTTAGCATCAAAATACAAACATTGAATATTAGTATTTCAACATCAAAAAATATCTCCCTGCTTCAGTGTCTGAAATTTAAATTTTTTTTCAGTATCCCACTTGGATACCAGGGTCCAAAGTTTTAGTATCCCCCCTGAGAATCCAGTATCCCACTTCTGGATACTAGTTACCCTGATTTTCAGTATCCCGGCCTATTTGTCGGTGTGACTGTATAGTACATCACTCTAGCCCAGTCACCAGCTAAGCTTATTGCAAGACCAAATGATGTTTAATACAATAATATTAACTTGCACACCACAAGTCATCATGATTCACAACTGGAAAACACCCCCTGTGGAAATCAGCTTCGGTTGACGGGGTCAGCGTGGTTAAATAAAGTTATTCTATCTATCTATCTATTAATCATAAGTATATACAGTTTAATTCATCAGTTTTACAAACTTCGAGTCCTTATCACACAAAGTTGGATATGCCAAGCATACTTCACAAAACATCTTATCGTCTGTCAACTTGACCCACGGAAAAGCTTTTTTTCAATTTGCTGAATATTTTCTATAACGTTTTTCATGTTCGTATTTACGTTTTATCTCCGCCTGGCGCTTTTCTCTGCGATCATTTTCTGCACTTCGTCGATCAGTTCGCCGTACATCTTCATCATCTCTGACGACTACAACGTCTTCTACACAATATTCTGCAGGCGCTTTTGATTTTTTTATTAAATATTTTAACATATTCACGGCTGTAATTAAGACTGCCTATTTAAATATTTCATCGCAAATGGCGCTTCCCAACCCCAGGTGCGAGGTTGGACACTTCCACCAGGGAAGCTATCACCCGATTCGTTGACTGATATACAGTAAAGCCTCGATTTCCAAGATGACCGGAGGCATTTACAGCTATCCCGATTTTTGAAATTTCGTGGTATCCCGTCGGGATACAAGTAAAACAGAAGTTAGTACCCAAAACGAAATTTTGGTATCCCGTGGATATCGGGATACCGCAAATTACAGACCCTGCTGCTTTCACTACATGTAGGTCCACGTTACAGGCCTATATTTCACTCTGCAAGGCATAAGATCTGGTAATACTTAATTTTATTAAGATAGAATTTCAAATTCAAAGCAAAAATGTGATACAATGACTTCATTAAGTAATTTATCATAAAGTAACACTGGTAAATTATGTAAAAAAAGAAACCTAAGCACCACCAGCTATATTCTTCGATACTTTTCAACATGCATATAATTATAATCATCTGCAATAATTATATACACACCTCTTGTCCAGCTGTAACAAGAACTAGAATGAAAAAATTATGAAAAACAAAATGTAAACATCATATGATACTCCACTAATCTTTCATTTTAACTCTGAGTAATTTAATAAAATATAAAACAATGGAGACAAATATAGTATTCATTTAAATTTTCTCTGATGATGACTCGGTAGTAGAAATAAACATGTTTCCTTATGCTCTTAAGCTTTTGAGCTTCGACATGTCAACTCCCACATTTATTTGAGCAAATGCCTACTAAAAATGTTGACTCGTCTCATAAACAAAACAAACCAACCTATCTGAACACAAGGTGTAATGATAAAATCTTTCTAACTGACCAAAAGCATTACAACTATTTGCTGAGGATATAAATTGTTGTAATGAAAAAAATTGTTGTAATGAAAAAAGTATTTGCCAGCTAGGACAATAGTTGGTACTAACAAGAGACTATAGAGTTTGTTTCACAAAAGATCCCTCAATACAAATCCTAAGTTGACAAAAGTGATTTGGAATAACACTTTGATTAGATGCAGCTGGCTGTAGATCAAAATAAAATCGCACTCAACAGAATAATGCGTGGTAGTGAAAATTCATGAGGCTTCTTCAAGCATGTTTTGGCTTTATGTTGGTTGAAGGAAAATTACATAATCATCATTGCATGTACGTCCTTCACTTACAATGCAAGCACTTGATATAATTTCACACAATATTAAAATCAATCAAAACTGTCATGTGAATTGTCAGTTCTCTCTGACAAATTATTCAATAATTATTTATGAATTATGATAATTCGATGGCTTTTAGAAAAAAGTTCCTGTAATGTTTACACTCACCCTAGTTGAGTTGTGTCTATTGATGATGACTCTTAACAAACTCCTTTTGTTCATTTTAGCTTGTATTCAAAACGGATCAAAGTTTTACATACAAGGAAACGACGCAATATTACACATTTATAATTTCCCTTAATCAGAGATAGGCCAGCTAGTTGTTTTCAAAGTACAAGTAAAAGTAGCATCTCTTATCTACGACTGGTGTCTGGCCTTCGATTAAATCCATTATTTAAAACACGAATCGCAAGCGTCTTTCATCCAGGCAATATATTAGTTTTAAATTATAATGAGAAAGCAGTATAAAGCAGTTCCTCTGGCACTGGCACTGCCATTGCAAAAATAACAAAGCCACTCCCTTGATAATAATTTTACAGCTTGTCGGTGATTTTTGAAGCGTAATAAAAGGAAAAAAGCTGGAGAATGCTGCTTGCTCTTTTTATCACCGTAATTGAACTCGAACAATCAACAACTCACGATGGACATATCCGTCGATAGAAAAAATTTCCTATTAACTAAAAAATATTCATTAAAGAAAGCTTGTGAACCATTCAAAACCCTATCTAACTCGACAGCTCATGAATAAGAAATAAGAGTTTCGTGTATGGTGAACGCAGAGCTTGGGCGCAAAACGAATTGAGAAACAGAAATACTGTAGGACGGGCCGGAATGGCAGATACAAACGAAAGACATGCCATTAGGGAGAGACCTGCTCCGGCTTCTCATTGGTCGACAAATATAGTAACACTGCGATGACGTACTCGGATTTCAAGTCGCTCTCAGATTTCGAGTCGCTATGCACTTAGGAGATATCACAGAAGAATCTAACTTAATTAATCATTCCTATTGGTTTAAAATTGAATGCATTTTATGCGCAGACTTTTCTAAAAGCTATTTTCTCAGCAGTGAGGAAAAAATCTCACCTTTGGGACGACAAATACGTTTACTGTTTTAGTCAGAGAATTGAAAAAAAACACTGTTTGAAAATCGTAGAGTTTAGCGCTGTCCTTCAATGAAACTACACGTAGTAAACAAAAGTATGCTTTTGAATGCGTGTATTTTCACAAGAAAATTACGGTAAACGTATTTGTCGTCCCAAAAGTGTGCTTCAGAGGCAGAAGTGAGATTTTAGATTATTCTGTGATATCCCCTAAGTGCATAGTGTGAAGTGTATTCCGTAGTTGGCATCTGTGCGATACTAGATAGATTACTAAGATTTTCTCATGGTAGTTCTTTTCAAATAAGTCCTTGTTGCGTTATAAATTAATCCTTATTATTGCGAGTTCATATAAAATGCGATCAATGATCTGGTGACAGATTGTGATAGCGGTATTAAACCAAGCGAGTACGTCATCGCAGTGTTACTATATTTGTCGACCAATGAGAAGCCGGGGGGGCGGGGGGTCGGCGGCGGGCGGAGATAGGCCCTGGGTACGAGGTTGGTAACGAAAGAAGGGCAGGGTCATTCTTCAGATTTTTCTCTCACAATTCCCGGTATGACTAACGTTAATAGATTACGATTTCATATCGTCCGTGGTCTCTCATCTGGTGTTAACTTCAAGTACTCATCGCTCTAAAGTAGCACTACCTATTTCAAAAGCATATACTATACAAGCGATACTTACTATCTAAATGGGCAACTCGTTCGTCAATAACGCACTGCTTTCGGTAGCTGTCCTCAAGGTCATAATCGCTGACAAAGAGAGATTCGATGAATTGTATAGTTAACGCCGACTTGCCAACGCCTCGAACGCCAACAACTACAAGCTTGTACTGCCGTTCCGTGTCCGTTTCCTTCGACATTTCTAACGGCAATGTCGCCGATTTCTCCTCAAAATTAAAAGTCCAAATAAATGAACCGACCAATATTCGTTTTGCGTGTAACTGCGAGCCGTAAACCAGCGGTTTTCCCGGTAGAACTAAAAAACATCGCTTGAATGTCGGTCGTATTTTCCGAAGGTAATATGCCCGAGATCAGTAAAATATAAAGAGAAATTTTCCCAAAAGACGAATGAGATAAATTTAATATTCTAATCCAATTGAAATTTTTAGTTGATGATATTACTAATCAATTTTTTATTAATCAATTTTGATATACTCACGGACGTAGCAGGCATCCAATTGTGTTTGGGGGGTCAAAGGGTTTATGGCCGAAAAATAAGGTACAAATGAACAAAATCAACTCTATATTTTTATGATTTTGCTTGAAATATTTACCCGAATTTAATTTCGTTCTACGCGCAAAGAGTCATGGGAATTTCAGTAATTTTTACCCGAATTTGAATTTGACGCGAAACTTTATACGGTAAAGAAATAAAGATGGCCGCCTTCAGGCTGGTGAAAATGTTTGACAGAAAGTTTCTATTTTCTTCCTCTTTACGACCTTTACTATTTAAAAGTAGATTAGGTAAGTATTTAATCATTCATTTTGTTGAACATAGAAGTGTAGAAAGATAACGGTTTACTTTGAAATAGACATATTTTATGATATTTATGAATCAATTTGCCATTTTGCTGCAGCCTGCAGAAAAGGTTTGAAATTGAAGGTAAAATTGTAAAAGTCACTTCTTAAGTAACATGAAAATCTTGTTCAGCTAAACATAGTTATTAATTATTAACTTAATTAGCTTTGTTTGATTAATCATGCAATTTTAATATAATTAAACTGATTTCATAATTTTCATAATTTTTTCAGCATCCAGTAGTGAGCCTGTTCCTGAGAGGAAGAGTGAGTGGCCAGATGATGGTTTAAGTTTGGGTAGTTACCCAAACCTACCAAATATCTCGGCACAGATCAAGCCAGCGCACGGTTGGTGGGACACACAAGAACGAAGAAATTATGGTGATACAGTAAGACCATATATATTTAAATGTAATATCAAAAGTAAAGGACTGCGTAGGCAGTGTTTTAATACAAATAAAGAATACCAGGTTTGGTAAAAATTGTGTATACCGGTAGGTATATAACCATAATGGTTATAACCACAATGCTTTGCAATCTGAAATTAACTGTAATACTGGTAACGTAAGTCATAAATATCTTTTTGGTGTGGTCATTTGTGGCAAATCTAAAAATTACTGATTGTGTGTTTGTTTCTCTCTAGCTTCATGAGGAAGATGATGCACTTAATATTTGGATGTACGATGCCCCTGAGAAAAGTTTGTATCCTCCGTAAGAAAGTGTACCCATGATCCACTGTGATAAATTGTGTATATCAATTAAAGTAGTATTATGGTATCCACAGGCTGATTTCATAAAACACCACACTTCACATGTCCAGAGGCATTTTACAAACGGGTGTAGCCTGAAGTGTTAGTCAACCCCTTGCCATCCGAGTGTTATATTGGTTCCCAGACCCTTTTGTCAGTACTAGGTGCAAAAAATGGAATCACTGACCTGGTAAGAGGCAGCAGGAAAGCTTAGATTCATTTGAACTATGCTTGCTGTAGCTTAGGTGAAAAAGTTTGCTCAAATTGTCTTTCAGAGCTTATAGATTTAAAAATTTCCTGGAGGAGGCCCACTGGACCCCCTAAAAATGTGGTCACTTTTTACCTACTTGTCAACTTCAGCCCCCCCTCCTACGCCTCTGCACATGTCAATGAAAAAACCTGGCATTAGCATGTCTGAATGTGCAAGTCATAATGTAGTAACCAACAAAAAGTTTATTCTTAAAATCTGTGAAATTTAATTAGAGTTTATTCGACTGATAGTAGATGGGCAAAATCTACCAATCATTTCAAAATAGCTATCCACATTGTGCAACTATCATGTACAGTATAGCATAGTTAATATTAACTGAGTATACTGTAGGTATGCAAATCTCTGACACTGTACATAAATAATATGTTTGTTTTAGGCATGTAGCTCTCCGGCATTTGATGACAATGTTTGCCCTCCTTGGAGGTTTTATGTTTGTTGGATATTTGTATGGCAAAACAGAACATGGGAATAGAAATGATTACGTAAGTAGTATATGTATGGACTCTGGAAATATTAGTGAATAATTAACATTAATATACATAATTAATTAATATACATAATTAATTAATTAACATTAATGATTAACATAATTAACATTAGTGCATAATAACATTAGTGAAACATTAGCAATAAAATTAAGGCTTACTTTTTCTTTCAGGTACCCAAACAGTTCCCATACAATGATAACCATATCATTTATAAGGATGGAGACCCAAAACAAAGATTAAAAATAAACTGAGCTCATTGAAGTGTAAATATAGAGCAGTTTTGAGAAATAAAAATACTTTACAGTTGAGAATCTTTTGAAAAAATCTGTTTGCCAAAGATCATAACTAGGGATGCACAGGAACTTAGTTCCGGCCGGAACTCATGAAAAATGTTCGGCCGGAACTTATTTATCAAAATATGGTCAGTGGTTGATCTGTAGTGCTCAGGCTTTCTAAGACTATGCACGGCATCAAAGCGATTAAAAACAGATCAACTATTAGGAAACAAAGGACTTTCTTGAGAATATTCAGTATTCACATTTGATCGGACAAAAATGTTCATGTTACCAGTATGGAAAACAAAAAGTTAAAACATTATAAAACTAGTTTTGTATGTAATGGAAATATGAAGAACAATTTTAATAATTTTCTATCTGGTACTATTTAATGAGGGGTTATTTTCACTTTTTGAACACTTAATTCCACAAGGATAATGTCAGACTAAGCTACTGGTTCAAACAGAAAGATACTACTCTGATGGCCGGTTAGTTCCGGCAGGAACTTTTAAATTTGGTTCCGGTGCATCCCTAATCATAACTGAAAGAGGGTAAGAACAAGATACACAGTTCTCAATAGTACAGAAAGGGTTAAATTTTGCAAAGAGGGATAATAAGCTAGTTCGTAATGTCTACTGCGCATCAAAATGACGCGTTCTGCGTTGGGATAAAACTTATTTCAATTCATAACATCAGGCTGAGGAATTCAGTATAACGAATTTGCAAGTGTAAATAGAAATGCAAATATCTATTGCGGTTTTAGCCTTATGTTATGAATTGAAATAAGTTTTATCCCGACACAGAACACATCATTTTGATGCACAGTCGACATTACAAACTGGCTTATTAATTGCTGTCACACTGTAGTAGAGATAAAAAATCGTTTCTAAAAAGCAACCACACCAACAAACTGCTTTCACCAATGCCAGCAGTGTTCGCCAGTAACGAAGTAAATTTACTTCGTTACTTTACTTAAGTAAAAAAAATCAGTATTTACTTGTAACGAAGTATATTTTTTAACAAATACTTTTTCCTTTAAGTAAATTTTTTGTTAAATAATTACTTTTTGTTTTATCGGCAAAGTAAAAAAGAAATTCGGAACGCGAAGTCGCGAAATAATCGGTCCAATACTCGGTGGAGAAATCGCGTGAAGTTGGTTTTGCATGCGCACGTGATTGGCAACTGTTGAGTTGGCGCCGCCAAACAGCGCCCAGATTAAGTATAGTTTGTTTCAGAGGTACTTTTCTGAAATATTTTTTTGCCATACTTTTACTTTTACTAAAGTAAAATTTTCCGGCCATCTTTTACTTTTACTTAAGTAAGATTTTCAGGCCATACTTTTACTTAAGTAAGATTTTCAGGCCATACTTTTACTTTCACTTTCACTAAAGTAAAATTTTCAGACCATACTTTTACTTAAGTATAAACTGAGGAGTTACTTTTTACTTTTACTTAAGTACAAAATATCAGTACTTGAACACTGAATGCCAGTTGCATATAATTTTTCAATATAGAGAATTACATGTCGTTATAGAATAGCATTTTCTAAACAAGCTAGGGTCCGAATTAGCGCTCCAAAACAGCTTCGCATTTTTCTTTAGTGTCACAATGTGGCGTAACGTTTTACAACGTAGCTTAACGCCTTCTAACGTAGCGTAACGTCTTACAACGTAGCATAACGTCTTTCCACGTAGCGTCTTATAACATTACGTAGCATCGTATACAACCATGGATAGTAAATAGACTGGATAGGAAACTGGTTGACGTCAGCGTGAAAACCTAGTTGAAATTCGTGATGTCACGAAGATGTCACGAGTACACAGATTTTGCTGGGTTTCTCTTCGACTTCTCCATATTTTCGTATTCAAGTAGCTATATTGAGATTCCAAAATATTTCATCGTCTTACAAACCTGCCTAAGCCACGACCAAATGATCGAGGTAAATGTTGTTGGTCTTTGTTTCAGCTGTTTTCGTTTTGTGGTGAAGAAACTGGCGTCGCAAAACTACCGTTGTTTTAGTTGAAATTTGCGACGCGTTTTTCACCGTCTAAAGTTGGATCTTTTCGCCTAAAATGAGTAATGGTAGTCGGATATTCCATCGTAAAGTGGCATTGTGATATTTTTTGGTGGTTTGACTATCATTTTTAGCTGTATTATTGCTAAACGTTGCGATTTATGGTGATTTTGTGACATCACGATTTGCAACTAGGTTTTCACGCGACCAACTGGTGCCTAAACCAATCAGCATGCTGGAAACGTCGCACGTGATCTTAGTTTCCTATCCAGTCTATTTACTATCCATGGTACAACGTTGCGTAGCGTCTTACAACGTTGCGTAACGTTTTACAAAGTAATGTAACGCCTTAAAGCGTAGCGTCTTTCCACATCATTAAGTCCTATAATCGACGTTTACATCACTTGCGTCGCGTCCACGGTGAACTTGGTTACTTAGAATCAGCTTTGCAATTCTCAGAAAAATGATCACTTCGCAGATTTTCGAAATTGTCAAAATCGCTTCGCAATTTCCCATTTGCGAAGCGCTAGTTCGGACCTTGCAAGCTCCAACTCGTCTCAACTAAGTAGAAAATTTCACTTTGCCATCATTAATTTGTTTTTTTAAAATACAAGGTTGTTTGTAAAATGACCATTCCAAAGCTTTGCTAGAAACGGCCCACAATGCAATATCAACAGGCCTTGGAATTAGCTAAAAATCGGGTCGGCAAAATTTTGCCAGTTGCATATGTAGCTAATCACGATTTTGTAAACATAGCCTGTTAGCTACAATTGCGGCATCTGAGGAGCCTAAAAACTAAGAAGCGTAGGGCTATGTGAGAGCCCGCGGTAAACCAATTAAATCAAAATGGCAGTGATCACATTTCGGTAGCTTATGATTTACGATTGAAATAACTCTGGATATCAAGAGAGAAGTTTAACATATATTTTCCTTAAAGTTGAAAGATGTAAATGCAAGATTATTGCATTAGTCTGCTTTTCTCTTTTGCTCTGAATTCGCATCACAAAACTCATAGTCGGCAATTTTTTGCCGTCTTGACATGACGATAGGTCGCCAATCAGGTCGGCATTGCTGATAGCCTGCGAAAGCAGCCGCGTACTTTGTGTTCGTACCTCCCCATTGCTGAATGCCGACCTGAATTCCAAGGCCCGTATCAACACCATTATTATTACTGGTCTTTACCTATTTGGAATGGCCAACACTATATTACAGCTTTGGATACAATATTCTCAAACTCCAGTTTATTTGTACATGAACTGCGGGCTCACAAAATGGTGCTAGGAATCTTATCATTAACCTTTGATCTGCGTAAAGAACAAGCAGGCATCTTTTTTCATATCCAAATTTTTAATATTGTACACATTCCCTGAAAAAATAAACAGCATTAAAACAAGTGGCTAAGCAACTATTTTAATCTTGACACTTCTTAACAAAGCTACGAAATCGTTCAATACCACTCACCTTGAGGGACGAAAAACGAAGAACCACGTGCCAACATAAAACTGTCTTCATGGATTGTCACTAACACACGGCCAGAGTTAATGTGAAACACCTGCCAAAAAGACGACAAAATCTGTTAAGAGGGCTCTTAAACTTCAAATGTTAATTTTGGGAAAAAAGGGAAAAAAGATTGTCTAGTAAACAAATTAACTTTAGCTGTACACTTATCTTTGAATATATTAACTCTACATTTTGAAAAAGTAAAACATTTTTGTATCAAATGGCCGGACTACATTTAGGTTTACACTAAGTTGCAAGACGTTATGTTAAAGGATATAGCAATATAAATTAACTTTGTCTCATTTGAAAGAACTCATGAAATGGTATAACAAGACCTTTCACAATTTTCCCTTATCTTTTTTGTTTTTTTAAAATAATTTTGCGAAAGACAGCGATATGCATGTGACGTCATAAGTAGGGTGAAGTGAAATTTTTGCCAACCTTACGACATTATGAGCCAGAAACTCGATTATGATGTACTATTTCCATTTTCAATTGGCCCACAATATTTTAAAAATAAATCCGCGGAAATTCGGTCACCTTCGAGTAGTTTCATCAGGTTTACCCTGTTTGTGACGTCACCAATTTCCTAGTTAATTAGGTCAAATATTACAACAAGATGGCGGATTGTAGACTGTCTTTTGTCATAATTATCTGAAATATTTCAAAAACCAAGAAAGATACAGAAAAATTGTAAAAGGACTTCTTATACCATTTTACGAGTTCTTTCAAATGAGACAAAGTTAATTTATATTGCCATATCCCTTTAAGTTGTGTTAAGGCGGATTTCCTGTCCTCGCACAAAACAACTCGCAGCTCGCTGCGCGTACTCGCATGGTTTCCACTGTATTTCCACCACATGCAGCTCGTTGCGATAACTCGCGGGGTTTCAAGACTGATGAAGCGATAGCCGCGTTTTTTAACAAACTTCGAGGTGTTTGGATATCCTGATGAAGCACTCTTCTGAGTGTTTCAGATATAGCACCTCAATCGGTATTTACGAGAAAATCGAGGTGAAAGTTCGATTAATTTATGTAATTTCTTCCCCTTCAAATCTATGCAAATACACACCGACACGGTAATGATTTCCTTTGTGCAGTTTTGCCCAGAAATTACTAATGATTTGAAATGTTGACATAATTTGTTTTGATTGGTTGTTTACTGCGAGTAAAAAATAGTTCAACATTTTCAACTATCTGCCACGAGGGCTAAAACACTCGCAGCGAGCTTGCGAGTGCTCACAGCGAGCTGCGAGTTGCTTCGTGCGAGGACTGGAAATCCGCCTTAAGACGACAAGCTAAATTGTGAGACATTATTCTAAGTTGTGAGATTTTACGTTAAGTATAAAAGAACATTACGCAAAGTTACGAGACGTTACACCAAGTCATGGCTTGTCCGACTTTACAGGAAAAACCCACCTAAAACCTTATTTGTTTTTTGAGCAAAAGCCCTTCCGTCAAAGAGAGCTCTACTTTTTTATATCATTAATACATGGACATTCAGAAGTATCCTCCAGACAAACAAATTGAAACTCTTAAAGTGGCACTACGATGAAAATTCACCCCCGTCTTTTAGATTTTCTTTAGCATAGAATAGATTTTCTTTAGCATAGAATAGTATTTCAGGGTCGAAAGTGATCATCGATGTAAAAAAAACTAAAAAATGGTATTTTGAAGTTAGTATTTTGAGCTGTGAAATCACTATTATTTAGGCCACCATTACTAAAAACGTGTTCCAAGTGAGCCCGCAATTTCAAAAGGTCGCCTGAATTTCAGTCGAGGTTATTTGTTTTATTGTTTTCTTCGAGAAGTAGATGAAATGTTCAGCCTTTCAGACGAAGAATTTGAAAAATTTGATTTACTTGAAGAATTAGCCATGTGGAGTCTTCGCGTTGAGAATCTAGATCGATTAATGGCGGACGTAACAACTCCAGATTCGGAGTCAAATAAATAATACTTGCCATCGTCGAATCGCAAAATGGTTTCGACCGAGTAATATTTAGAAGCTCTGCTTTATAAATACGTAAAATATCGATGGGTGAAAATGTGATCGTAGTGGCACTTTAAACCAAGATTATACCGTATATAATTACAAATTTTCTACTACCATTGTATCGTTGCGGACATGCTGTCTTCCTTTCTCTGCTCCTGGGCGAAGAAGCACTTGGCCAGCTCCAAACTGACGATGTGAGAAATATTTATCCATCAAAAGTTTCGAGTCTGAATTACCATCACCATGATCTTGCGAAGGCGATTGAAAGTCAAGCATTCCACCGGAATGGACTAATCCTGCAATTACATTCAAAAAGAATGTTAAATTTAAAGGATGGAGACTAGCAAGAAGGTATGGGGTTGAATTGAATTGATTTGCCATTAATATACAGTAATTATATGTACAAGCTGTCAATACAGATGGCGAGGAGACCTCATGAAACCACTAGGCTTATCTAGTGAGGGCACCTCACACTGCAAATTTCAAGGAGTCGATCACACCCCAAAAGCGCCACTCCGTCACCGGTTTTTGGGACAGAATAACTCCTCTGGAGCTGTGTCGATTCCCTGAAATTTGCAGTGTTTGCATAAATGCGATATTTTACTTAATTAAGCGTTTTATATGTGCGGCGTAAAATTTATGTTTCTTAAAAATAGAAAGACTGGATGAATCTTTTATATGTGATGGTAGAGCATTCCAAAGCTTAGGACCTTGGTAAAGAATTGTAAATTGTTTCAGATTGGTGCGACATGTATGGGGACGATAATTAGCTGCCGATCTGGTATTATAGTTATGCACTTGGTTGCTGGTTATAAATAGGTTGCTGGTTATAAAAAGATTGTATCCAAAGCAAACAAACTGCTCGGGCTTCTCAAGAGAACATGCCCGTTGTTAACGAATATCCAAGTAAGGTGATCTTTGTATCTGTCACTTGCTAAGTCACAGTTATGCTTCGCGACTAAGGTGTGGTCTCCAACTCATAGAAAGCTGAAAGCAAAAGTGGAAAGAGTCCAAAGACGAGCAACAAGGTGGATTCTCAGAACCAAGATCGGAGAAATGTCATACAAAGATGGACCTAGTGCTTCGATAGAGAACTCAAAGACCTAGTTTTCTTCTTCAAGTCTCTACATGGGCATACTGACTTAAATCCACAAATTTGTTACGTTTGTTTCTCAAGGCCGCAACATGCTGAGCCAAAACTTTGCCAACCTTAAAACTCCACTTTGTAAAACAAGAACTTTCCAAGCCTCATATTTTAACCGCGTAGTCAAATTATGGAACTTTGTCTGCAAATTAGCCAATCCAAGTAGTTTCACCAGTTCTATGTCATTCAAGAACTTTGTATTTTAATCTAAAAGGACGGCGCCTCGCATGGGACTTTTAGTCCCGTTCGCGTTTTCCCTTTTGGATCTCTTGTTGTTGTCTTTTTCATGGCAAGAATTGTTATCCAATAAAATTATTTTTAAAAGGTACTAGGAATAACATGTCTTACTCATTTTAACTTGTTTCAAGGTGTCAGGGTTGATGACTGTACCAACAGGATCAACTTCCTCTTCAAATCCCTCAGGAATATTGGTGTCAGACTAAAACACATATTATATAAAAATGCATATTAAATAAAAATGTATACTCTAAAAGAAGAGTGCCCAATGGGCAGTGTTTTGGATATAATATAGTAAAATGAAAAGGTGGTGAACTGCTGAGATTTTTAGGAACGAAATACTGATGCTTTGAGCGGAGCCCTTCATCAGAGCAAGACAAGATGAAATAAAATAAATAGGGATGCCAAGAGGGTGTCACAAGTAGAAAGTAGCCAAATTAATTAATGAGATGTGAAAATGTTAAGTCATTTGCTATTTTTACAGTCAAACAGCAAACAGAGTGAGGGAAAGAGAGAACTACAATAATTAAGGGCACAATGACAGGGCCAATAGAGTAGTAAAGCAGGGTACAAAAACTTGAAAAGGAAGAGTGCATGAGCTAATAATCAAGTTCCTTTCAAACTAAAAAAACAAAAAACAGCAAACAGAGTGAGGGAAAGGGAAAACTACAGTAATTAAGGGTACAATGACAGGGCCAATAGAATAGTAAAGCAGGATACAAAAACGTGAAAAGGAAAGAAAGTGCATGAGCTAATAATCAAGTTCCTTTCAAACAGGCCTCATTAAAGTGCGCGAGCGTCGCTCGCAGGCACATTTTCAATTTATGCAGGCACAAATTTTTGGCTGATTTTGTAGCTAATAATTAAAACTATATTTGCAGAGTATGACGTTCGCAGGCACTATTTACAATTCAGAAAGTTTGTGCAGCGACAGAGATTTTATTTTTTAGTTCATTAGCTGTTTTTACATGACGTATACGTTTTCAAAATAATATTTTTGTCAGGAGCATGTCGCGATGTAAGATTTTTCTGTATTGCATGCAATGCAAGTTTTTCGTTGAATATCCTGTCACGGAAATAAAAAGTGATTGATCGCGTCGCGTGCAAACTAAGGTACGCTTATAGACAACGAACAAATAATATCGTTTGCGGCAACTTTCCCCACTTCGATTTACTCGCTTGAGACCTAATTCAATGACCAGAATGTCAGTTTCCGCAGCACTTTAAGTTCCAAGTCGTCGTGGCTCGACTACATCCAATTCAATTTGAATTTTTCTAATGTGTAATGTTTGGAAGTTATATTTCAAATACGAGACGGAGAATTTTCTGGGATTTCAAAGTCAGATCGAGTGTCTTTTGAAAAGGCGAGCCGAAAACGAGCGAACCTTTTTAACGCACGAGGAGTTTTAACGAATTTGAGAATTTAATTGCAAGTGTTTTGTCGCAAAGATTTTGAAATCTACTTGTCATACTGCCGTGTATGGGAAATTGACACAAAGCGTTTGTTTTCGGAAGCCAGAAGCGCAAGCGTCGTGAAGTTTTCCAAACCCTTGATTCCCATGGTTCGTACACAAAATTTTGTTCGCACACAGCACACAAAATTTTTGCAGGCACATTACCAACTTCTAAATTCTGCTTGTAGGCACAAAAAAATATTAATGAGGCCTGCTTTCAAACTAAAAAACAAAACAAAAAACTTGTAGGAAATTAAATAAACGAAAAATGTTCATTAAGGCCAATGGGGATGTCGGATGTGTGGACGAGACTAAAAGGTTGGTTTACTGTAGAAATACATGTAGTGTCTGAAATTGTGGTGGGGTGGGGGGCAACCGCCCCACCACCTGTCGTCAAATCGCTAATTTGTCGTAAATTTATAAGGAAATACATAAGGAAATAGATAATTGTTCGGAAATACATAAGGAATATATTGAAAATGGAAAAAATGTTACAGAAGCAACTTATAAATTCTTATAAATATCTCAAGTTAACTTTAAACCAGCTGTTGTGGTCTAGTGGTTACCACATGCATGTCTATGAGCTGGGACGGACAGTGTCTTATCCTGTATCGGACCACCACTCAGGGTCTTAAAAATAATCAAGGAGAAAGTGCTGCCTTTGCAATAATATACCAGCAAATGGTAAGACTTTCGATCGGGTCTTCTCGGAAAACGACCTTAAATCGTATAGGTCCTCGGAACCCCTATCAATTGGGCTTCTAGCCTGTTGGGGTATTCCGTTCACCTACAAAAGTGATAAATCTCATAAACTAAACTAAATATAAACTTGTTACGATAGTACGACTGCAAACCAAATCAATAAAGGTTGAAATAGCGATCGAAATTGTCGAAATATGTCGAAAAGTCTAAAAAGAGTGAAGATTGAATGCCTGTCCTGCAACAGAGTATTCGACAGCGACTACAGGCGCAAAAAGGTTAAAAACATTTTGTGTATCAAAACCTTTTTTAGTTTCTTTATTTGGTGGTAGTAGTAGTAGATTTAATGCACAAAAGAAAATACAAATACATTGAAATACAAAGATGTTAACAAATTATGTGTGCAAAAAAATTGGTTACGTAGCGAATAAATTGTCGGGAATTTAAGAGGCATTGCCCCACCACCGAAAAAGGCGAATTTCCGCCACTGTGTAGTGTGTAGGAGGTCTAATGTTCCAAGCGAAGGCCCTTCGTCTGAGAGTAAAGTGGTTGTGATTACTAATTGGTGGAAGGAGATGTGATTGGTGTGTCCGGACACCCGCACTTTCTGGACTGCGGGTGTCCTACATAAGAAGGACATCCAATATTTTAGCAAATTTTAAACAAATTGATAATTGATGTTGTTGACGCGAAGTACATCTTTTCGGTTTCACTATGTTTGTGAAGTCAGAAATAAATTTTGTGGAATGGCAACACTTGTTCGTGGGCTTTATGGGAATGTGAAGGCCCTCTGCAAGGTGTTATACGTATGTTCACCCACCTCCAGTGAAGCTAAACGCAACTTCAGTTAGTTACATCGCATAAAGTCTTGGCTCTGGAGCACCATGACTGCTCCGAGATTGAATGCGCTGGCTATTTGTCATTCGCATAAGGAGTTACTTAACGCGTTAGATATTGTTGCAATTTGTAAATCATCTGTATGCAACTACTGTATCTGTAACTCTTGAAATTATGTTCAATAATAAAAGTTCTTGAAGTTGTTGTGATGTTATCTTGTATGCTATGTATATATATATATAGTTAGCTATTATATTCTCTGATGGGCGTGGCCCTGTTTATGGCATTCTATGAGATGCAGGACACCCACAACTTTGAAAAGCTTCCAGAGCCCCTGAATGTGATTGGTGGAAAGAGAAAATAACCACGTTTAATCTTGTACAGAAACATATACTATTCGTGCATACCAACTCTGATTCTTCTCCAAGTTTATTGCCTCTTGCTCCTACAAATTAAGGGGTTGTCAGAATAAATCATTCTCAAGAAAACAAGTTAGTGACAGTATTGGATTATTATTATTATTATTAAGCTTTATTTAACCAGGGTGACTCAATCAGTTATATAACTGTTCTCCCTTGAGGCCCTGACAATGTACAGTACAATATTACAACAAAAGGAAATAGTTTACATGTAACATACAATAGGATAACTAGTTAAAGTTAAAATCCATAAAAATGTTTGTAAGAGTCTGAAAGTTTAAAATTTAAGAGTTATAAAAAGGTAGAAAAACTGTTTTATAACGTGCTGGTTCATCTATATATATATATGAATCCATAATTTTCTTTTAAAAGATGCGAGATTTTCACTTTCACGAACACTTAAAGGCAGCTTATTCCATATTTGAGCAGCAGAGTATTTAAAAGTTATTTTCAAACGTTGAGTCCACGGTTTTGGAAGAACGAGATCTTTCTTTCTTCTTGTGTTATAATGATGTCTTGATTGTTACTAAGGATTACCATGATAGCAGAAGCAGAAGTACTAATTGTAATGAGTTACTTAAAACTTAGTAATTGTACAATCACTTTAAAGTGCCTATAACAAAAAATACTACAGTATAACCCCTTTTATTATAAGAATAATAAAATAGATATGAAACTTGTAAAACCATTAAAGTGTCTATAACGTCTGTAGGATTTAACATATTTGTAATCTATGGATTATCCCGAGATAAATTGTAATATATCTTGTCAGCTGAAAATGTCATCTTGAATTTGAATTTAATTTGAATTTATTGAATTCGTCATACAATCGTTAAATAATAATAAATAAAGGAGTGTAATGACAGGAGGAAGAAACAGGACTTGCGTCCCAATTGAAATCCAACTCCTAAAATACGATAGTAATAAATATGGTTATAAATCTATAATCTAGCTAACATATAATTAAAGTATTTAAAAAGCTAACAACTGAGAAGAGGTACTAAGCAGCAATATGTTGACATATTAGCGTTGGCATAACTATGGGGGCTGATAGGAAGAAAGTTTATCTTTGTAAAAAGCATGCAAGATATTTCTAAAGCATTTTAAATTTGGAGCACATTTAAGGTTTTGAATTTGGAGCACATTTAAGGTTTTAAAGTTAATGGGAATGACGAAAACCTCTTTACAGATGCCCGTTTTAACGTCATTTCCATCAACTTTAACAGCAAAAAAGTCTACGAAGATGACATTTTCGGCCGACAAGATATATTACAATTTATCTCAGGAGAATCCATAGATTACAAATATGTTAAATCCCCACAGACGTTATAGGCACTTTAAATAAGATCTATACTCTATAGTACCTTTTTTCGCATGACTTCCAGCATATTCTGATGCTTTTTTTCTTTTTCGAATTTTAACTTGTGGAGAAGGATTTATAATAACATCTTTAACAACCCAACCTGTTCAGGAAGATCAACATAAATTAACATAATTATGCCAGTATAACATAATTAACATAATTATACAGTACCTGATTTTCTTTTTTCATAATGTATCCTTTCGTTTTTCCAGTACTGCAGTACTGGTACACGATGTCTATAACTACGACGGGGACCATCGGCCTGCTCTATCAAATCATCGTTATCTGATTCCTGATAAGTTGAGACACTTTCCAATTTTTTCCACGCTTTTTTTCTCACTTAAAAAGGAGGAGGGCAAAGAGAGCTTGGATTTCATTGAATAAGATTACAACCTGTAATCTGATGAGTAAGATGTTCAAATTCATCTACATGGCAACAAAGGTGTATCTAGCTTCTGATAACTACGGTTATAGTAAAATGCTATAACTATTGTGTTACATCATAGTCAATCGAGATATGGTCTGGAAACTCGGCAAACTTCAAAGCGACTATAATGAGCTACGTTTTGATGTTGAACGATACCTTACACCGTGCACATCCTTTGTTTTAGGTTTATTAATATTTAAACAACACGGTTGAGCGATTAAACCCAAACGATTATACAATAGGTTCAGTGACCGTGCACCGTGCACAAAATTGCATAAAGACAAACAAAAAGATAGAACAAAGACTTTAGCTGAGTTTCCAGACCATATCTCGATTGACTATGGTTACATGGACTCAGATGGTAAAGTAAAGGTTACATGATGTGTACTGTACAACCACAGTACAACATGTAACCTGATTAAGAAGGTTACAGGTTGTACTTATATTATGTAACCTTCACTCTTCCATCTAGTTCTGCTGACTAGTGACTGAGTCTGAGATGTTCTAATTATTGTGTTACACAATAGTTGAGTGAACCTGTACCATTGATCATGTCAGAGCAACTTGCACAATTGTGCAATTTGATATCTGGAGGATAAATTGTATCTGTACAGTATATTTGTGATAGGAATCAATTTATCTGTTGGATAGGACTTACATGTGTTCACCTGCATATAAGTAATCTGGGCTATGAACAACTGGCCCTAGGTGAATATAACAACTGGCCTAGGTGATAAATCAGACATAGTTTGACGCTATACTCTGGCTTTAAAAAGTTTTTTGAATGTAACTTAAAGTTATTGCCCACGACCCAACGTTTCGACACTCCAACACTCTAGTGTCTTCATCAGGGGTGATCGTTGTAAAGTTAGGATCCATATTTATACCCTCATAGAACCGATGATGACGTTATCTATTAACAAGATGCAAATAAGCTTCTGGTAATAAACCACCGTCATCGTAATTCATATGCCAAGCCTCCAGACAACGTCTCTGATGGTATTGAAAATTCCAAAATTAGTACCACTAAGCTGCAGTACCATCAGAGATGTTGTCTGGAGGCTTGGCATATCAATAGCACCCACGCCCCATTGAATCGCGATGACGGTGGTTTATTACCACAAGCTTATTTGTATTTTGTTAATAGATAACATCATAGTTCTATGAGGGTATAAATAGGGATCCTAACTTTACAACGATCACCCCTGATGAAGACACTAGAATTGATGTGTCGAAATGTTAGGTCATGGACAGTAACTTTAAAGTTACGTTCAAAAAATTTTTTAAAGCCAGATTAGCGTCAAACTATGTCTGATGTGTTTTTAAAACAATTCTCACCAAGTCCATCATCAGCACTGGTTTGTGAAGAAATGCTATGATCACCATTCTTGTCACCTTGTTCACCATCAGCATTGTTTTGTGGAGAAACACTGTGATCACCACTCGACTTGTCACCATGTTCATTACATTCACCATCAGCAATGGTCTGTGAAGAAATGCTATCATCACCATTCTTGTCACCATGTTCACCATCATCAGCATTGGTTCGTGGAGGCGGAATACCATGATCATCATTTTTATCACCATGATCATCACTATTATGGTCACCATGATCACTACACCCGCCATCAGCATTCAATGAAGAATTGTGACTGACTGAGACTTCTCTTCCTGAACTACCAACTTTAACAGAAATTTTTAGGTTGTCTTTGGGATTGCTAACTTCAGAATCTTGTGAAGATTCATCCTCCAAACTACTTGCTATTGCCAACTCTGATTCACTGCTGTCACTAGTGAGTGTTGGGTTAACCTTTTTACTTGAAGCATGGCGTGAATTAGCTAATCTTCTGCTACTTCTACCAACTACATGTATACTAGGTTCATTCTCAGTGGTTGTTGTTACAGCTAAAAAATTGTTGAAAAAAACAAATGAATAAATGGCAAAATGTTGTGTTAAAAATCATCTTAAAAACGTCCTGTGTAACATCACCTTTATAGTCAATTTTGGTCTTCTGGGATAGATTGGCTTTGGCTGATTATGTGCCATGATCAGCCACTGATTTTATTGACTAGTCTAGTCTAATCAGCAATTTTAGTTATCTAGGCTTATCTCTAATTATATTGTGATTTATAATTCTGACACTATAAAAGATTAAAACCATTTTCTATACTGTCTGGTGGTTGTATTTTCAAGTCATATCATACCTGTTTCTGGTTTTTCATCATTTTCCGAGGCTAGAGATATAAAGAAATTATGCTATAAAATATCTAGAGCTTAAGCCTTTACTACTCAGTATGCCCCAATGGTGACATGAAGCACATATATAACTACTCCTAAGAACATCTTGAATCGTTAAACAAGCAGAGGCAATGAAAATCAAAGAAATATCTCCCTAGTTGATAAACTGATCGTGTTTTTAAAACAACTTATAATTACAGTAATTCTGAAACTATATGAACCATTTCCTATAATTGCACTTTCAAGTAAAATTACACACCTGTTTGACTTTGTTCTGTTAGTGTTTTTTCTTCATTTTCCGAGTCTAGAAGAGATAAAGAAATAATAATACCGTAATAATAATAATAATAATAATAATATACAATAATCACAATGCTCTTACAACAATATATTCTTAATGGTACTTAATAAAACTAATTACAGTTTCATAAGATAAAGTGCACGCCTACTGCATATATTACCACTATGAACAAAAAACTATTAATTTTAAAAAAGAAAAGTCTTAAAGTGCCTATATGCAACAAAATTTTCAAGTTGGAGAAAATGACATCAAAGTAAAGTTTGAGATTACTGCTTTCGATTGTGAAAGTTTCAGGGCGAATAATTAAGGAAAGTATGTTTGTTTAGCGTTTGAAAAACTGGCTTTTGGCTCAAAAAGTTGAGACATATTTTATTCCACAACTTATGACATCACTAGAATCTACATGAATTCTTATTGTTATCGAACAGACTGTTCAAAACACCCTTTAGAAAACTAAACTCTCGTGGGAAAGTGTGCACAAGGGTGTGTAAAATTTATTCATAACGAGTTATTTGTTTTAAAATATACATGGTCGAAGCCGTATCCAACTTAGTCGTCTTATGAGTAATTAAGAATGTACCGTCGATTTTCGACATCTAAAACTTATTCGTGAATAGTTCATTTAGGAACTTCGAAGTTTCTACCACAAAATGAACGAAAAAAATCCCTTTATTTTCTTTTTACATACACACCATTGCGGTAAGAGTTTAGAAAGCAATCCAAAATTTGGGGTCTGGGTCGAGTGATGTCATTAGTTGTGCAAGTATGCCAACTATTTTAATGATGTCTCAATTTTTAAGGGGAAAGCACAGTCTTCGAACGCTAAATAAACATACTTCCATTTAATTGTTCGTACTAAAACTTTCACAGTCGAAAGAAGTGATACCAAGTATTACTTCAATGTTATTATTTCCAATTTGGAAATTTCGTTGCATAGGCACTTTAAATGATTACCAAAGATAAACTAGTGTGTTTTTAAAACAACTTATAATTTTGAACCTATAAAACCATTTTCTATAATTGTATTTTCAAGTCATATTACACACCTGTTTGGCTTTGTGCTGGTTTTTCTTCATTTTCCGAGTCTAGTAGAGATAAAGAAATGATTACCAAAGATAAACTGATGTGTTTTTAAAACAACTTATAATTCTGAACCTATAAAACCTAAATTTTCTATAATTGTATTTTCAAGTAAAATTACACACCTTTTTGACTTTGTGCTGGTTTTTCTTCATTTTCCGAGTCTAGAAGAGATAAAGAAATGATTACCAAAGATAAACTGATCATGTGTTTTTAAAACAACCAATAATTCTGAAACTATAAAACCAATTTTTGTATTACACACCTGTTTGACTTTTTTCTGATTTCTCTTCATTTACCGAGGCTAGCAGAGATAGAGAAATTATGTTATCAAATGTTCAAAGGTTAACCCTTTGTGCCCAAAAGGGGACCAGTACATACAGTAACCTCTCTTAATAATACCAGGGGCGAAGGAAGCAGGGAGGCAGGGGGGGCCAATATTATAGTAGAAGTATTTGAAATTGTATATTAATCGAATGTCTGTGATAGATGTTTTCATACTAATAGTTCTCTAGTCTACACGACTCTACTCTACAGTAGTAGGCTTTCTTTTTTAACTAACCAGAAGGGCAGAAATCGCGGAATGTTTGCACGAGGCTAATTTAAGGTAGAACGAAAATTTTACTTTGGCCGGCCCCCCTAAGTTTACCAAGCTTCCTATGACCCTGAACATACCAATGGTTAAACATTAAGCATAAGTTAATAGAATAATGTCATGTGAATAATGTTTTTAAAACAACTTCTCCCCACTAGTATGTTACTTGATACAACTTTTTACAAAAGGTGACAAAAAATAATATATCTATTATTTTTACTGTTTCACAACCACAAGGACAAAATGGTGATATATAATTTCCCATGCTGAGCAAATTGCTCTTGTCCAAGAATAGCCCCGTCCTTCCAGGGGCACTGGAAGCAACTTAGGGCAGAATCTCGAAAAAGGGCACTTTCACCTTACTTGGCAAACAAGAAAAAGGACATTTTCATTTAGTAGAAGCCTTCTAACTGTCATTTTTTATTTAATATCTATTACTGGTGTCGCAATTTTTACTTAGAGTGATAAAATAAATTCAAAACGAAGTATATAAGATGGCACACGGCTGCCCCCATATGTAAGCAAATGGCTGTTACACCCTTGCCTCCTCCAACACTACGGTAATTGGTACCTGAATCTGGAAAATAATCATCAATGTTTTCAAAGCCATGAGCATTCTTTCTTGCAACAATATTTATCACTTTACCAGTACGTCTAAATGAATCAAAGTGAACTTTACCTGATATTGGAGAACATAACAACATAGCCTATAGCTAGACAAATATATACAAATTCATAGCTACATGCCTATACTTTATTAGTGTCATATGGTCACTGTTCACCCATTTCTGTTTTCAGGGCTCTTTCTCAATAGGGTTAGTATTATTAGGGTTATTATTATTAGGGTTAGTATTAGGGTTTTTGAGGAAATGGTTAGTTTTCAGGTTAAATTTCTGTATTTGGGTTACCATTTGGGTTTACATTTCGGTTATACAATGTACATATATATTGAGAAAGTGCCATTTTCAGGGGCATATTGACAATATTTTAACTTTGGTGTAGTACAGTTGTAGCCCATGTCATGGCACAGTTGAAGCACTTTCATAACATGATTGTACCATAGTCTAATAGCCTTGCCTTGCCAGACAAGAATATAATGTCTTTGTCTTTGAATGTATAATACATGCACAGTACTACAATTTAACAATTATTTGGCATACACATGATATCAAGAGTTGACCAGACCTCGATTCACTCATCAATGTTACGCTTCACAGTCTTCATCAGAAAACATCAAAAATTGACTTTGGTCTGGACAACTCTTGATATCATGCTCACCCTCATCCTTACCAATGATTCATTAATGGTTTTAATAATACTACTGCATACAGAACACTAAATACTGATTGATTTTAGAAAAGACTGACGTAAAATCGACGACTGATTTATAGTATATGATGTATTATAGTCTAAAATATAGTTACCTTCCAATATACGGTTTCTTAGATCGAGTAGCCTACACAGGTAAACAATAAAATTAGACAATCATGACATCTTTATACCGCGTATTCATCTCTTAAACCCAGATTCCTGAAATATTTCCACATGAAAACCCATGTTCTCACCTGTGCTGCCATATTTATTCACTTTTGGCATATTTATTCACTTTGGTTTTATTCATTTACTAAGCGCCATCTTGGACTCAAAGTTTTCGCGCCAAAAAAATACAAATTACTTGCGAGGGGTACCGATTCTTTCCGGAGCTTTTTCGATCAAATCCGGACAAATTCCGAAGGAAACACAAAATGCTTGCGGTCACGGGAGTCCAGCGGCATGCGCACCCCGGAAAATTTTTGAATTAGCAAGGCTCGGAAACAGCATTTCCTGCGTTTTGGAGCCAGTTTTCAGGGGAATACAAGGAGAAAAAATAACAAAATTTTACAATCTACGTAGCTATAATCACACAAGCTTTCACTGTGCACAGCGTTTCTTATTGATTATTGTGGATGTTTTAATCGTTTTTAATAAAATCGTCCTATAATGTATATTAATCTTTCTTAACAAATGTACTCTTAATTCATCCTGAAGTCATGAACATTAGTTTTTGGACATAATGCTTGCCATCCTCTCGCGAGTGTACTCATAAATTATAAGTATAAGGCTGGGCTCAATCGTGGGAGCGATTCCCCCACTGCCCCCCCCCCCCCCCCACCCGCTTCCGCCGCCCTTGGGTCACTCAGAGAGTATTTGAACGATCTGTTCTGCCTTTGCAACTTTGTTTCAGTGAGAACATATTTTCTTGTTTTATATACTTAGGTTTGTTTGATATGAAATAATACACGTGATAAAACTCTACGTCACAAAACGTCATAAAAGTAAACTGAACATCTCGACATTTTCATTTTCAAACTCGCGATTTTCACAAATCGAGATTTCGTTGACTCACCTATACATAGGTCCGCAAATAGATCTGGGCACGAGACACAGCAAGCTAAGTCAAGACAATCTCGTTCCCAGAGCCTGCGTTCCCCCTGATCTGGGAACGAGATTGAAGTCAAGGTTCCAAGGTTACTGTGCTGCCTACGGCAGCAATTACGCATGATATAGCTTGCTAATGCGCTAATGGCTTTAGCGGGGCAACAATAACACAAGGGCAATATTCATATATTGCATTGCGCACTAAAAGACAATAGTCGTATCAAAGGTGCATCGTGATGAACCCATTTTTGAGGGGTGGCTGTATATAGAAAATGCCAAACGATTTTACGTGCTCGAAATATAATCTATTTCTTAAACAGGGGTTCAATTCCTACCGGAAGGCCGCTAAGTTGCATTTTTCGCAACTGGTCCCGGTTTGGTCTTAAAATGTATGTATTCCAACACTCGAAATTTTCCTTCACCATAAATCCTTTCAACATGTAGTTTGATCGAGTGAAATGCCAAATATTACCTATAATATACCCAGAATCTTATCCCGGCATTACCACCATATATACAGAACTCGTGACTAGGCTCTCGGCAACGGCTTCCGTAGCTCTGTGGTCAGAGCACTGCACTAGCAATCGCAGGGTCGCGGGTTCAATTCCTACCGGAAGGCCGCTAAGTTGCATTTTTCGCAACTGGTCCCGGTTTGGTCTTAAAATGTATGTATTCCAACACTCGAAATTTTCCTTCGCCATTAATACTAGCTGCTCAACACTTTCTAAATTCGCCATGGTTTCAACTTTCAATAAGTTTTAAGGCAATATTTAAATTTGTCACCACGACTAAATAAATCGTTGTTTTAGCACCGTTTCTACACCAGTGACTTCTAATTTATAATATTCTGATGAAAAAAAACATTTAACAATTATGTTATATGATTGCACAAGAGTATAGCTCCAAATTTCTACGACTGGGTGATAGTTGAGAATGACAAAGCCCGACTTATCTATATATATATATAGCATAACTCATAGAAATCGAATAGAGATTGAGAGAGAATATTAATCTAATTGTTTTAGTGCAAACTAAGCTTATGTTCGTTATTTCGAAAAACTTATTGCCGGTGAGACGCTCTAACCATTGAGCTATACGCCGAGACTGATGGAGAGCGAAGGTTACAATGATGTACTTGTTCGATTAACATATGTACTGTCTATGCTATGCTCTACTCCAAGCTCTCCCACATTGACTACAGCAGTGTATATTATTGAAATGCATATAACGTCTGTGGGAATTTAACATATATGTAATCTATCGATTCTCCTGAGAAAAATTGTAATATCTCTTGTCAGCTGAAAATTTCATCTTCATAGACTTTTTTGCTGTTAAAGTTGACGGAAATGACGTCATAGCGGGAATCTGTAAAGAGGTTTTCATATAGACAGATGCCCGCTATGACATCTTTCCGTCAACTTTAACAGCAAAAAAGTCTATGAAGATGAAATTTTCAGCTGACAAGATATATTACAATTTATCTCAGGAGAATCCATATAGATTACAAATATGTTAAATCCCCACAGACGTTATATGTACTTTAACAGAAACGTATAGCTTTATGCATCAGTCGATCGGCCAAATAGATAACCAATAAGATTGCTGCATCGACTGGTGTAACCCAGTGAGCTATATATATATATATATATATATATATCTGGAGGGCTATCTGCCAGTCATTGGCCAGGCAAAAAGTGAAGCCCAAGATGGCCGACTTTGCACGTCAGTTTCAGTCCCCTACGCGGTTTATATATAAGAAATTGACGTACAAACCGCGCAGGGGACTGAAACTGACGTGCAAAGTCGGCCATCTTGGGCTTCACTTTTTGCTCGGGCAGATAGCCCTCCAGATATATATATATATAGAGCTCACTGGTGTAACCTCGTACCCAGGGTCTACTGGTGCTGATCAAATACTCGGTCTACCGTTTCTGTCAGAGAGTGAAACGCAAAGTCTATGATGAACAGACGAAGGGCCTTCGCTCGAAACGTTAGACTACTTACACCAACCTTTTAGAGTTTTTAATTCGTGTATTTCTTCTACACTGCCTACGCAGCACAACACTTTTATATGACTCATTGGGTGTGGTTCAGCTGTTTTATTTTTAATATCACGAAAATCGAGGCATAAGTACATCAGTTATTTGAGAGAAAAAAACATCTGGTAACTGTGTTTTTTATATGTTGTTAGATCATGACGCGTGCAGTATAGCTCCGATGAAGTTCAGCTGATTTGCATCACACTGCTCTAGTATTTGTGCCGACTAGAATCGATTAGTAAATAGTAGTTTTGTTTCGAGTTAAACAGGTGTTTTCGAGTGAAAAAAGGTAATTGTTAAATTGTCAATTGCTACGATAATATAATGGAGATCATTATTCATTATTGTCAAGTCATTGAATGGTATACTTGATAAGAAAGATAGAAACCACTTTAGACATGAGTGTTTATATTTCATTGTAGAGCAACATGTCTTGGAGGCTAAAGACATATACTATCGATAGAACTAAATGCATTGTTCGAATTTATACACACTCGATCCAGTGATATTGATGGATTTGTGCGATCATGTGGGTTGTTCAGTGGGCAAGCAAAGCAGATATCATCAGCGGGCCTTAAGGGCCACGAGAAGTGTAGTTGTTTCATTATAAAAGACGCTCATTGTATGCATGGTTGACAAGCCTTAGCCAAGATCAAAAGCTGGATCAAAAAGATCAAAAAACTACTTTCAAAGACTATAAAAGTAGAAGGTATCGTATTAATTAAACATTTGTATGATTCTGGGTAAATCTTACACTAAATAAAGTAATTAGAATTTGCGCGGCCAAACTATAGTATAAAAAGTCAGCAGTATATGCCAGAAAATAAGATATACATACATATACATACAGTGTAGAAATAGAAATCAAATATTTAAAAAGGTTGGTGTACTACCAAAATAGTGTGTAAGTTGTCTAACATTTATATATTGATTTCATAAAAGGTTAAAATTGAATTTACACTGACTAAAAAACGTTTAAAAACAACGTTATAAAAACTATATTAAGATGTTTCAATATATAAGACGTTTATATATATATTTAGTATAAATTGACAAGTTTATATCACAAATCCTCAATTTTCATTGGCTATCACAGGAGTTACTATCCGCTGATATAAACCTCTGGGGTAAAAGTTGCCTGATTTCGAAAGAATATTTACTTTTTTTCCATGAAAAATGCGAAATAAAAGTTATTTCTTGGGTTAGAAAGTTGTAAATTTATACTAAAACAATTAGACAACTCGCCCTTGTTTTCTGTGAGCGATAGTCAACTCGGCTACGCCTCGTTAACTATCCGCTCATAGAAAACGCGGGCTCGTTGTCTAATTGTTAAATATATAATTTTATAGAAATTAATATTTTGATAATTACACTCGATGAAAGTAAGGTAAGGTAACTTTTGGCTCAACTAGTTGCGAAATATACAACCTCATTTGACCTGCAAATTGAACCTGTGAGTCTAGACCAGTGCTCTAATCGACTGAGCTATCAGAGGCCGTTGTCGTTAGCTTGATCACGATGGGTATATTTAATAAATGCATGGGATTACTAAAGCCCTCTTGGTAGGGCTAGCCCTCCAGTTTGCCGAGATCCCGCTTCTCCGTCAAATCCTTTGCAAAAAATTTTTTCTTTCGTTTATATGAGAACTAAGGGCCATCCATCCTTGGCGAGATCTCGTTATTGACTAGATCAAGCTATCGACCACCCGGTATCTCGTTACTGACTAACCGGGATCTCACCTAGGAGGGCTGGAAATTTTCCATGTAGACGCACTCAAGAGGGCTGGCCCTCCCAGGACAGCATAGTCCCGCCATAAATAGATGCACAGAATCAATTGACAAAACAGGGCACATTATTAATTATAATTATCTATCTAGAGGAAACTCAGAGATGACAAAAATGATAACAATCTCATCATCATCCTAAACTTAAACCGTCCACAATCTCCACCAACCATCTATTTGCCCTATTTTATCAATTGATTCTATTCATCTATTTCTGATCAATGTTTTTACTTTGTAGGACATTTCCCTCCACAGATACGTCACTAGGGAGGGGTTTGTGTCCCTCATTCCTCGAAGACACTCTAACCCTAACCCTCCCTTCCTCAGTATAGTGACGCATCTGTGGAAGGAAATTTCTAAATTTCCTTCCAAAGTGGAAACACTGTTTATGATGGAGATTGTGTTGCCAAGGAGGGCTGGAAAATTAATGTACGCACGCGCCGCGATTACCAGTCCTCCTCGCGAAAGGCTAGATCGGAAAATTCACATATAAATGCGTGCGAGGTGATACCCAGCCCTCTAAGACTAGCCCTACCAAAATGGTTCGCCTGCATGATAAGTAAGGAGAAATAGGAATTAAGAGGAGTAGGGATTATGAGTCCACAAATCATTTTGCTAACAGTTTCTCGTCCTTAACATGGATCTAAACCATAAATCGTGCCGCAGATTGGTGTTATTTGCGTGACTTTGACTGTATACCTGTAGCAGTGAGAGACTCCGTTGGTAAATCACGAGACATCGTGTTAGAAACTCATATAATCGGCTTACTACAGGAAACTCCGCTTTCCAATCTGAAACAAAAACATACTTATATGACTTCCGAACAATCAAACTATTTTTTCAGTACACGCGAGTTTTATTTTCTCGTGCAAATGGTGAAATAAATTTCTTGTAAAAATACTGAATCTTTGCATTGCAAGAGTGAGATGCCAGCTCTGAAAATAGTTGCTGCAATCATTGCAGAAAGTAGAACTAAATTCTACAGGGACGGCATTCGATCAAACAATACAACCCGATGAAGCCCATAAAGCGTGTATAAATTATATAAATTATATACATTATATAAATTATATAAATTATATAAATTGTGGGTAAGGGCTGATATGGATGGTTACCTCAGCAAATTTGATGTGTACCAGGAAAAGGCCACTGAAGCATCTACTGTGGATGATTTAGACGGGAACACATTTGGCCTTGGGGAGCAAGCAGTCCAAACCATGACTCAAGATTTACTGAACAGGACATCGTGTTAGAAACTCATCATAATCGGCTTACTACAGGAAACTCCGCTTTCCAATCTGAAACAAAAACATACTTATAAAACCATTCACGTAAATACTCATGACTTCCGAACAATCAAACAATTTTTTCAGTACACGCGAGTTTTATATTTTCTCGTGTAAATGGTGAAATAAATTTCTTGTAAAAATACTGAATCTTTGCATTGCAAGAGTGAGATGCCAGCTCTATACCATTGAGCTACATGGACTTAGATATGGTAGAGTAAAGGTTAAGTCTCTTAAGATAAGCCTCGTGCTGCAGGTTCATGTTCGTGACTTCATTCGTCAGGGAAAGCTTAAGCAGTATTTCATCTCATTCTCATAACATCACTTAAAATTATCCAATGTGTCAATAAATGGCCCAATCCTTGACTAAAACAACAGAATGGCCCGGTTATAAAATTGCAAGGGTCCATTTTCGCTGAAAACTAATTTTTGGGCATCGTGTACTTGACAAAGAGTATACGTCATAGACACATCAAGGTTATTTTCTCGGGATAGCGAAGAGCGGTAATGACGTCAGTATTTATTCTTGCATTCCCAACAATAGAAAATGGCTATTTAGGAATCCCTTGAGATTCAAATTTGGTCGGTTTGTCTGAGTTTTGGTTCTATAAATAGCATTAACGCACTCCGCTAACCATATAACCCAAATAAAAACTCTAGTCCTAACCCTGAAATAAAGGAATACTAACCCTACTTTTAAACTAAAGATTTCAATGATGTAATATTCTGTGTACGCCGCGGTACACGAAGTAGCAGCCAATTGTTTTCAAAACTGATTCTGTCTTCATGACTTTCTGTCAGTGTGACCGATATTTTGAATTTTAGGCTACCTGCCACTCATGCCGGTTTTGACTTTTAGTTATTCACAAACTTCACACTCGAAGATGTCTGCGCCAAAGTCACGGTTATCATAGAGGAAGTATTACCTGAAACATTTGACATTTTGAGGTCTCTAGATTGCAATTTGAGCGTTCTCGCGTGACTTGGAATTCGCGTGACTGGCGCGTAGAAAAATATTGCTAAAGCCTGGTTTGCACGAGCGATGCTAGACTTGCTCAAAGTCTGCCTCTTGGTGTTTCGAGACGGGTTTATTTGAGACGGGTTTATTTGAGACGGGTTTGTTTCGAGACGGGTTTATGTTTTGGTTTCAACAATATATTTGAGGCGAAAGAAAACGGGCGGGCGGGCGGGCGAGCGAGCTATTTCAGAACTTTTCTAATTAGACTAATATTAAATAAGGGCCCATAAGATCTTGGAGCCCATCGGGAAATCTCCCGGTAGGTCACGCCGCCTCTGTCCCTTGGAGAGATCACAGTCCGGAAATACTCGGAAATACTGACTGGATGATAAAGTTTTCTCGGTCGGGATTCTGGATCTTTTCTCTCTTCCACCGCCGTAATCTTATCCGAGATTAGTTTAAAAAGATCCCATTCGGGCATTCAGGAATATTGCGTGATTGCATGACACAGAGATTGTCCAAAGTCTCGTTTCCTACATAGTAAAGCTGCATGTGGTATATATCTACGCGAAACAGAGACAAACATTATTTCTCACGAAACGCGTGAATAGGAGGAAGCGTGGCGAAGGCTTGAGCTAAGTATATTTACCTGTACAGTTGTGGCAAGGATTCAATTCTTGAGGAAATTTAAAGGTACGAAAATAAGCCTGGTTATTAACTTATTTTCAGTGGATTTTCGATCGGGATCACTGGCAGAAATATAATGTGATAAGGTTTTCGTGGTTGTGTCGCGAGAGACTCTTTGCTGGCCAGACAAATCCATCTATGCTGTTTTGCCAGAGTTTCTAGAGACTGATTTGGGTTTAATAAGAATAGTTATGTTGTGTTAATATATACACTGTTGTAGTGAATGTGGGAGAGCTTGGAGTAGACAGATTATACATGGACGATCGTCAAGCTCGTATCCTCAGAAACATCACTGATATATAGTGACTGCCGCAGTCATATGCATAGGCAGTACATATATGCATAGGCAATACATAATATCAATCGAACCAGTACATCACTGTAACCTTCGCTCTCCATCTGAGTCTCGGTGGCTCAATGGTTAGAGCGTCTCACCGCGGCAATCAGAAGGTTACAGACTTACAGGTTCGATTCCTGTCCGGGACTCAGAATCATTTTTCTGAGGATACGAGCTTTACGATCGTCCTGATGTATCGCCAATAGTTATGTTGCAAGGTAGTTTCATAATATTATAGTATAACTGAAGTATGTTATAACACTATAGTCTCTAGTATAATATTTTAAAATTAGCCGAACAAGCTTAAGACTACGTGTCCATGCAAATCTTTTGTCAAAATTATGTACAACAAAAATATTCCAAATGACATCATCAAAACGTAAACTCCTCAATAGTAATATAAATAATAATAATTTATTTATATATTTTTAATAATTTTATTTAAAATAATGATGATAGTTTATTAGATAGAAATCTAAAAATCGTCTTTTAAAAACATTTATACACATCTAAAATCGAACAATTTTAAATAATAAATTAATTCATTAAAAAGCTCCTAAACGGCTTTCTCTATACCCATGTCTGAATTTTAATTTTTTTAATTTAATTAATTTGTCACAATTACACAATAAGAAAGAACAATAAAAGAAATCAATAGATAAGAATCAGTAGATAGTATTTACAAATGTAACAGGGATGAGATACAGAAATTGCGTTCCAATTGAGATCAAACCCCTAAATATAAATTAGTAATAATGCAAAAATCAAGCATCAAAGCTATTTAGGTGGACAATATGTAGTCAACTTGGCTTTATACATTGACTGAATACAATTTCAATTTAGAGGTATAGATAACGAGTTACATGCTTTAATATGTGGAGGAAGAGCATTCCACATTTTGGCTGATCTAGGAAAATATGAATTACGGAAATAGTCCTGTTTGTGATCAAGTTTTGGAAACAAGTTATTTACATCGGAGTTAAGTGTGTTATAACGAGGAGCACGAATGTCGAAGTATTGAGTGGTATCAATAGATACAAGATTATTTTCACATTTGAATGACAGTATCAAGTCACTGATTTCACGTCGGTTCTGGAGTGGTAGAAGGTTCAACTTGATTAATCTTTGGGTGTACGACATCTCACCAGTAGGATAATTTAGCAGAAATTTTGTTGCTCTGCATTGGAGCACAGCTAAGATCATAAGTTTTGATTTTACGGAGGAGGGGAACCCGAAAAACCCTCGAAGCACAGGGTGCCGATATAATAGTTGTACCTATAGTTTAAGTTCATGCTAGACTAGGTGTCCAATTGTCTGCTCTACTCTTTTAGATGTCACCAAGTTACACCACCGTTTATCGAAAGGTCCTCGCATTTCTTTGGCTACTTACACTAATACTTCATTTAATTTCCTCGAAAGAGACCAACAAACCGGGACCTCTTGGACGTTATTGCGGTAAAGCTTTCGTTGCCGCATGGGACCATTGTTGCGGGAATAGATACCCGGGATGCACTCAAGCCGCTCTGAACAGCGTGAACAATGTCAAACAAGGTAGAAAAAAAAGAGGTATCGTAGAAGGTATGGAGCTCTGAGTTTAATGTATCTCACATATATTCAACAATATACACCATTATAAAACAATACTATAGAACAATATTGTACCTCAACTATAAATTGTCCAATCAAAGAGCTAGATTTGTACCACGTGACCAGTCAATTTAAACTCGAATTCCACGCTGTGGCAGGATATAATAGGGAATACCCCTCCGTGGAGGGGTATAATAGTGATTATTATTACATTGAGTCGGTTTCCTTTAATGTACCGCGGGATGTATGCGCCAACATACCTATAAATACTAATTAGATAAGAAACGAAGAAAAAACTAGGGAAATCTTTGTCCAAGGTGGACAAAATCGACAAAACTTTGTTGGAAACCTCCTCAATGTAATAATAAGTCAGATAAACACCTCAAACGTCGGGATTTATGCGATATAAATATGCTGTATGCCGCATAAATATGCTGTATGCCGCATATATATATACTGTATGCCGCATAAATCCCTCGTTCTCGGTGCTTATATCTATTACATACTCGGGATATATCATCATGTAGAAATACAAATCAAATATCTAAAAAGGTTGGTGTAGTGCCGAAATAGCGTGTAAGTTGTCTAAGGCCCTAATTCGTCAAGTCCTTCTTCGAGCGAATGCCCTTCTTCGGTAATCTAACAGTTAACGTCGCGTAATCTGCCCCAAAATGAACGAATGAGACATTGACTGCATGCATTTCGAAGAGGTCCCTAACAATTATCCACTCTTTTTTCCAGATAATCCATTTCAACAATCTTGGAAGGCGAAACGTTTCTTCAACCGTCGCATTTCTCGATCAACTCAAATTACAGGAGCATCAGAGGAATGCTGCTATGAACAATGCAGTTTACGTGAAATATCCGAGTACTCCTGTTTCTAACGCCGATATAATTCGTAGAATAATATAATAATTCCTCTCCATGAATTTCCGGGAAACATTCACAAAAGTAATAAAGTAAGCATGCAGTAAAAACCCGAGTATAAGAAGCACCTAGTGAATTTGTCATTTTCCTCTATAATTGCCTGTGTTGATTATTTAAGATATAGAAAAACATTTTCCGTCTTTCCATACAGTTTTAGTATAGAAACTGACCATATGGTCCATTACAAATGCTACATTCTGATTGGCTACTCAACCGTTGTCTATCCGTGATAGACCACGATGGCGAAACGTGCTCAAAACAATGGCAGAAAACTCTCGTTTTGGGGAGGTTTCAGATGAGTTTTTGGATAATATTTTGGAGAATGCATGATTTATAATAGTCCACTAATTTGTTTCTAATAAAACAATTAGACAACTCGTCCTCATTGTCTATGAGCGAATTAGTCAACCATCATCATAATTGAACTGGGCTTCGATTTGGAAACTAGTTGAATTTCAATATCATGAGCAAAGGTTAAGTTATTTCTACATTCTTCCATTTTCTGTTTCCTTGTTTTGAATCAGTATATCTTGCCTTGGGCCTTGTTAATATAGTGTATGATTTAACTTAGTGGTTGGCGTATTCACACAAACATCGCTGAAAATATGATTCTAGATCTTGAAAA
Organism: Chrysogorgia sp. JL179-B06; assembly: GCA_035772405.1. Lineage (NCBI taxonomy): Eukaryota > Metazoa > Cnidaria > Anthozoa > Scleralcyonacea > Chrysogorgiidae > Chrysogorgia > Chrysogorgia sp. JL179-B06. The sequence goes on from JAYKKM010000477.1 coordinate 3,421,953, forward strand.
TATCAAAATGTTCTGGATCTATAGATCGTTGCGGTTCGCACCACGAACGTACACCAGAAGTAACAAGTGTTGCTTACCGTAAAATTATAGTTACTATATGCCACTTTAAGCATGCAAGGCTTGTCAAAATGCCTCATTCCTTAACTAGAGAATGTGGTGAAGTTTATGACTTCCATGTTTGAGCATCTTATAGTCACTAAGTCACCCCCATTGAAAAAATCCTGTATTGACTATTCGCTCACAGACAATGAGGACTCGTTGTCTAATTCAGGTTAAATAGAAACACGAATGGAATTTGGGAGAACGAGAAATTGCCGTTGGAATTTCTACTGCAATTTCAAGTTCTCCCAAACTTTCACGAGTGTTTCTAACACGAATTTCTTTTATAAAATTAATTTTGAAAATAGGCAAAACGTAGGAATAAGGTTCATTTATAATATAAATTCTCTTTACTCACACAAAAATCACTCTCAGCTGTCAATCGGCGATAGAATTGTGAGATCAAAATCTATTCGGCGACAAGAAATGTATGAACGTTGACTTAAAAGATCAGAATTGGAATTTGACATTTACCACTCTATAACCCCAAAAATGATAATGCTTTGTTTGAAAGCTGATAAAGTATGGCGTTGACAGTTCTTCAATATCTATCTTCCTTCTCGAGGTATTCAGTTATATATGATATGTTAAGGCACAGGATGACGTCAAAGTAGGCAAACAACATTGTGGCAAATCTAAAACTCGTGTAGAAATTTTGCACGTGGATGCATACCACCAAACTAAAGTACATGGTTCAAGTTACCATAGTAATAGATTAGTTTCCATGCAGACGTCCTCGCTTCTAAAATAAAATAATTTGTTTTCTTTCATGTGCAGAACATTTTGAGTTTGGCAGTTCTCGATAACTTTTTCAATAAATTTTCCAAAGCAATACCCAAGTTTGAAATCGAAAACGTTGCTTGCGAATTGCGATACCAGAAAATGAAGACTTCTGTATGGAAACGGAGTGGTTTGGAAGCTAATTTGTTACTATGGTGACAACATAACTTGAACCATGTTCTTTAGTTTGGTGGTATGCATCCACATATGCAAAGTTTCAAGTAATTTCATTGGATAACTTTGAAGATATATACGACTTAGTTTAGATTTGCCACAATATTGTTTGCCTAGTTACTTTGAAGTCATCCTGTGCCTCACTATTAAACATATCACATACAACTGTATGATACATCAAGAATCGATATCAACGAACTGTAGAATAGATATCGAAGAACTGAAAATGACTTTCTTCGTAATTTTAAGTGCCCTTTTAAACAAAGCATTATCATTTGGGAGGTTAGTGACACTTTACAAACCTATAGAAAGCCTAATTTCTCAGTAGATACCAAATATCTATAAGAGCCTTTTTAGGTTAACTTGGAAAAATGCCGGGTTCTTATACGCGGATTTTTACTGTAGTTAATTTTAGTAAATATTGGCGTGGCTATAGTTGTCATTCATGGACGACCAGAAATCAAGACTATGGTGACGAACTCTGCGACAAGTTATTTGAATGAGAAATTCTTCCAGAGGGATAAAATATATAGAAGTTATTTTAGTATTTATTGTTCTCCTAAATTGTACCACTGAATAAAGAAAAGAGAGTTCAAATTTCATCTTTCATGTTTACAGTTTTTACACCAGTGTATAGTTTACGTTTTTAGAAATAGAATCGGTTTGTTGCAAGATAGTTAGAGCATCACACTGACATATATATAGACATCAGAAGTTTTTATATACCAAAGACTTTCCTTTGCCAAAGATGAAATCTTATTGGTCAAATCATGGTCACGTGTTGTTCAACAAACTTCTTTCTGCCGAGGGAAACATTGCACTTTTTCCCTCTGACGTCAACAATGAAGAAGGAAACAGTGCAATGTTTCCCTCTGACGTCAGCTTTAATCATGCGTTGTTCATGTGAATACACAATTATTATTGTATTGCCGCGAAAGATTTCGAGCTTCCCGCTTCAAAGTATTACATCACATCGACCACATCAGCTATGCTGTAATTCTATCGTGTTGAAATAAATGCGTTTATGCATTTTGTTGAAAAAAACGAAAGTCTTTGGTGTATAACAAAACGCTTGTTGACTTTTGCCTCGAGAAACATCGAGTTTTACGGTCCCTCAGGTTTCAATGTCACCCTTGGGCTAAAGCCCTCTCTCAATTAAAAGAAGATATACCTTAGAAAGTAATTTTTTTCTGTATTTTTCACAAAATTCAACGTTTTCTTGACTTATACGTTTCGAATTATGACCTGCATGCAAGACCATGAAGTGACGAAGTTCAAAAAAAAAATCAGGTTCCGAGTCGACGTATTTGGATTATGGATGAATAGGAAAGCCTCTATATATAGGGTTTTCTGAGAAGACTTGGCAAATTTCCGGCAACGAAGCACTTCAAAACACTTCGTTATCATACGGAAAGATAAACACAAACGCGACACTCACTCTTTAAAGAGTGAGTGTCAACCGTGACGCATTGCACGCTCGGTCGGCCATTTTTTGAAGCACGAAATTCCCTTAGTGAACTGCATCCGTAAATATCTTGTCAATCCTTGATATAAATTATTCATTTTGTCTTTTAATTGAAAGAAGACATACCTTAGAAAGAAATTATTTCTATATTGTTCACAAAACTCGACGTTTTCTTGACTTTTGTTTCGAATAATGTCAGCCTTGACTGACGCGAAGCGTGCAAGACCAAGTGATGAGGTTCAAACCAAAAAATCAGGTTCCGAGTCGACGTATTTGCATTGTAGATGAATAAGAAAGCCTCTACAGGGTTTTCTGAGAAGACTCGGCGAATTTCCGAAGTATTTACCACGTCAAGTTGGCAACGAAGCACTTCAAAACACTTCGTTATCGTACGAAAACATAAACACAAACGCGCAAGGCACGATGGTTGACACTCACTCTTTAATGAACAGAATTTGAAATTTCTTTCTAAAAACTTTCTAAAAAAGTTTTAACCTTTCGTTTGACTTCAAAAATAGCGGGAAACGTTCTGTGGTTTTATACCGAGTTATATAGAAACATAAAACATGGCTAATTTTTGCGGCAATCAGAACACCGCATCTTTCCAAAATGTTTTGCAACTTGTCTCGTAATGGCTTAATCTGCTACGAGTTGTAATGAAAGGGAGTGTTACACTATAGCCGGCAACGTTTCGTGCAACTTGACTTGCAACGTTTCGCCATCTTTGTATTTATGACAAGGAACAAATGTGCATCTATAGTCGCCAAAGAGGAAAATTGCGAGACAAGTTGCAGATGGGGGTGTTACATTGTGCAACGCTGAAGATAGTTGCTGCAATCATTGCAGAAAGTAGAACTAGATTCTACTTTCTGCAATGATTACAGCAACTTGTGTCGCAACAATTTTCGCTGTTGCAAGGCATGTTAAGCCACGGTTACACACGCCGGCGATTTGTGTCGCCGACTTGTGTTGCAACGCCATATTGCGACACAAATCGGACATCCGGTTACACATGTCGATTTGTGTTGTTTATATTCATTATATATTAATGCATTGCTGGAAAAACTTCAAACAACAATCAATATGGCGGGATGCTTGAGCAGGGAGAAGCTGTTGGCGATATTTTTATTCCTGGAAGCTGAATTGAACGCTGATACAAAGAGTCTTCTCTTTGTATCAGCGTCTATTACACTTTGGACGAGAGAATGGATTCAACGAAGGAAAGAACGTGGAGTATTGCAACTAATTGCCGAGTTAGCCCTGGAAGATGGCCCTGCTTTTGCAGAATATTTCCCGAATGGGGAAAGAACAGTTCTAACATCTAGTCGATGCTGTCTCGTTTAGGATTGAGAAACGAGATACACATATGAGAGAAAGTGTGAAGCCAAACGAACCGTCCAACTTATCGTCCTCCATTTTGAAACGTTAATGCTCCTCAACCTCGTACCCAGGGACTTCACCCCGCGGGCAAGTGGGCGGCCGCGGGGTGAAGTCCCTGGGTACGAGGTTGAATGCTCCTTTGGATTCATGGGAAATTGGGAGTTTCTTGCACGAAAATGGCCTGGTACCGACAGCGTTGCGACACAAATCGGCGGCTGGCGTGTTACACTTGTCAACTTGTAATGCCGTTGCAGCAACGCGTTGAAAGTTTTTGATCCAAAAATAATATGAAAAATAGTTTCATGTATGACGGGGCATACCTTTGGAATTCTATTCCAAAAGAAATTAGGGAGAGCAAATCCCTTCTTCTTTTCGAAATAAAATCGCTACTCACATTGATAGTAAATGTAAATAGATGTACCAGCTGTATATAGATTTCTACTAGTTGATTTTAATACGTAACTAACCTAAATCTATAAATTTATTCAATATACTATATTTCATACTCTGTAAATAATCTTAAATACCACATGAATTGTTATACACACGCCCCTCGTGGAAATCAGCTTCGGTTGACGGGGTCAGCGTGTTTAAATAAAGTTTTCTATCTATCTATCTATCTATCTACCCACATCAAAAACTTGCAATGCTTCGGCAATACGAAAATCGGAGTAGCATGGGTATATTATACACACGCCGATTTGTGTCGCAATGGCGTTGCGATACAAATCGGCGACACAAATCGGCGTGTGTATAACCGTGGCTTTACATTGCGAGACAAGTTGCACGAAAAATTGCATAGTGTAACAGCGCAGCCAAAGCGCATTTGGTTAAATGAATCAATTTTCAAGTAATTGGACGTGATCAAATTGTTGTTTCACGTCTAGATCTATCTTGTCAACAGATAGGACATACGTGAGGTTATACAATAACCAAGGTTAACAGATAGGTAACCGTACGTCGTGCGCGATTGGTGCAAGCACATAGAATGAGGAGCAGGCGAAGAGACTGGGTCGGCCTGACAGTCAGCATTAGCGCACTTGCCTGGTTAGCGATAACACACAAGTTCAGGAGCTCTACGAAATTCATACACCCACCATCCCACCCTTCGGTCAAAGGCAGAAATGGTAAGTTCTTTTCCACCAATTTATTAGTATGAAGGTGCAAGCAATCCCGAGGGGGTGGTCAGCTCAAGATACCACATGATTGGATCTTAACCCGAATCCAAGTACCACTACTCGCTTCAAGGCCCCCTCGGTAAACAGCTTGCACCTAACCAACCAAACGGGTAAGTAAGGTGAACGAAGATGTTAATATGAAAAAGAGAAATAGATAAGTCAATATAAGAGCAGCCCGCCCCAACCCGCCCTCCCCCAACCCGCAGAGAGCCTGCCGCAGGCTAATATAAGAGTACTTCAGTATACGTATTTCCATAAACGACGTTCCGGACGATGTGTCCATCTTCACGTCAGGTCCTTCTTCATAGTAAAAAAATAGTAAAAATAGTAAAAGATTCAAGTTATCTGGAGTTCTGACTTCTGAGTACCGGGAGTCGAGAACAAATGACCGGAAATAAGGAAAAATGGTGTTATTTATTTATTTATTTATTTATTTATTCTGCTTCCATTGTACATATCAAATAATAGCAAGTGTTAAAACAAATATTTAGTACAATGTGGCAAGAAGTTTATAACAGGCTCTAGATCCAACAAGATAAACTGCCAAAATTATAAGTTAAATCATTAAATTTAAAATTAGTTTTACAGTCAGTTAAAAACATCTGTGAACTGAAGATTTGACAGGTAAGGAGACATGTTTGTGACACTTTGTACAAATTGATTTCCAAGTAAAAAGATCGTCTACATTAAAGTATTTAATAAAAGTATCAATCAAGTAATTATTAGTGTTTGACTTAAAAGAGCTGGATGAAAAACTTAAGGTGTTTTGACGATAGAATACGGAACAAATAACTTGAAAATCGGAACAAAGAACTTGAAAAACGATGTAAACTAAAAACAAACATATATATAACAAGAAATGTTTGGCATTTCAAGTAATATTTAAGACCAAACCGACTTAAAAGTTTGACTTAAAAGAGCTGGATGAAAAACTGGATTTAACTAAGAGAGGAAGTGAGTTCCAGAGATTTACAATTCGGTTGAAGTAACTGTTTTTAAAATGTAAGGTTCTGGTAAGACGAGGTTGCAGGCACAGACCATCATGAGTTGATGTACGTGTAGCTACTTGTTTTGTTGTGATGTAGTTTGGCACGGGCAGATCGCAGTAACCATCGAGTAATTTAGCCAGTGTGCAAAGATCTTTCAATTCGTGCCAGTAGCTTACAGGTAGGAGTTTCAAGGTTTCAAGTTTTACTGTGTGCTAGCGATCGAAATCTGAATTTGGACTAACTCATTTTTTGTAATGCATAAAAAGACAGAGTCACACGTACGACTGCTTCAAAATAAATTCAATTTTTTGTACTACAGTACTGTATTGTTTTACTTGTGACAAACGTGGTTCGAGTTATCGAGGGTATACAATTATATAGAAAATGACCTGAAGGGAAACGAAAATTGCTTCGAGTTAGCGGGAGGTTAGCGTTATCGAGGGCTCGAGTTACCGAGGGTAAAATTACAGTAAATGTATGACGGAAATCGAGGGGAAAACGATTTTGGTTCGAGTTAGCGGGAGGTTAGAGTTGGCGAGGGTTCGGAGTTATGGGGAGTCGACTGTATTATATACAACCATATTAACCAGATGATCAGAGGACCAAGAGGTGTTTCTATATAACTCGATGGAAACACGGAAAATGTTTTCTATTTCTTAAATAGAAACATCAAACATGGCTAATTTTTGCCAATCAGAACAGCGCATCTTTCGAAAATGCTATTATATAAAGCGCGTGGCACTTTTTAGTTAACTATAAATCAATTTTCAAGTAATTGGGCGTTATCACTAAATTGTTGTTTCACGTCTAGGCCTATATCTTGTCAACAGATAGGACATAATATGAAAAAGTGTATATACGACTTCACTTCTAATCCTCTGACAACCCGGCAGTAGTATAGCTGTCAGAGCAAAAGCTATACACTATTACACTTACATATATGCAATCATCATGTATATACAACCATTAAGAGGGTCACATCTGGCTGCAATGGTTTAAAACATATCGTACCACCTTAGGAAAGTGACAGGTGGGAATTGCCTGATCTTGATTCGATTATTTCACAAGGAATTCAGGCATTTTTGATAATCCTTATAGAAAAATCATGTCTATCGTGTGCAATTAGCGCCCTCGTGAATTATAGAAATATGCAAAATACTTAGCCTTAGGGGAGGACAATTAATGATACATAATATGTATAATAACAATAAATACGAAAGCAGCTAAATATGAAAGCTGAAAAAGAGAAATAAGAGAACTTCAATGTGTCGAAAAATACCTAAGTAAGAGTACTTACGTATATTAATGGGTGACTTTTCGCACGATGTGTCCTTCTTCAGGTCGAATACAGTAATTGAATTGGACCGAGTAATTGGATTATGCCACGGCTATTAAACGCGTCAGGACATGAAGCAACAATGTCAATGCTGAGCTTATATGAATTTTACGATAATCTATAACCCGAAACCCACTGATTATATAAGAAAAACATAACCAGACGTGAATTTCACAAAAAGTACAGGATAATAATAATATAATATTTAATGTTTCTATATTACTATGATTAAATGAACATTTACAAATTAATCATCTTTAAATTCTTAATAACTTGCAGCAGGTGGCCGCGAATCACGAAGGACGTAGTCTCGTAGATCAAACGTGGACCGAACGGATAAGGCATATTAATATTAGGATAGATAATGTATAAATAAATAGGATGAAACATAAACCGAAAACATCATGATCAACGTAAAAATTGTAAAAAATCGTATGGGACAACTGATTTAAACAGATTTTAACTTCTATTCATGAGTTCGCTATGTCATGAGTTCGTTATATTATATTATTAATTATATTTGGTTATTTGTTGCGACTCGCGAATAGCCGTTTCGTATGCCAATGACAGCGAGCTGTAAATATAATAGTATGAATAGCTCAAACAGTAGGACTATAAATTATAATATCCAGCGTTTTAAGCCAGTTGTCGAGCAAGATATGAAAAGGAGAAATAAGAGAACTTCAATGTGTTGAAAAATACTTAAGTAAGAGTACTTACGTATATTAATGGCGACGTTTCGGACGATGTGTGCTGTGTCCTCCTTAGCTTCAGCTTACGAAAAATACTTAAGTAATAGTTGAAAGAGTTAGTAATGGACGATGTGTCCTTCAGGTCATCTGACCTGAAGAAGGACACATCGTGCGAAACGTCGCCCATAAATATACATAAGTACTCTTATTTAAGTATTTTTCGACACATTGAAGTTCTCTTATTTCTCTTTTTCATATTATACCCTGTTCTTTTGAGAACTTAGCAGCTTTCATATTTATTCTTATGAATATAGATCAAACAGCGGGATTATATTAGTTTATAGTTTTTTAAACAAAGAAGAGATTGAATTACGACGCGGGAACGCCTTGTTCGCGGATCAATCAACTGTGCCAACAGTGCCATCCCGCTGTCGAAAAATAAAGCCACTCACTTGACAGAGACACTGCACATGTAATTAAACTACGATTTTTGGGAATCCAATGATTTCATCGATGCTATTCAGACGTATCTCACATCTGGTTTCCTGATTTATAGCAACTACAGAGTTGATGCGTTCTTAACTTCTTGTATTGTATATAAACGGACAATTAAACAAGATACGTCGAATCATCGTCGTTTTGTCGAAGTTTTTAGGTTTTTGTTCTCTCGGTATTGCTGAAACATTGTAAATCTAAAAATCGCACTTGCTGCATGTTGCAACGTGTCACTTACATATTCAATCAAAGACTGAAATGACTGACGACTCATGCAGGATTTTACCTGGGATTATTACCTGGTGAAGTTCAAAGCACAGGTAAGATACTAAAACATGTTGTTACACCTTAGCAAAGACACACAGGTGAGTTGCATGATCTTGATTCGCAAGCAATTCAAGCGCTTTTGATAACCCTTTTAGAAATACCATATCATGCAATTTGGGCCCCTGTGATTAAAGCCTATATGAGCAAATTATCAATTATTATTTATTGGAGTACGTCTTCACCTTCGCTGACACCCAATGAGGCAATAACATTTCCTAAACGCAAGCGGTGATTGGCTAAAAGCCATGTTTATATAACTGTATGTAAACATGGATTTTTCCCGCCATTTTTATAAAATGGACTGTAAGACGAACCTTTGCTCACAAACAGCTAAAATGTCGATAAATATGTTCTGTGACAGCCAATAAGAAGAAAAACGAGAAGATTGGATGCTTTTCTTCACAGTTAAGAGCGTTTATGTTCATTTGAGCAGCCGACGACGCTGTCTAGCGTGAGTAAGGAGAATGTATATTTTCATCATTTTAATAAAAGAGTCTTATTACTTATTTCATCAGTATTATTTTATAAAAGAAATAGAAAACATCTTTCCGTGTTTACATACAGTTATAGAAACACTCGTGAAAGTTTGGGAGAACTCGAAATAGCGTGGAAACACTCGCCCTGTAAGCTCGTGTTCCCACTAATTTCTCGTTCTCCCAAACTTCCACTCGTGTTTCTATAACTGTATGTAAACACGGAAATTTTTTTCTATTTCTTAAATAGATCTACGTGGCAGCTCAGTGCATTATATATAATCTTTAACCGGAGGGCCACAAGTATATATCAAATATGCAATGGTTTAAAACATGTCGTTCCACCTTAGGAGAGTGACAGGTAAGAGTTGTATGATCTTGATTCGATTTCTCCACAAGCAATTCAGGCATTTGTGCAGGTAATACTTTTAGAAAAATCATGTCTATATATCAACTTAGGAAGATTATTTAGGAGAGGCCTCGTTCACTCATGTCATTCTGACACCTTTTATATTAGGATTATATTATGCTGTTCGTAATTTTAGATCAACTAAAATTTCATCATAAGGAAAAATGCTGGGTTTAAACCGAAACCCCATGGTGTAATCGCAGAAGGGCATGGCGGCTAGCAATAACAAGGAATTAGTCTACGCATCTCACGAGAGATGAAATAGAAGTTTACCTACGAAAGAATTCTAATTTGTTCACCTCAGAATCAGTTGTATACAACTAAATCATTACTTCAAGTTATATTTAAGGTCCCCCTTCGTCGATTCAATGTTTCCAAATTCAATACGAAATCTAGCCTTATATATATTACCTTACGGACCTTTAAATATTCGCGTAAAATGTCGAATATATCGATGTTGGCGATCCACTACGGACCACTAGCGAGTTCCTCAAGACAATAAGTCCAAATGTCCACCTCAGGTTTTGAAGTTGAAGTATTGTACAATACAATAACTCTTTTTGGAATTTCAGTTCGCGATGTTTGATGTTTCCATTTTTCTCAGAGACACCGACTCATGACTGAGTACGCAAACGAAATCTTCATGTTTTAAAATCATCATAACTCTGCGAGACGTTTCAGTATCACAACATGGTTTGAAGAGCGATGCGTGCATTATTTTAGATATATTTGCCGCTGAGTTATAGGTTTCGGACAACTTTTGGACAATCCTAAGAAGGCTGAAAGCCTGAAACCAGCGGGATATTGAGAATCCGCCGGATCGTATATCACGAAATGTTACACATATAACCTTTGCCTTTGCTCTTCCATAACTGTCCAAATGACTCAATGACCATGAAAGCGATCAAAAGATTGCAATTTCGACCCCCAGCCTTACTATGAAAGTAATAGGTTGTACACATATGTAACCTTGTTAGCCCATGTAGCTCAATAGTTAGAGCATCTCACTGGTCATCCGAAGGTTACAGGTTGTACACATATGTAAACTTCGTTCCACCATGTTATAAGTCCATGTAGCTCAATAGTTGGAGCATCTCACTGCTCACCAGAAGGTTACAGGTTGTACACTTCTGTAACCTTCGTTCCAACATGTTATAACTCCATGTAGCTCAATAGTTGGAGCATCTCACTGGTCACCAGAAGGTTACAGGTTGTATACACATGTAACCGTCGTTCCAACCATATCCTCACACATATAACCTCACACCTCACATACAGGTTGTACACACATATAACCTTTGCTCTTCCATCTCTGTCCAAGTGATTCAATGACCATGATAGCGCAAAATATTGCAATTTCGACTCCCAGCCATACTATACAAGTATATAATTGTTTGTATACTCACGGTAACTTTTTCTTTCTTTTCAGGCACTTAGTTCACAAGAAAGGAACAGGTAAAACATCCATCAGTTTGGGAAGTCAAGTGACCTGGAAAGAGATGAAATGCTATGAATGAATAAAGGAAGGGTGGGTGGAAGGCTGGATGGAAGGGTTGATGGGCGGAAGGGAGAGATGGAGAGAGGGAGGAAAGGAGAGAGGGAGGAAGGGAGGAGTGGAGGAAGGGAAGGAAAGAATATATTTAATGGATGGGGTGGGAAGGGGGAAGGAAGGAATTTAAGAGGAAGGGAAGAACGGAGAAATACACGAAGGGATGAGGGGAAAGAGGAGGGGAGGAAGGGAGGGAGGAAAGGAGTTCGATTCTTGTTTCCTTTTTAAAAATAAAATCGACATACTTGTATTTCCTAGTGATTAACTACAACCTATAGCCATGGTCAATACAACTACAGAAGTTCTTTCGCCGACAACTACTATAATAAACCAAACGATACCCAGCGAAGAGGACTCAGCGAAACATTCGCTGCTCATCTTCAAAATAACCTGCCTCTGCACCATAAGCATTGTGGGAATGATCGGCAACGTCACAATAATCACAACGCTCGTTCGCCACAAACTCAAGTCAAGCGAGTACTTCATATTGAACTTGGCCTTCACAGACATGATGGTATGCAGTATTGGAATACCGCTGGACATCTACGAACAGCTTCATGCGGACGCATGGCAATACGGTGCTGTCCTTTGTAAAATTATCTACCCATCCCAGACCCTTCTCGTGCTCACCTCGATCATGACGTTGACCGCGATGAGCCTGGAACGATATCGGGCGATAGTGACACCGATGAAACATTTAGTTAGGAAGACTGTTATTATGGCTACTATTGCGATGATATGGTGTTTGGCCATAGCGGTGGTATTCCCTTACGCTACAATGCTAACTTATACCAACGACTTATGCATCGAGCAATGGCCTGGGGAGAATGATGGGAACTACTACACTCTGGCGCTATTTATTATCGACTATTGCATACCGTTGACCATAATCGCGTACTGTTATTCAAGAGCGGGCTACGAGCTGTTCAACAACAGCACCGCGCAGACGACGTCCAATAGCCAAAGCGTCGCGCTGCAGAGACGACTTCAGCGCAACAAGCGCGTCATCAAACTGTTTAGTTTCGCTGTCTTGATGTTCGTTATTTGTATGTTACCGGGAGATTGTTACTGGATGTGGATATCATTCGGTGAAGGTTCGTCGTTTAAGTACGAAAATCATCTGCAGACGTTCACCAACATTCTCCTTTACGCAAACAGTGCAATAAACCCTTTTATCTTTGGCGCATGTCAACATGCCCCTTTCCGCATGCTGTGTAAACGCGGGAGCACAAAAAAGCCGTTTTGGGGATATCGCCGCGCTTACAGCAGAACGTCGGCGAGGAGAACTATCCGAGAAACTACATTGTAATATAGGTACGTTTACACGTTACGATTGACTCTTTCCTGTCTAGCTAACATCCAAAATTGAACTACCTCTTTGTTCTATTGATATCTCTGGAAATAACCATAACTGTTGCGAAAGCTATGCATATTCTGAACGTCCAATAAACCGGCTGTTACCAATGTATGGATGACAAGGTATGAATGAACACGGAGTCGCCAAAGTGGAACTATTGCGAGACAAGTTACAGATGAAGGTTACATTGTGCAACGTTGAAAATAGTTGCTGCAATCATTGCAGAAAGTAGAACTTGATTCTACTTTCTGCAACGATTACAGCAACTTGTGTCGCAACAATTTTCGCTGTTGCACTGTTATTTTCAAGGAGTTATTTTAACTCCCTTGCTGGAGTTAAAATAACTCCTTGAAATTAACAGTGTGCAAGGCATGTTAAGCCACGGTTACACACGCCCGCGATTTGTGTCGCCGACTGTGTTGCAACGCCATTGCGACACAAATCGGACACCCGGTTACACATGTCGATTTGTGTTGTTTGTATTAATTATATATTAATGCATTGCTGGAAAAACTTCAAAGAACAATCAATATGGCGGGATGCTTGAGCAGAGAGAAGCTGTTGGCGATATTTTTATTCCTTGGAAGCTGAATTGGACGCTGATACAAAGAGAATTAGAAATAGAAGACTTTGGACGAGAGAATCGATTCAACGAAGGAAAGAACGTTAGGTTAGCCCTCGAAGATGGCCCTGCTTTTCCAGAATATTTCCGAATGGGGAAAGAACAGTTCTACCATCTGGCCAATGCTGTCTCGTTTAGGATTGAGAAACGAGATACACGTATGACAGGGGCGTAGGAAGCAGGGGGGCCGGGGGGGCCGCGGCCCCCCCAATATTATAAAAGGGGGGGCCGGAATAGCTTTCGGCCCCCCCAAAAATAATTGAATTTGAAAGAAAAATTGCAGCAAAAAAATTGAATTCGAAAGTAGAAGTATTTGTAATCGTATATTAATCAAATTCATAGAATGTATGATATTTCAGACAAGTTGGAAAACAACATCTTCCTATTAATGTTCTGTTAAACTGTCATATAGAAGTAATTAAAAAAAATAATCACAATATCTTTGCATGTTAACCCGAGTGTTTTACTAAACTAAAGTACTAATATTTCTCTAGTTTAAATGGGTCTACTCTAGTAGGCTTTCTTTTTTAACCAAGCAGAAGGGCGGAAATCGCGGAATGATTGAGGCTAAAAGGTAGCCCGGTATGTCGGACTCGCTGACCATTGCATTAATATATGGGCGGCGTGGCTCAAAAATAGGGCCCGGGAAAACTATTCGATTGGGGGCCCACTGCTCACAGCTGCTTGGGGCCCACCGTCACCAGATTTTCGGGGGCCACGCCGCCCCTGGTGGTTCCTAAGTATGGTGATGAGCTCTGATATAGAGCGAAACAGTCCAAAATATGAAATATTATAAACTTCTGAGCTGAAAAATCACCACTCAGAATGTAGGAAATGCCATTTTGCGGGAATCTAGATTCCAAAATTTTTCGGGGGGGCCATACCCCCGGACCCTTATAGAAAACCTCGCGAAAAATTTGGCCGGCCCCCCTAACTTTACAAAGCTTCCTACGCCCCTGACGTATGAGAGAAAGTGTGAAGCCAAACGAACCGTCCAACTTATCGTCCTCCATTTTGAAACGTTAATGCTCCTTCATGGATTCATGGGAAATGGCCTGGTGGCGTGTTACACTTGTCAACTTGTGATGCCGTTGCAGCAACGCGTTGAAAGTTTTTGATCTCACATCAAAAACTTGCAATGCTTCGGAAATATGAAAATCGGAGTTGCATGGGTATATTACACACGCCGATTTGTATCGCAATGGCGTTGCGATACAAATCGGCGACACAAATCGGCGTGTGTAACCGTGGCTTTACATTGCGAGACAAGTTGCACGAAAAATTGCATAGTGTAACAGCGCCAAAGCGCATTTAGTTGACTGAATCAATTTTCAAGTAATTGGACGTGATCAAATTGTTGTTTCACGTCTACGCCTATCTTGCCAACAGATAAGACATATAAACGACGTTCCGGACGATGTGTCCATCTTCACGTCAGGTCCTCCTTCAGGTATTTCTATCACTATTTCCACCACTTCACTTCTAATCCTCTGACAACCTGGTAATAGTATAGCTGTCAGAGCAAAAGCTATACACTTACATATATGCATGTACAGTCGACTCTCGATAAATCGAACCTTCAAAGGAAAATAGGAAATAGTAAAAAATTCGAGTTATCGGGAGTTCCGACTAAGCTGGCGAAATCTGAATTTGGACTAACTCATTTTTTGTAATGCATAAAAAGACAGAATCACACGTACGACTGCTTCAAAATAAATTCAATTTTTTGTACTGCAGTACTGTATTGTTTTACTTGTGACAAACGTGGTTCGAGTTATCGAGGGTATAATTATATAGAAAATGACCTGAAGGGAAACGAAAATTTATAAAGGTGGAAAAAATGGAGGGCTAAGCCCCCCCCCCCCCAGTTTTGGCCCCGAGGGTGAGGGTTATTAGACCATATTATACATTGAATATTTGTGCATCTTCGATATAAGGCAGTTTTTAAATTCCATATTATTGCAGGATGGCAATCGTAAGGGAAAATCGTGTCAGGTGATAGTTCAATACTTATTTCATTAAGTACTTCGGCCATTAGTTATTGATGACTGCTGACCAGAAGTATTATGAATGAGCCAAAATTTTCAAGGTTGTTCAAATATGCAATCGCAATGTAATGCAGTATTTTAATCTAAATGCAGTCGAAGTTAGACGGATTTTTAGTAAAGAGAGCCAGACTGGGCTCAGAAAACAGAGAGAATGGCAATAATTTTGATAATAGACAATGCAATATTGTACAAATTGTAGAAAACAGGCCGAACAATTGAATGGTGAAAAAATTGTTATGGTGATAAAAGTTTTATATACGATTCTGTACAATCTTCTCCCAAATCGCAGGAAATGCCATTTCAGAGCCTTTAATTAGATTTCAAAAATTTCCGGGGTGCATACCCCCGGACCCCCCTAGGGGTTCAGCCCCCCCAACAAAACCTATCTTCCACCGCCTATATCGTATACCACCTTAGGAAAGTGACATGCAGGTGGGAATTGCCTGATCTTGATTCGATTATTTCACAAGCAATACAGGCATTTTTGATAATCCAAAAAAAAATCATGTCTATCATGTGCAATTAATTAGCGCCCTCGTGATTATAGAAATATGCAAAATACTTAGGACAATTAATGATACATAATATGTATTATTACAATAAATATGAAAGCAGCTAAATATAAAAGCTGAAAAGGAGAAATAAGAGAACTTCAATGTGTCGAAAAATACCTATGTATATTAATGGACGACTTTTCGGACGATGTGTCCTTCTTCAGGTCTATGGGGCGCCGTTAGTAAAAAAACTATATAACATCATGCTACATGTTTTTAATCACGATTTAATGTATTTTTAGGAGTCACTAACAACTTTGTTGTTATTTATAAATCGCATTTGCATTTGGAATAGCCATTTATAAATCGCAAGTGCTATATTACTTGCGACTATAAATCGCAAGTGATTTGTCATTGTGATTTATAAATCGCAATATGGACAAATCAATTGCGATTTATAAATCACAATGACAAATCACTTGCGATTTTATATAAATCGCAAGTAATATAGCACTTGCGATTTATAAATGGCTATTCCAAATGCAAATGCGATTTATAAATAACAACAAAGTTGTTAGTGAATCCTAAAAATACATTAAATAGTGATTAAAAACATGTAGCATGATGTTATATAGTTTTTTTACAAACGGCGCCCCATACAGGTCGACAGTAATTGAATTGTAATTGACAGTAATTCGACAGTAATTGAATGCCACGGCTATTAAACGCACAACAATGTCAATGCTGAGCTTAATTTTACGATAATCTATAACCCGAAACCCATTGATTATATAAGAAAAACATAACCAGACGTGAATTTCACAAAAAGTACAGGATAATAATAATAATAATATTTAATTTTTCCATTGCACAGTTTTCATATTACAATGATTAAATTAATCATCAATTTAAATTCTTAATAACTACGAAGGACGCAATCTCGTAGTCTCGTAGATCAAACGTGGGCGGAACGGATAAGGCGTGTTAATATTAGGATAGATAATATATAAATAAATAGGATAAAACATAAATCGAAAAACATCATGATCAACGTAAAAATTGTAGCGTATAAAAAATCGTATGGGACAACTGATTTAAACAGATTTTAACTTCTATTCATGAGTTCGCTATGTCATGAGTTCGTTATATTATATTATTAATTATATTTGGTTATTTGTTGCGATTCGCGAATAGCCGTTTCGTATGCCAATGACAGCGAGCTGTTATGTAAATGTAATAGTATGAATAGCTCCAACAGTAGGACTATTATAATATCCAGCGTTTTAAGCCAGTTGTCGAGCAAGATATGAAAAGGAGAAATAAGAGAACTTCAATGTGTTGAAAAATACTTAAGTAAGAGTACTTACGTACGTATGTTAATGGACGACTTTTCGGAGAATGTGTCCTCCTTTTTCAGGTTACGAAAAATACTTAAGAGTTGAAAGAGTTAGTAATGGACGACGTTTTGGACGATGTGTCCTTCAGGTCATCTGCCCTGAAGAAGGACACATCGTCCGAAACGTCGCCCATTAATATACATAAGTACTCTTATTTAAGTATTTTTCGACACATTGAAGTTCTCTTATTTCTCTTTTTCATATTATATCCAGTTCTTTTGAGAACTTAGCAGCTTTCATATTTATTCTTATGAATATAGATCAAACAGCGGGATTATATTAGTTTTTAGTATAAATTGACAAGTTTATATCACAAATCCTCAATTTTGATTGGCTATCGCAGGAGTTACTATCCGCTGATATAAACCTCTGGGGAAAAAGTCGCCTGATTTCGAAAGAATATTTACTTTTTTTCCATGAAAAATGCGAAATAAAAGTTATTTCTTGGGTTAGAAAGTTGTAAATTTATACTAAAACAATTAGACAACTCGCCCTTGTTTTCTATGAGCGATAGTCAACTCGGCTCCGCCTCGTTGACTATCTGCTCATAGAAAACGCGGGCTCGTTGTCTAATTGTTAAATAGTTTTTTAAACAAAGAGGAGATTGAATTACGACGCGGGAACGCCTTGTTCGCGGATTATTCATATAAATGATCCAACTGTGCCATCCTGCTGTCGAAAAATAAAGCCACTCACTTGACAGAGACACTGCACATGTAATTAAACTACGATTTTTGGGAATCCAATGATTTCATCGATGCTATTCAGACGTATCTCACATCTGGTTTCCTGATTTATGGCAACTACAGAGTTGATGCGTTCTTAACTTCTTGTATTGTATATAAACGGACAATTAAACAAGATCATCGTTTTGTCGAAGTTTTTACGTTTTTGTTCTCGCGGTATTGCTGAAACATTGTAAATCTAAAAATCGCACTTGCTGCATGTTGCAACGTGTCACTTACATATTCAATCAAAGACTGAAATGACTGACGACTCATGCAGGATTTTACCTGGGATTATTACCTGCAGTGAAGTTCAAAGCACAGGTAAGGTACTAAAACATGTTGTTACACCTTAGCAAAGACACACAGGTGAGTTGCATGATCTTGATTCGCAAGCAATTCAAGCGCTTTTGATAACCCTTTTAGAAATACCATATCATGTGATTAAAGCCTATATGAGCAAATTATCAATTATTATTTATTGGAGTACGTCTTCACCTTCGCTGACACCCAATGAGGTGCTCTATAACTATAGATCTACGTGGCAGCTCAGTGCATTATATATAATCTTTAACCGGAGGTCCACAAGTATATATATATCAAATATGTAATGGTTTAAAACATATCGTTCCACCTTAGGAGAGTGACAGGTAAGAGTTGCATGATCTTGATTCGATTACTCCACAAGCAATTCAGGCATTTGTGCAGGTAATTATTTTATGTCTATATATCATCTTAGGACGATTATTTAGGAGAGGCCTCTTTCACTCATGTCATTCTGACACCTTTTATATTAGGATTATATTATGCTGTTCGTAATTTTAGATCAACTAAAATTTCATCAGTTTTCGTCAGCGACCATCTCACATTGACCAGCTTTTGATTGTGTGATATAACTGGTATACTTAAGGTTACCTGCAAGGTACTGAATGCTGCCTTTTGTTTCCAGCGCACTGGATCTTCTAGCATGGCTGCGTTTTTTCCCAAGCACGTGAAATATTACATAGATAATCTTTCTCAATTTGTCCAAAAACGTCAACAATGTACTTTCCGGTAGTTTTATTGTTACATTGCTTTCCGGGAGATTTAATACAAATTATATAATTTTCAAAACAGATGCGACTTGACTGAAAACTCACTGGGAAACTGAATGCTTCAAACGTCATCGGGAATATGTTCGAAATTAACTTCGAATGGAGATATTTAGAAAGCCCGTGCTTGGATTTTGTTAAGGTATACGACGCTCACTGTGTAACCGTGATGTTCTTTCTAGCCATAACAATAAAAGCCGGTAAAAGCGAATGCAAAAGTGTTTGATCGGTAACCGGTAACTGATTTTCTGTTTGCGCACAAATAAATAGTATACACAAGTTTTAAAGGGGCATTCCATCCATCCATTTATATATTCTTTACATGTTTCATGTATATGAACTGCTGGCTGTACAACATTTTGCCAGCCAGCCATCAAAATTATCCTTACAAAACATAATACGTCGAATCTGGGAACGGTCCATCCCAAATTCATCCTCGAATTTCTTCCATGGATAATGCGATCCTTTCATAAAGAGAGTTTGTTTCTCAAATGTTTGGTTGTCCATTCTGATAACATGTGCAATCCATTTGAGATGTTGTATCTTGATGAAGTGTTGCAATGGGGTAGTTCCGCATATTCTATGAATATCGGCGTTGCTGTACTTATAAGCGCGTAATCCCATTGTCTCGGAAAGCGCACACGCAAAAACTGTTGATGAGATTTGTCAAGTCAGACAATACTTCATCCATAACCCGCACGAGGCTGTTTTTCCACTGGTTCTACTGAAATTCTAATTAACATACGATGAGGATGGAACAGAAATTTATGGATGACTCGTCTTAACAAATTATTCAAAACAACACAAAAATCTCGCACGATAACTCGGATAATATTTCACAACGAACTCCAAACGCTTTCACGTATGAATTGGAGGCGATTTATATATGTATGTGATGTATTTAAAAGATGAAACTCACAAAATGCACGAGTATTGAGCAAACGTCCTTGTAAAGAAAAAGCATGAAAAGAAAGCACATGTTTTCAGCGCATAGTTGTGCTTGGTTGTTCCGCGCACTGCATGTTGGGTCTATCTAAAAGTCCGACCACAATGCAATGCGCTAAAGCAATATTTGAAAAAAGCCCAACTACATTATTTAGGTCTGCTGCCTTGCTCGCTAGGCTCGCTCGCTGCGGCAGCAATAATTCTATAAACATTGGCGCAGCTCAATCCAGCGGCATCTGAATGGTCATCAGAAGGTCATGCACAGGTTGTAAACATATGTAACCTTCGCTCCACCACGTTAGTCTACGTGTAACTCCAATTTATATTAACTAGATAAATTGGGATTAATGAGAAGCAACATCTAAAATACTATCATGCCACAGCTGCGCTCGCATCGCTCAACAGTTCACTAAAAGCGCACGCCCTAGTTATCTAACAAGATCTAATCAACCGGGCATAATCAAGCGCAAAAAGGCATGCCAAAAACAGGCTAGCTCATTCTGATTTTGACTGCCTTCATCAAAGTATCACTCGAATTTTATAATTCTGATCTATCTATCCTCGAAAGTATGCCTCGTACAAGAATTCCAACACGCCAAGCTTCAGCTTCACGAAGCCCTGACGACCGAAGTTTTACGCCTTCGCCTCGACCAAATAAAATTGGCCTCAACTGGCACAAGGAGTACGCTACTCGCTCGTCTAAAAGGAGCCTTGCGGGAAAAATCCGGTCCCTCCACCACTCCTAACCAAGACCCTCCACCTCCTACCATGGAAAATGAAGAAACCCACGATGACCCCGCCCAAACCGACGGTTTTACATCCGAACCCTTCACTCCCGATCAGCTGAACACGCTAAAGTGCCTCATCACCTCGTCGATTCAAGACGTTCTTCCCTCGTTATCCAACTTCAGGACACACCTCGTTCCCCGGACACCAGAAAATCACATCTCTCCACCAGCCAACCCGCTTTCCAATCACCTGCCATCCAAAGTCATCAATTCCATAAAAAATTATGTCTCGCTTTCGCCAGCTGGTCCCTACTGCCTCGATGCAACCTACCGCCATTCCAGAATCCTTGATCAAAGCCTAACCACTAAAGTGAACTCTTTGCTTGGTCAATCTATTGCGTCTTCGACCCGAACAACTTATTCTTCTGGTATTAGAAAATACCTAAATTTCTGCTTTGCCCACCGCCTATAGCGACACCCGATAACCCACTTCCACCTCCAACTGAAGAAACTCTGGTCTACTTTGTGGCTACTCTCCAAGGACTCGTACAATACCAGACTATAAAACTCTACCTCGCTGCTGTCAATAATTTCTACGCTGAACATAACCACCATGTTTCTACAACCAACATGCTTCAACTACGCCGTATCTTAAAAGGCATAAAACGAACATCCATTCTGTCTCAAATTTCCGCTCTTCTACGACCATCATTCTCCGATGATCTCGACTCAGTTATGCTTTGGGCAGCCTTTACCTTGGCCTTCTTCGGTTTTCTTCGCGTGAGTGAATTCACCCACCACAACCTACAAGCTGAAAAACTATTTCTCGCTGTCAAGGACGCCAATTTTGTACCAAACATTGCTAACCCTACTTCTGTCTTGTTGACAATAAAACAATCGAAAACTGATCCGTTTCGCCAAGGGTCTACCCTGACCATTTCTAAAAGTCACTCAAATGACTCAACAGTTTGTGCCGTCGTCGCATTACGCGAATACCTACTTCAGCGGAATCCAACCAACCTCGACGAACCTTTATTTATTCGCAAGAACGGCGAACCGCTTACTCGAAAAGTCGTAAACTCTAACTTACGAGAACTACTTAGTCATTTAGGTTACGTAGATAAAGAGTATGCTCCGCATAGTTTTAGAATTGGAGCTACATTAACAGCAATTAAAATTATTTAGGCTTCACGTGGGGGATCTCCTGTTCGATTCGATCAGTGGCGGAAAGTGGTGTCCCCTCGGCCACACTTCGCCCACGGTGAAGCACACACTCTGGCAAATGAGAGCAAGGTCCATAACGGTGAGGGCCCTTACCTTCACCCTGATCTTCGCTTCTCTCAGTAACTTCACCACGGGGAAGCCCGGCTGGGACATGAGAGCAAGGTCCATAACAGTGAGGGCCTTACTCTCACTCTGACTTTCGCTTCTCCAGCTTTTCTGGGGCCCTACCTCCAGAAAACCGCACTTTTCCGTGACCCAAAATTTATCCACAAAGATTTGCGTGACTTATTAAGCTCAATCCAGGTTACAGCATCAGAAAGTCATAGTGTTAATATACACACTACTGTAGTGAATGTGGGAGAGTACACATGCACATATAACCTTTGTACACACATATAACCTTTGCTCTTCCATATCTGTCCAAGTGACTCAATGACCATGATAGCGATCAAAAGATTGTAATTTCGACCCCCAGCCTTACTATGAAAGTAATAGGTTGTACACATATGTAACCTTGTTTGTCAATGTAGCTCAATAGTTAGAGCATCTCATTGGTCATCAGAAGGTTACAGGTTGTACACATATGTAACTTTCGTTCCACCATGTTATAAGTCCATGTAGCTCAATAGTTGGAGCATCTCACTGGTCACCAGAAGGTTACAGGTTGTATACATATGTAACCGCCGTTACACCATATCCTCACTAGTCACCAGGTTACAGGTTGTACACACATATAACCTTTGCTCTTCCATCTCTGTCCAAGTGATTTAATGACCATGATAGCGATGAAAATATTGCAATTTCGACTCCCGGCCTTACTATAAAAGTATATAATTATTTGTACTCACGGAAACTTTTTCTTTCTTTTCAGGCTAAAACACTTAGTTCACAAGAAAGGAACAGGTAAAACATCCATCAGTTTGGAAAGTCAAGTGACCTGGAAAGAGATGAAATACCATGAATGAATAAAGGAAGGGTGGGTGGAAGGCTGGATGGAAGGGTGGATGTGCGAAAGGGAGAGATGGAGAGAGGGATCGGAAAGGAGAGAGGGAGGAAGGGAAGGAGTGGAGGAAGGGAAGGAAAGAATATATTTAATGGATGGGGTGGGAAGGGGGAAGGAAGGAATTTAAGAGGAAGGGAAGAACGGAGAAATACACGAAGGGATGAGGGGAAAGAGGAGGGGAGGAAAGGAGGGAGGAAAGGAGGGAGGAAAGGAGAGAGGGAAGGAAGGAGTTCGATTCTTGTTTCTTTTTTAAAAATAAAATCGACATACTTGTATTTCCTAGTGATTAACTACAACCTATAGCCATGGTCAATACAACTACAGAAGTTCTTTCGCCTACAACTACTATAATAAACCAAACGATATCCAGCGAAGAGGACTCAGCTAAACATTCGCTGCTCATCTTCAAAATAACCTGCCTCTGCACCATAAGCATTGTGGGAATGATTGGCAACGTCACAATAATCACAACGCTCGTTCGCCACAAACTCAAGTCAAGCGAGTACTTCATATTGAACTTGGCCTTCACAGACATGATGGTATGCAGTATTGGAATACCGCTGGACATCTACGAACAGCTTCATGGGGACGCATGGCAATACGGTGCTGTCCTTTGTAAAATTATCTACCCATCCCAGACCCTTCTCGTGCTCACCTCGATCATGACGCTGACCGCGATGAGCCTGGAACGATATCGGGCGATAGTGACACCGATGAAACATTTAGTTAGGAAGACTGTTATTATGGCTACTATTGCGATGATATGGTGCTTGGCCATAGCGGTGGTATCCCCTTACGCTACAAGTGCTAACTTATACCAACGACTTATGCATCGAGCAATGGCCTGGGGAGAATGATGCGAACTACTACACTCTGGCGCTATTTATTATCGACTACTGCATACCGTTGACCATAATCGCGTACTGTTATTCAAGAGCGGGCTACGAGCTGTACCGGAACGCGAAGCAATTCAACAACAGCACCGCGCAGACGACGTCCAATAGCCAAAGCGTCGCGCTGCAGAGACGACTTCAGCGCAACAAGCGCGTCATCAAACTGTTTAGTTTCGCTGTCTTGATGTTCGTTATTTGTATGTTACCGGGAGATTGTTACTGGATGTGGATATCATTCGGTGAAGGTTCGTCGTTTAAGTACGAAAATCATCTGCAGACGTTCACCAACATTCTCCTTTACGCAAACAGTGCAATAAACCCTTTTATCTTTGACGCATGTCAACAGGCCCCTTTCCGCATGCTGTGTAAACGCGGGAGCACAAAATAGCCGTTTTGGGGATATCGCCGCGCTTACAGCAGAACGTCGGGGAGTTTCCGCTGGAGTTGCTCATCGAGGAGAACTATCCGAGAAACTACATTGTAATATATTATTCGACGACGACGACGACGACGACGACGACGACAACGACAACGACAACATCTTTGCAACCTCTCAGAAATTCTCATTGGCTCTCATCAAAATTTGTACCGCTCCAGCAAGGGTTGTAACTCAATCTCACGTATCAACTCTCACTCTCGTTTCATCAGAGCTTTAAAGTGCTTATAAACCCAAAATGGGTTTTTGGTGATTCGGATAGAGCATAAAAAGTTAGTTAACAAGTTCTAGATTAGTTTTTGCGTTAAACTTTTAGTTTCGGAGATATAAGGGCTCAAAGTCACAATTTGTGAAAAAAAGTAGCGCAGGCCGGGAGACTGGATCCGAGGAACGTGTTATGTTTCAATACTTATAAAAATATATTACAATTCGAGTAGACAAGGTAACATCGTAAAGACACATCGTTTGGGCATTTTTCAATAAAAACTCTTAATATAGCTGTCTTCTCCTATACAAAAGCCTAGTTGTTGGGAAGATGGGTTCCTCGGATCCAGGTCCCTGTGTGTTATTTTGGTGGCGCTACTTTTTTCCAAAAAATGGCACAATTTGCATGTTTGAGCCGTTATATCTCCGAAACTAAAAGTTTAACGCAAAAACCTAATCCAGAACTTATTAACTAACTTTTTATGCTCTATCCGAATCACCAAAAACCCATTTTGGGTTTATAAGCACTTTAAGGTACGTTTACACGTTACGATTGACTCTTTCCTGTCTAGCTAACATCCAAAATTGAACTACCTCTTTGTTCTATTGATATCTCTGGAAATAACCATAACTGTTGCGAAAGCTATGCATATTCTGAACGTCCAATAAACCGGCTGTACCAATGTATGGATGACAAGGTATGAATGAACACGGAGTCGCCAAAGTGGAACTATTGCGAGACAAGTTACAGATGAAGGTGTTACATTGTGCAACGTTGAAAATAGTTGCTGCAATCATTGCAGAAAGTAGAACTTGATTCTATTTTCTTCAACGATTGCAGCAACTTGTGTCGCAACAATTTTCGCCGTTGCAAGGTTGTAACACTGTGTAATGGGTTCATGGCAACTTGTATCGCAACATCGCTTTTATGCTAATATGCTCGACGTAATTAACATCTTTGCGAACCAATTAATCTCTTTATAAACTTTGTTACCTAATCAGAGACCAATTAAAACGATACCTTTTCACAGAAAGAGCAAGTGGTTGTTCTGTATTCCCGCAGTTGACATTTGTTAGTGCACTTCTTCATTAACATTCGAGTCTCGAGCAAATAACTTCAGGTACGGGTATATAAATAGTAATTCGTTTTTTTTGGACATACATTTTACTTTGTTTGAAATTACAAGCTCCTTGCTGGGATTATGTCGGCTGACAGTCGCTTTCATGAAACTGATGAGAATCCGGACCACATGGGACAGGTTTGTCAAGCTCTGTATTACTCAAACCGCTTCAATTCCTCTTAGCATTCTTAGCAATAAGAGTACCTGCAACAACTCAGCTAACACTCGCTGATGGCTAAGTGGAAATAAAAAGGCCCAACATCCACGAATGAATTTTGAGTGAATACATTGAATGATGGATTGAATTGATTGCATAGAATGATAGATCTAATTCAAGATGATGTCGGTATCATTTAGGCTGCCCGCCGAGTTCTGACACCTACGGTTTAATTTTCTCGGTGGGATAGCATTAGTATGCTACCGTGCTGTCATTCACTAGGACTGGAATTGTTTTTAAAATAACGGGCATTTGTTCCCTTTCAACTAACAGTGCCGACATAAGGTTGACCTGCAGAGAATTGACTACAGTTAATTGATCAAAATATACATTGTTATTCATTGTATAACTTCCACAGGCCGGTGACAGAAACTAATCAACGACTATACAATTTCTATATTAACAGGTTTTAGGTTTGTATAACGTTTAAATTACCATACAAGATAAAAGACAATTAGTAATTTATTTATAATTGGCTCATCTCATACAGACCTAAAGCGATATAGAATGTGAGATTGTATCATTGGTGCAATATACGACAGGCTTCGTGGATAGACTGAAGACAACTATGCTCGGAAACGACTCGTCTAGGTGAGTAAGAATTATCTATAGTTGCGGTTGTTGTTTAAATAGATTCAACCTAACTAGGGAAACTACAAAGTTTTATCCAGACTCTTGCAGTGTTTGGCGGGAGAAACTACATGTAGTGTTCTACAGTAGTTGGTAAAAACATGTAATAATTATATCGTAAAGTAATATAATAATACGGTGTCTACTCAACGCATTGCTACAATGGTGACCAATTGCTACAATGAATTGCAACAATGGTGAACACTAGTATTGGCTAAAAGATCTTGATGTTAAGTAACGAATTACAAGGTTACTTACGATATACACATGTTTATTAGCACGAAAATAACATTTTCTCATTGCACCGCATGTTGCCTCGCCTGCACTGCAATCATTCCCTATAAAAAAAACATAAAAAATTGCCACCCGAGCTCGATATAAATTAGGATTATTTAGTTGAGATTGTCACGTAAAATGTGCGTCCTGCAGCACGCGTGAAAATGAGCAAGAATCGTAGTTTTTTTTGAAACGAGATGATGGCCAGATGATCAATGGTTTTGTTATTTTTCAAGATAAAGTGTTTCAGGGAGAAAAGCCTCGCGGCCTGTCCCTTTCATTTGACGAAACCCGCCGACGGATCAGTTTGGAAATTTCTAGATATGTTGAGCAGGTTTCAACTGCAGTTCGACTCGAAAACTAACGTCAAAGCAGTAACTTGCAATGTAATTCATGAATGTAATTGTTTCTGAGTAACATTTTCAGAAGAATTGAGCTTGACGATCGTGTATGTACCGCTTGTATACTCCAAGCTCTCATGACATTCACTACGACAATACGTATATAACACATCGAAGCATTAGCATATAGGCAGTATACATATATCAATCGAACCAGTACATCAGTCGTCATTATAACCTTAGTTTGCGCTCCATCTGAGTCTCGGTAGCTCAATGGTTAGAGCGTCTCACCGGCAACCAGAAGGTTACAGGTTCGATTCCTATCAGGGACTCTTTTTTCTGAGGATACGAGCTTGACGATCGTGATATCGTCTGAATATAAGCCTTAAGTCTCTTATTATGCAATTATCGTAAGAACGTGCCGTCACAACTCACTGCGAGTGCAGGTCAACATGAGATACCACCCACCAGAAGAACAATCTAGGACCCTCTTGATTTTAGAGCTGAGACGTGGATGGGATCTAATGTTGACCGACTCTCAGCGAGGTGCGAGTACTGTATATGTTTTTGCGAGAACTGCAGGATAAGATGATTACAGGAAGTTACGACGACATCGACGACGACGACGTTGGATAGACATGTAAGTATTTGAAAGAAACAACGGACAACTAATAATGCAGACTTCCAAGATGTTTCGGCAAACTCAAAAATAATCTTTAAAAAGTTGGAAAGTTAAAATTAAAATTAAAATAATTTGAAGATGTTTCGAAGTCAATTTAATTGAAAGTGACAGCTTTCCATGATGCGGCGTTGTACGGCATGGAGAACGAAGACGCAGTTTGTATTCCCCTTGGACTTGGTACCAAAAATGATCCCTTTTCTTTGTTTTGCATAAAGATTTCATTGTTTAAGAAACGTTGTCGTTAATTGAGGTCCCCGTGGCTCGCGTTTCGCAGTCACGTTTTCATGACCACTGCAATTACGGAGCCGTATACTAAAATCTGTTATACTTAACATTGACTTCGAAACAGCCATGTACAATTCTTTGATAAACTCCAGTCGTAAAACCATACCATACCATACCATTTATTTCTCAAGATGTGAAAATCACATCCTGAAGGGAAATTTTGAGGTTAGCCCTATATAACAACTCCCTAAAATAAAATTTAATTACATTAAATACAGATTAAATAAAGGTTTTATAATAAAAGTTATACATTTAAATGTGTTTTTAAGTTCCTTTTGAACACATTAAAGTTTTCAGCTTCCACAACGTTTCTTGGTATAGATTGTTCCACTGTCTTATTGTTCTGACCGCGAAGAAAGAGTATTTATAACAATTAACTCTTGCTAATTTCACATACAGCTTAAAATTGTGATTATTGCATATGCACCGAAAACTGTTTTGTAACATTCAATTAAACTAATGTATAGTCACGACGTGCAGACAGGGTTGGCCGAGGGGTTGGCCAGTTAAGTTTTTTGCATCTGTCTTCATATGACATTTCTCTTCGACCTTGGTTTAAAAACGCGCATCAAGTATGTAATACCATGATCAGTTGTTCCATGATTCCTTCTAAATTCTTAAATTGACATTGTTTATTCAGTTGGCCTACGTGCAATTGCGCCATGTTATCAAGAGCCCCTTCTATACGAATACACTGAACGGATTACATTAATACTTTCATACCCAAAGCACTTGCATCTCATGAAGAGATTACGTTTGTTTAAAAAGGAGTTTATGAATGTCTGCAGCGATGGCATTCAGTCAACGGCATGACATGACAAATCATTGAAAATTAGTGAAAATTAGCAAGAAACGAAGTTTTTTTGCAACGAGATGATGGAGATGATCACTGCATGTTTTGTTGTTTTTCAAGGGGTTAAGATAAAGTGTTTCAGGGAGAGAAGCCTCGCGGCCTGTCCCTCTCATTTGACGAAACCCGCCGACGGATCAGTTAGGAAATTTCTAGCCACTACGCTAAGCAAGTTTCAACTCATGCAGTTGAACTCGAACACTAACGTCAATTAAGCAGTTAGTGCAGATCATAGTCATAACTGAAGAACTTGCAATGTAATTGAATGCAATTGTTACTGAGTAACATTTTCAGAAGAATTGAGCTTTACGATCGTCCATGTACTCCAAGCTCCAATGACATTCACGACAATGAGTATATATAACACATCCAAGCATTACTGCAGATATTTACTGACTGCCGCGCATAGGCATATATCAATCGAACCAGTACATCAGTGATCAGTCGTCATTCAGTATAACCTTCGCTCTCCATCTGAGTCTCTGTAGCTCAATGGTTAGAGTGTCTCACCGGCAACCAGAAGGTTAGGTTCGATTCCTGTCCGGGACTCAGAAACATTTTCTGAGGATTTTCTGACGATCGTTGATATCGTCTGAATATAAGCTGTAATCATGATATATAGCTTGAGCTAACAAGATGGATATACGACGGTATAACTGTATAGGACCGACCAGTTAACCCTTAAGTCTCTTATGCAATCATCGTAAGAACGTGCCGTCACAACTCACTGCGAGTGCAGGTCAACATGAGATACCACCCATCTAGTAAGTTCCAAAAAGAACATTCTAGGACCCTTTTGATTTTAGAGCTGAGACGCGGATGGGATCTAATGTTGACCGACTCTCAGCGAGGTGCGAGTACTGTATATGTTTTTGCGAGAACTGCAGGATAAGATGATTAAAGGAAGTTACGACGACATCGACGACATCGACGACGACGTTGGATAGACAATGTAAGTTTTAGTATTTGAAAGAAACAACGGACAACTAAAAATGCAGACTCACTTCCAAGATGTTTCAAACTCAAAAATAATTATTAACTGTTTCGAAGTCAATTTAATTGAAAGTGACAGCTTTCACGCGGCGTTGTACGGCATGGAGAACGAAGACGCAGTTTGTATTCCCCTTGGACTAGTGGGACTATAAATGATCCCTTTTCTTTGCTTTACATAAAGATTTCATTGTTTAAGAAACGTTGTCGTTAATTGAGGTCCCTGCGGTGGCTCGCGTTTCGCAGTCACGTTTTCATGACCACTGCAATTACGGAGCCGTAAAAGCTGTTATACTTAACATTGACTTCGAAACAGCCATGTACAATTCTTTGATAAACCCCAGTCGTAAAACGCGCATCAGGTATGTAACACCTAGTCAGTTGTTCCATGATTCCTTCTAAATTCTTAAATTGACATTGTTTATTCAGTTTACCGCCATTGTTATAGTAAGTTGTTACAGTGGCCTACGCATGCAATTGCGCCATGTTATCATGAGAGCCCCTTCTAGGGCGCGTGTATACATGGGCCCCACGAATACCGCACTGAACGGATTACATTAATACTTTCATACCCAAAGCACTTGCATCTCAAAGAGATTACTATATTCGTTTGTTTAAAAAGGAGTTTATAAATGTCAAGACAGCGATGGCATTCAGTCGACGGCATAACATGACAAATCATTGTATTCGAACCCCATATAGTATGTCGTTATGCAATTTCAACGTATGTTTTTAGATACTTTTGAAACAATTGTTACTTTTTATAGTCATTGCTGCAATTTAGGGCAAACTATTTAAACGCCAGTCCCCTTCCATTCACATGATTTTGAAAGGGCCGTTGTGTAGATGTACACCCTAGTGTATACACCCTAGTATATGTATATATACACCCTATATATATACCCTAGTATATATGTGTACATTGACAACATCATGTCATTGAGCCATATGAACTGAGATGTTAAGAACGATGTACTACACCAATTAGTCTGCAAGTCTCACAGACGCATAACTTTCGTTTCTTTTACTGTTATTTTTAAAGCCAAAAACCAGCCATGTTTCCCAACCTGACTAACCTAACCGCTAAGTCGATTGGAAATACCACGGCGAACAGCGAAACATCCACGCAATTTGTGCTCATTGTACAAATCAGTTGCCTAAGCGCGATCGCCATTGTGGGTATCATCGCCAACCTTATGATCTTCACGGCTTCCATGCGACGAAAACGCAAGACAAGTGACTACTTCATATTAAACCTAGCCATTGCGGATCTCATGATCTGCGCCGTTGGAATACCACTGGACATTTACGAGCAACTCCACCCGGACGCTTGGCAATATGGTGCTGTCCTTTGCAAAGTCATCTACCCGTTCCAGACCCTTCTCGTGCTCATCTCGATCATGACGCTGATCGCGATGAGCCTGGAACGATACAGGGCGATAATGACACCGTTGAAACAAAAACTGAATAAAACAGCCATTCGTGTGACTATTCTACTCATATGGATCCTGGGGATATCTGTGGTAGCACCGTATGCGAAAATCCTAAATTATAACGATGACTTCTGCGAGGAGTACTGGCCTGAGGAGAATTATGGCAAGTATTATACTCTAGTGCTTTTCATCATCGACTGCTGGATACCGGTGACCATTATAGGGTTCTGTTATTCCCGGGCCGGCTTTGAGTTGCACAAGAAGTTCAAAACAGCGAGCTTCAACCGCCATCAGTCTTCCAAGAAACACGACATGGCGGTAAAAAGACGACTTCAGCGCAACAAGCATGTCACCAGGGTGTTCTGTTTTGCTGTTTTGATGTTTGTCGTTTGTATGTTACCAGCAGATTCTTACTGGATGTGGAAAGCATTCGGTGATCAAGGTTCGTCTTTTGAGTACGAAAATCATCTGAAGACGTTCACCATCATTCTCGTTTACGCAAACAGCGCTATCAACCCTTTCATCTTCGGCGCTTGTCACGGAGCGTGTTTCCAGAGAAGCAAAATGATCTCAAGCATGACTCGGTTCTCAACGACCTGGGAAAAACACGGGGAATGTAACCAAAGACTGGTTGTAATAACGGCAAAGAAATGGAGAGAATGCGTTAGAGAGAGTAATGTGTGATATGAACTAAAAGTACGGAAGCAGATCAACGCGGCTGGGTCGAAGGTTTAGTAAAGGCGCCACAGGCTGCCACCATACGACCCATGATAACCTTGGAGCACAGCTGAAGTTGGTGTTAGGATTGACATGCACGAAGGGAAGAGAATTTAACCGCGAACGACTACAGAAAAACCCGCTAACAAGAACCTACATTTTACCCAATCAGCCTAGGATAGGTTCTTCTATTCTTATATGTTCTTATATAAACAAATTCTTAATTTCAGCCTGCGGTTCTTAATAATGGTAGGTTCTTGTAAGCGGGTTTTTACTGTACCGTGAATCACGATCGAGTATTGCACAGAACTGATAGTTCGACCAAATGTATGGTGCAGTTAGCATTGTCTACGATATAAACTCTTAATTGTTTCATCAACGTTACTTTTTTGTTGGGAACCATTAATTTTTGGAAGTGGTTACAGGTCCGACAATTTGTAGGGATATTTAGGGTTAGGATTTTTTAGGGTTATTTTGTCGCAATAGCACTCCGTCGAGATGACGTCAGTATCCATGTTTGTCCGTATTTACCCATAATTCTTGCGGCCATAACAAAAGAAAATAGCAATAATTTGCAATAATTTGTGAGTCATTTTGAGCTATTAATAGCAACCAAACGTCATGCTATTGCGATTATATGTTTATATATATAGTGATGTTGGACCTGGAACATTTAGCCTATGGGGTCCGGTGTCGGACCTGTTTAGGTCCGGTGTCGGACCTGTTTAGGTCCGGTGTCGGACCTGTTTAGGTCCGGTGTCGGACCTGTTTAGGTCCGGTGTCGGACCTGTATCCACGATTCCACGGCGTTAATCAACATTCAAACAAGATAGATGATGTTGCCCATTCTATTTAGGGATCTTGTGTCTGATGTAGGACAGCAACGAGGGCCACCCCCTTCAGAGTTTGTGAGTTGCGCGGGAAACTAGTTGTGCTCCAACAATTTCGTTTGCGCGGCCAACGTTCAACGGGATTTTTTGCGGTTTCCATCAAAAGTATGATGCTCATGCTGATGTCTGACCAGCTGTGCTGAAGAAAATCTAATCGGTGGTTAATTCATGTCTTGCTAAATATTCAGTAGATTTCCACCAATCCTATATACAACCTGAAACCCTAATAGCGTAGCGTCTGGCTGCTATTAATAGCTCAAAATGCGGACAAACAAACCAAATTTGACTCACAAATGATTGCAAATGAGCTATTTTCTTTTGTTATGGCCGCAAGAATTATGGGTAAAATCGGACAAACATCGATACTGACGTCATCTCGACGGTACCGAAAAAGGTGGCGACTGGTATTTTAACCATAATTCCTTGCGCGTAGTAAACATCGAATCTCGTAGAAATAGCAGAAGATAGAGTTTCAAAAAGTGGTAAAAAGGAAACTTTTACGTATTTAATTCATGTTTACAATATAAACAATGTTAAGCTGTTATTACCACTGAACTGTAAATAAAGACTGGATTGAGCTTTCTATTGTATCTGATGACAGCTCATCAGATATATGAAGCCTGCATATTTGCATAATGTAAATTAACGAGAGATCATTAGAAGCTCCGAGTTTGCAAGCAAATCAAACTGTGACGCTAGCAAAATAGGTTTAGTGTCTGGCCAATAAGCTGTATAAGCTGTAATCATGATATATAGCTTGAGCTAACAAGATGGATATACGACGGTATAACTGTATAGGACCGACCAGTTAACCCTTAAGTCTCTTATGCAATCATCGTAAGAACGTGCCGTCACAACTCACTGCGAGTGCAGGTCAACATGAGATACCACCCATCTAGTAAGTTCCAAAAAGAACAATCTAGGACCCTTTTGATTTTAGAGCTGAGACGCGGATGGGATCTAATGTTGACCGACTCTCAGCGAGGTGCGAGTACTGTATATGTTTTTGCGAGAACTGCAGGATAAGATGATTAAAGGAAGTTACGACGACATCGACGACGACGACGTTGGATAGACAATGTAAGTTTTAGTATTTGAAAGAAACAACGGACAACTAAAAATGCAGACTCACTTCCAAGATGTTTCAAACTCAAAAATAATTATTAACTGTTTCGAAGTCAATTTAATTAAAAGTGACAGCTTTCCGTGTTGCGGCGTTGTACGGCATGGAGAACGAAGACGCAGTTCGTATTCCCCTGGCCTTGGACTTGAGACTAAAAATGATCCCTTTTCTTTGTTTTGCATAAAGATTTCATTGTTTAAGAAACGTTGTCGTTAATTGAGGTCCCCGTGGCTCGCGTTTGGCAGTCACGTTTTCAACCATACCATACCATTTATTTCTCAAGATGTGAAAATCACATCCTGAAGGAGTGAAGGGAAATTTTGAGGTTAGCCCTATATAACAACTCCCTAAAATAAAATTTAAATTACATTAAATACAGATTAAATAAAGGGTTTTATAATAAAAGTTATACATTTAAATGTGTTTTTAAGTTCCTTTTGAACACATTAAAGTTTTCAGCTTCCACAACGTTTCTTGGTAGATTGTTCCACTGTCTTATTATTCTGACCGCGAAGAAAGAGTATTTATAACAATTAACTCTTGCTAATTTCACATACAGCTTAAAATTGTGATTAGCTCTGGTGTTTGACAGCTTATAGTCAATTCAAAATAGTCATCGAAATTTACATTATCATGTGCACCGAAAACTATTTTGTAACATTCAATTAAACTAATGCAGACAGGGTTGGCCAGTTAAGTTTTTTGCATCTGTCTTCATATGACATTTCTCTTCGACCTTGGTTTAAAAACGCGCATCAAGTATGCAATACCATGATCAGTTGTTCCATGATTCCTTCTAAATTCTTAAATTGACATTGTTTATTCAGTTTACCGCCATTGTTATCAACTAAGTTGTTACAGTGGCCTATACGTGCAATTGCGCCATGTTATCAAGAGCCCCTTCTAGGGCGCGTGCATGTATATCAAAATACATGGGCCACGATTACACTGAACGGATTACATTAATACTTTCATACCCAAAGCACTTGCATCTCATGAAGAGATTACGTTTGTTTAAAAAGGAGTTTATGAATGTCTGCAGCGATGGCATTCAGTCAACGGCATGACATGACAAATCATTGAAAATTAGTGAAAATTAGCAAGAAACGAAGTTTGTTTGCAACGAGATGATGGAGATGATCACTGCATGTTTTGTTGTTTTTCAAGGGGTTAAGATAAAGTGTTTCAGGGAGAGAAGCCTCGCGGCCTGTCCCTCTCATTTGACGAAACCCGCCGACGGATCAGTTAGGAAATTTCTAGCCACTACGCTAAGCAAGTTTCAACTCATGCAGTTGAACTCGAACACTAACGTCAATTAAGCAGTTAGTGCAGATCATAGTCATAACTGAAGAACTTGCAATGTAATTGAATGCAATTGTTACTGAGTAACATTTTCAGAAGAATTGAGCTTTACGATCGTCCATGTACTCCAAGCTCCAATGACATTCACGACAATGAGTATATATAACACATCCAAGCATTACTGCAGATATTTACTGACTGCCGCGCATAGGCATATATCAATCGAACCAGTACATCAGTGATCAGTCGTCATTCAGTATAACCTTCGCTCTCCATCTGAGTCTCTGTAGCTCAATGGTTAGAGTGTCTCACCGGCAACCAGAAGGTTAGGTTCGATTCCTGTCCGGGACTCAGAAACATTTTCTGAGGATTTTCTGACGATCGTTGATATCGTCTGAATATAAGCTGTAATCATGATATATAGCTTGAGCTAACAAGATGGATATACGACGGTATAACTGTATAGGACCGACCAGTTAACCCTTAAGTCTCTTATGCAATCATCGTAAGAACGTGCCGTCACAACTCACTGCGAGTGCAGGTCAACATGAGATACCACCCATCTAGTAAGTTCCAAAAAGAACAATCTAGGACCCTTTTGATTTTAGAGCTGAGACGCGGATGGGATCTAATGTTGACCGACTCTCAGCGAGGTGCGAGTACTGTATATGTTTTTGCGAGAACTGCAGGATAAGATGATTAAAGGAAGTTACGACGACGTAGTCGACGACGACGTTGGATAGACAATGTAAGTTTTAGTATTTGAAAGAAACAACGGACAACTAAAAATGCAGACTTCCAAGATGTTTCAAACTCAAAAATAATTTAAAGATGTTGGAAAATTAAAATTAAAATTAAAATAATTTAAAGATGTTTCGAAGTCAATTTAATTGAAAGTGACAGCTTTCATGCGGCGTTGTACGGCATGGAGAACGAAGCCCCTTGGAGGCTTGGACTAGTGGGACTATAAATGATCCCTTTTCTTTGTTTTACATAAAGATTTCATTGTTTATGAAACGTTGTCGTTAATTGAGGTCCCCGTGGCTCGCGTTTCGCAGTCACGTTTTCATGACCACTGCAATTACGGAGCCGTATACTAAAATCTGTTATACTTAACATTGACTTCGAAACAGCCATGTACAATTCTTTGATAAACCCCAGTCGTAAAACCATACCATACCATACCATTTATTTCTCGAGATGTGAAAATCACATCCTGAAGGGAAATTTTCAGGTTAGCCCTATATAACAACTCCCTAAAATAAAATTTAAATTACATTAAATACAGATTAAATAAAGGGTTTTATAATAAAAGTTATACATTTAAATGTGTTTTTAAGTTCCTTTTGAACACATTAAAGTTTTCAGCTTCCACAACGTTTCTTGGTAGATTGTTCCACTGTCTTATTGTTCTGACGAAGAAAGAGTATTTATAACAATTAACTCTTGCTAATTTCACATACAGCTTAAAATTGTGATTAGCTCTGGTGTTTGACAGCTTATAGTCAATTCAAAATAGTCATCGAAATTTACATTATCATGTGCACCGAAAACTATTTTGTAACATTCAATTAAACTAATGCAGACAGGGTTGGCCAGTTAAGTTTTTTGCATCTGTCTTCATATGACATTTCTCTTCGACCTTGGTTTAAAAACGCGCATCAAGTATGCAATACCATGATCAGTTGTTCCATGATTCCTTCTAAATTCTTAAATTGACATTGTTTATTCAGTTTACCGCCATTGTTATCAACTAAGTTGTTACAGTGGCCTACGTGCAATTGCGCCATGTTATCAAGAGCATCTTCTAGGGCGCGTGCATGTATATCAAAATACATGGGCCACGATTACACTGAACGGATTACATTAATACTTTCATACCCAAAGCACTTGCATCTCATGAAGAGATTACGTTTGTTTAAAAAGGAGTTTATGAATGTCTGCAGCGATGGCATTCAGTCAACGGCATGACATGACAAATCATTGAAAATTAGTGAAAATTAGCAAGAAACGAAGTTTTTTTGCAACGAGATGATGGAGATGATCACTGCATGTTTTGTTGTTTTTCAAGGGGTTAAGATAAAGTGTTTCAGGGAGAGAATTAGCCTCGCGGCCTGTCCCTTTCATTTGACGAAACCCGCCGACGGATCAGTTAGGAAATTTCTACTGCCACTATGCTGAGCAAGTTTCAACTGCAGTTCGACTCGAACACTAACGTCAATTAAGCAGTTAGTGCAGATCATAGTCATAACTGAAGAACTTGCAATGTAATTGAATGCAATTGTTTCTGAGTAACATTTTCAGAAGAATTGAGCTTTACGATCGTCCATGTACTCCAAGCTCCAATGACATTCACGACAATGAGTATATATAACACATCCAAGCATTACTGCAGATATTTACTGACTGCCGCGCATAGGCATATATCAATCGAACCAGTACATCAGTGATCAGTCGTCATTCAGTATAACCTTCGCTCTCCATCTGAGTCTCTGTAGCTCAATGGTTAGAGTGTCTCACCGGCAACCAGAAGGTTAGGTTCGATTCCTGTCCGGGACTCAGAAACATTTTCTGAGGATTTTCTGACGATCGTTGATATCGTCTGAATATAAGCTGTAATCATGATATATAGCTTGAGCTAACAAGATGGATATACGACGGTATAACTGTATAGGACCGACCAGTTAACCCTTAAGTCTCTTATGCAATCATCGTAAGAACGTGCCGTCACAACTCACTGCGAGTGCAGGTCAACATGAGATACCACCCATCTAGTAAGTTCCAAAAAGAACAATCTAGGACCCTTTTGATTTTAGAGCTGAGACGCGGATGGGATCTAATGTTGACCGACTCTCAGCGAGGTGCGAGTACTGTATATGTTTTTGCGAGAACTGCAGGATAAGATGATTTAAGGAAGTTACGACGACGTAGTCGACGACGACGTTGGATAGACAATGTAAGTTTTAGTATTTGAAAGAAACAACGGACAACTAAAAATGCAGACTTCCAAGATGTTTCAAACTCAAAAATAATTTAAAGATGTTGGAAAATTAAAATTAAAATTAAAATAATTTAAAGATGTTTCGAAGTCAATTTAATTGAAAGTGACAGCTTTCATGCGGCGTTGTACGGCATGGAGAACGAATCCCCTTGGAGGCTTGGACTAGTGGGACTATAAATGATCCCTTTTCTTTGTTTTACATAAAGATTTCATTGTTTATGAAACGTTGTCGTTAATTGAGGTCCCCGTGGCTCGCGTTTCGCAGTCACGTTTTCATTACCACTCAATTACGGAGCCGTAAAAACTGTTATACTTAATAACATTGACTTCGAAACAGCCATGTACAATTATTTGATAAACCCCAGTCGTAAAACGCGCATCAGGTATGTAATACCTAGTCAGTTGTTCCATGATTCCTTCTAAATTCTTAAATTGACATTGTTTATTCAGTTTACCGCCATTGTTATAGTAAGTTGTTACAGTGGCCTACGCATGCAATGGCGCCATGTTATCACGAGAGCCCCTTCTAGGGCGCGTGTATACGTGGGCCCCACGAATATCAGGGGTGGCGCCAGAGGGGGGCAGGGGGGGCTACAGCCCCCGGTCGGGGACCCTTAACCCCCCTGACGGGGAAAAATGAACAATTCGTCGGGGAACGAGCGGGAAGAAAAAAAGAAAAGAAAAAATATGAAAAAAGAAAAAAGTTTGTCTATTATTTTACATATTAACAAAGGTAAATCAACTTTCGTCTCAAAGGTAATCAACTTTCATTTCTGGCAAAAATCTATCACCTCTGTGTTGTTTCGTGCGCTCACTGTCGTCTAGTTTTTGCACATGAATATTATTGTTAGAGTTTCGTATACAGTAAGGAAATACTGACTATAACATCGTGACTTTCACTGTTTTTAATTTTAATTTTTTTTGTTAAAACTGCACCCAAAATTTAGGAAATAGCGTTTCAGAGGCTTAGAAAATCAAAAATTCTCCGGGGGAGCATGCCTCCCGACCTAGAGGAGTTACCAATACCCAGCTGTTAGTCCCCCTGTCGGGGACCTTAGCCCCTCCGTCGGGGAATTCCTGGCGCCTATGTTTTTAGATACTTTTGAAACAATTGTTACTTTTTATAGTCATTAATTGCTGCAATTTAGGGCAAACTATTTAAACGCATTCGCCTTCCATTCACATGATTTTGAAAGGGCCGTTGTGTAGATGTACACCCTAGTGTATACACCCTAGTATATGTATATATACACCCATATACACCCTAGTATATGTATATATACACCCTATATATATATATGCACCCTAGTATATATGTGTACATTGACAACATCATGTCATTGAGCTATATGAACTGAGATGTTAAGAACGATGTACTACACCAATTAGTCTGCAAGTCTCACAGACGCATAACTTTCGTTTCTTTTACTGTTATTTTTAAAGCCAAAAACCAGCCATGTTTCCCAACCTGACTAACCTAACCGCTAAGTCGATTGGAAATACCACGGCGAACAGCGAAACATCCACGCAATTTGTGCTCATTGTACAAATCAGTTGCCTAAGCGCGATCGCCATTGTGGGTATCATCGCCAACCTTATGATCTTCACGGCTTCCATGCGACGAAAACGCAAGACAAGTGACTACTTCATATTAAACCTAGCCATTGCGGATCTCATGATCTGCGCCGTTGGAATACCACTGGACATTTACGAGCAACTCCACCCGGACGCTTGGCAATATGGTGCTGTCCTTTGCAAAGTCATCTACCCGTTCCAGACCCTTCTCGTGCTCATCTCGATCATGACGCTGATCGCGATGAGCCTGGAACGATACAGGGCGATAATGACACCGTTGAAACAAAAACTGAATAAAACAGCCATTCGTGTGACTATTCTACTCATATGGATCCTGGGGATATCTGTGGTAGCACCGTATGCGAAAATCCTAAATTATAACGATGACTTCTGCGAGGAGTACTGGCCTGAGGAGAATTATGGCAAGTATTATACTCTAGTGCTTTTCATCATCGACTGCTGGATACCGCTGACCATTATAGGGTTCTGTTATTCCCGGGCCGGCTTTGAGTTGCACAAGAAGTTCAAAACAGCGAGCTTCAACCGCCATCAGTCTTCCAAGAAACACGACATGGCGGTAAAAAGACGACTTCAGCGCAACAAGCATGTCACCAGGGTGTTCTGTTTTGCTGTTTTGATGTTTGTCGTTTGTATGTTACCAGCAGATTCTTACTGGATGTGGAAAGCATTCGGTGATCAAGGTTCGTCTTTTGAGTACGAAAATCATCTGAAGACGTTCACCATCATTCTCGTTTACGCAAACAGCGCTATCAACCCTTTCATCTTCGGCGCTTGTCACGGAGCGTGTTTCCAGAGAAGCAAAATGATCTCAAGCATGACTCGGTTTTCAACGACCACGGAAAAACACGGGGAATGTAACCAAAGACTGGTTGTAATAACGGCAAAGAAATGGAGAGAGTGCGTTAGAGAGAGTAATGTGTGATATGAACTAAAAGTACGGAAGCAGATCAACGCGGCTGGGTCGAAGGTTTAGTAAAGGCGCCACAGGCTGCCACCATACGACCCATGATAACCTTGGAGCACAGCTGAAGTTGGTGTTAGGATTGACATGCACGAAGGGAAGAGAATTTAACCGCGAACGACTACAGAAAAACCCGCTAACAAGAACCTACATTTTACCCAATCAGCCTAGGATAGGTTCTTCTATTCTTATATGTTCTTATATAAACAAATTCTTAATTTCAGCCTGCGGTTCTTAATAATGGTAGGTTCTTGTAAGCGGGTTTTTACTGTACCGTGAATCACGATCGAGTATTGCACAGAACTGATAGTTCGACCAAATGTATGGTGCAGTTAGCATTGTCTACGATATAAACTCTTAATTGTTTCATCAACGTTACTTTTTTGTTGGGAACCATTAATTTTTGGAAGTGGTTACAGGTCCGACAATTTGTAGGGATATTTAGGGTTAGGATTTTTTAGGGTTATTTTGTCGCAATAGCACTCCGTCGAGATGACGTCAGTATCCATGTTTGTCCGTATTTACCCATAATTCTTGCGGCCATAACAAAAGAAAATAGCAATAATTTGCAATAATTTGTGAGTCATTTTGAGCTATTAATAGCAACCAAACGTCATGCTATTGCGATTATATGTTTATATATATAGTGATGTTGGACCTGGAACATTTAGCCTATGGGGTCCGGTGTCGGACCTGTTTAGGTCCGGTGTCGGACCTGTTTAGGTCCGGTGTCGGACCTGTTTAGGTCCGGTGTCGGACCTGTTTAGGTCCGGTGTCGGACCTGTATCCACGATTCCACGGCGTTAATCAACATTCAAACAAGATAGATGATGTTGCCCATTCTATTTAGGGATCTTGTGTCTGATGTAGGACAGCAACGAGGGCCACCCCCTTCAGAGTTTGTGAGTTGCGCGGGAAACTAGTTGTGCTCCAACAATTTCGTTTGCGCGGCCAACGTTCAACGGGATTTTTTGCGGTTTCCATCAAAAGTATGATGCTCATGCTGATGTCTGACCAGCTGTGCTGAAGAAAATCTAATCGGTGGTTAATTCATGTCTTGCTAAATATTCAGTAGATTTCCACCAATCGTAGATACAACAAACCCTAATAGCGTAGAGTCTGGCTGCTATTAATAGCTCAAAATGCGGACAAACAAACCAAATTTGACTCACAAATGATTGCAAATGAGCTATTTTCTTTTGTTATGGCCGCAAGAATTATGGGTAAAATCGGACAAACATCGATACTGACGTCATCTCGACGGTACCGAAAAAGGTGGCGACTGGTATTTTAACCATAATTCCTTGCGCGTAGTAAACATCGAATCTCGTAGAAATAGCAGAAGATAGAGTTTCAAAAAGTGGTAAAAAGGAAACTTTTACGTATTTAATTCATGTTTACAATATAAACAATGTTAAGCTGTTATTACCACTGAACTGTAAATAAAGACTGGATTGAGCTTTCTATTGTATCTGATGAGCTGATTTTGAAGCCTGCATATTTGCATAATGTAAATTGACGAGAGATCATTAGAAGCTCCGAGTTTGCAAGCAAATCAAACTGTGACGCTAGCAAAATAGGTTTAGTGTCTGGCCAATATAGTTTCTTTGTTAACATTAAATACATAAAACCTTGAACCTAATTTGACGTCTCGTATATCAGGCTTCTCTCACTGGATAATTAGAGCCAACGGCGGCCATTGCTAAGGGACCAAAGTCGCAGTAAATCTGTAGGTAGGCCATGAATCGTTTTTACCCAGTAATTTGAAAAATGTTTTCTGGTAAAAAAACCTCATAGGATTCTCAGTTGGCGGACTTCCGGCTTCATTTTCTGAACAATAGTTGCTCGATCCAGTCTTTATTTAGAGATCAGTGGTTATTACAGGTGTTTTAAGATTGCAAAGCATTCTGGTAAAATGTACAGCCGCCATCTTTTTCGGTACCGTCAATTCTAAACCCTAATCCAAAAATTGCGCGGCTTGCAAGTTGTTGCCCTATAGGAAATTGTTTGCTGCTCAATCTTTAACGCAAACTCATAAAAAACGGTTTCTGAGTCCCAGACGGGAATCGAACCCACAATCTTCAAGATCTCCGTTTATAGTAGAGAGGTTCCGGGAGGGCCGGCGGGAGGTTCCGAACGCCACTAACGACAGCTCCGAGGGAGATTACGATTATAGATGCTCTATATGCCTGTATATCGTTATCAGAATATATTAAATGTGACTTGCAGTTTGGTTATTTCAATATAGTACCCGCGCACAGCAAACTTTCCAGTCTCAAAACGAAGATTAAAAATAAATCTTAGCGTTTAAAAGGAGTCACGTGGTTACTATACCGCGTATTTGATACTTCAAACATGACTTCAAAAACACTCAGGGTCCGCTGTGTTGAGGACATTGGCAACAAAAAATAAGTATACCTTTTAGATCAAAGTATGTGACCTAAATCACCGGAATATCGTGGTTTGAGGTTGTAAAATGCTCACATCGCGAATTAAAGGTGAATTAGGGTTGTCTATCATATGACCTGCGACGTCATGTGCTGGGTAAAGCGGTCAGTGTTGGCAAAAATGCAAAGAAATTAAGCTTCTTCTCAACGTTATTTTAGTAATCACTATTACAACATAAACTAGGCAATACATGGCCCCACGATAAGTAGCACAAAATTACGAAATACAACGCTTCCCAGCACATGACGTCACGGGTTTACTCAACTTTTAAAATATGTTGTGAGCATTTTCATAGAGTCTAACTAACTATATTCCGACTAGCTAACTCGTATACTTAGATATAAAAAATACTTATTTTTTGTTGCCTATGTCCTTTAAGGAACAGTTCTCGTCTCTAAAGTTTAAAGTTTTAAAGTCAGTTTATTCAATCTTAAGTTTTTTAAATACAATGGATTTATCGCATGTATCGTATGATCAAGTATAATATAACTTACAAAACTACAGTTTTAAGGTCATTCTAAAAATCTAGTAAGAGTACATCATTTAAAGGATACTACCCTATGTATTTACAATAAAGAGATTGTTCTTGGAATAAAAGACATTTGGTGTCGTTTAGTGCCTGAGACTACTCGAGGGCGGCGCTTTCTAGCCCTAAGAGTTGGTTATAGAGTCTGGAATTAAATTGTTAAAGGGGTTGTTTGTATCTTTCTTGATTCTTTAATATACCTTAACAGTGCTAGAATCCCGCCTAGGCCTAGGATCCTTATACTTCTGTTCTGAGTGTTCTCAAGCTCGTCCTCTAAGTAACGTGGAAGACCACCCAAGATTGGAGCCCCATACTCAAGTTAACTGCGAGTTAACATCTTGCCGAAGACGTGAAAATTCTCAGAGTTGTATTGTATGCAGAACGAGGATGGTGTGTGTTAACCTGCGAGCAGGCTCATTATTTGGGGGGGGGGGGGCAAGAGAAACGCGAGGCGGTAAGGACGCAGGTGTGTGTGTGTGTGTGCGTGTGTGTGTGTGTGTGTGTGTGTGTGTGTGTGTGTGTGAAACGAGAACGTAAGTTACCACATGCAAGTTAACTTGACGACTTGCGTTGACTTTCAATGCCATCACTCAAACGGCGTGACAAGTAGTCGCAAGTTCTGCACAGTTCTGCACAGGCAAAGTAAACAATTAAAAAATGAAAGATAATATTAAATTATTTTAATTGTTAAAATGTCATCTCAGAGGAAGAGAAAAGCTGCCATAGCATCTTATTATTGTGTTTACTGAGCACGAAAGAGTCGCATCGCCATCGACTTATGTTTTGTGTTCAAAACGATTCACAAGATGAAAGAAACTCGCAAGATAAAAGAAACTCGCAATGA
This sequence comes from Chrysogorgia sp. JL179-B06, assembly GCA_035772405.1. NCBI lineage: Eukaryota > Metazoa > Cnidaria > Anthozoa > Scleralcyonacea > Chrysogorgiidae > Chrysogorgia > Chrysogorgia sp. JL179-B06. The sequence continues at coordinate 3,466,699 of JAYKKM010000477.1, forward strand.
AATTTGAAAGAAATTTTAACATTGAAGCTCAAATTAGTTCACTTCATAAAGCACGAGCACTTCATAATAAAGTACTTCATAATTCATTAAAGCATTTCATAAAGTTAGACAAAGTACCTCATCCCCGCGGCATTCGGCACTCTCTTGATGTTGTAATTAAAAAAAACTGCGCCTCAAACTTCGACTTAAAACTAAAATAAAGAGTCACTGGGGTTAGGGTTAGTGCAAGGGTAGGGAATTTGAGATTTGCTTTTTGTTTTGTAATCGTAGACAAGCGGGTTAAAGAACCATTCTCTATCCGAAGAATCCGTCTCATGGCAACCAAGACTATTTTCCCGCTCTTTTTTGATCGCGTAATGTTTTTTTACAAAGAGGACTAGTTCGAGTAGGTTCGAGTACAATTTTCAAACGAGATGCATTTCGACGTTAAGGCGCTGTTACACATTTTTCGTGCAACTTGTCTTGCGATGCCGTTACGAGACAAGTTGCACGAATCATTGCAAAGTGTAACATACTTTGCAACGGCGAAAATTGTTGCGACACAAGTTGCTGCAATCGTTGCAGAAAGTAGAATTAATTAGTTCTACTTTATGCAATGATTGCAGCAACTATTTTCAGCGTTGCACAGTGTAACACCCAGCCTAGACACTAGGCCTTCTATTTTGATTTTCGTTTTTTTCCAGAGAATTCGGAGCTTATTTATACTACAGGGTCATGCAGTGAATTTGCAACTTGTCTCGCAATTTTCCTCTTTGGCGACTGGATGCGCATGCGTACCTTAAAAAGTAAGGCGTAAATACAAAGATGGTGAAACTTTGCAAGTCAAGTTGTACTAAACGTTGCCTAGTGTAACACCTCCTTTCATGCACCTGTAACGTAGCAGATTAAGCCGCCATTCACGAAAAATTACACAGAGTAACACCGCCTTAAATTACTCCGCTGCAGTCATGAGATATAAAATTCAATTTCTCTCCATAAATGTTTGGACTTGCATGAGAAATGGGCTTCATGTAAGTTTAGAGAGAAAAACTAAACTATCAATATAGCACTCGAAATTTTCAAAAATACTTCCATTTCGTCAATTAAGTGGTCGTTATAATTGACACCTCATGTTTTTCGCTTTAAAACTAAAATTGACGACGACAACCCGCTGATAGATAATGATATTTCGACGTCACGCAGCACGGTAACAGCTTTTGGAAGGATTATTAGGAATCGCAAACGGGTATAGTTTTGAACTTTTGAGCTATACAGCCGAGACGTTGTACCAAAGCCGTGACGAGAAGCCTCGGAAGATCAACAATCAGCGTAGAAAACCCACATCAAAATTCAAAGAAAACAGTGCAGACACAGGCATATGACAATTGTGAATAATAAACAAAAATATTCCCGATTAACGCTGCATACTGAACAGCAAGACAGCCTTGGAAGAAGACATTAAAAATTTCATCAGTAAAAGGTAGGTCGTAAGAATTTCATTTTAAAACGTTTACGAAGCAGTTTAAACAGTGACAGTTTTTGTTATTTAAACCAGTTCTAAATGACCGGAACATCTTGACTTTTGTTAATTCAATGCGGTTTTCTTAACTCGCTGCTGATGGCTATCTCTGCTAAGATGAATATATTTAGATTCAATGACCTGACTGAAAAAATTACGGCGTAGTTATGTTCGCTGGTGTGTGAATTTTTCGCTTTACTAACACGAAGTTTACTCAACCAGTTGACGAAAATGCCATTAATTTCAGTGTGTTTATGAACACAATTTAGTATAGCTTTTCATCTGGGAAATAAAATTGAAATGCATCAGTCATTTATAAAACAGAATTTCACGGTCAGAAATTTACAAGCCATGCTTATATGCACCTGATGAAGAGCGAAATTTTCCCATCCAGATCTGGGTGCTTTTACCATGCATATAGACTCAAACAACACGGAACAAAAAGCGTTTGCACATATCTGTTCTATTTGGTAAAGACAGCAGAATATTTACCAATAACGTTGCTATCGTTCTTCGGCTGGAGCGGAGAGATTCAAGAAACTTGAATAGCTTGTACAGAAAAATAGCTACAGTGAAGTAGTATAAGAAAACGTTAGTGTAATTCAGTGGCCGCGTAGCCAGACCTGGGCCCACCCGCCCGGGCGTCATTTATAAACACGAACGTTGCCCAAACTTTACCTAACATATTAAACTTGAATATATCTGATAAATCCGAGACCAAAATAAAAACTTTCCCAGTTTTGCATTGATTTTATGTTCTGCTTTTCCTTCCCTGCACTGCTCTGCCGGTTATTGAATTAAGCTAACAAAAACTACTATCTGAAACAATGATCATCATTGATTACCATATTTCGTAACAACAACCTGCAATTTTTAAAAAAAATATTATAATATTATTTCTTCAATTTATATGTTTATATATGTGTATGCGTTACGCTGTTTAGAATTTTGTCCCACTGGTTATATATATACTATACTATACGCAATGAGTTCAGTTTTAGTTCGGAGTTATTAATGTATTTGTGATTAACTTTTTAGGTACTGATGTACACATGCACCTTTCGAATCTTACATATTTTAGAAATATCTTGCATGGTGCCCTATTTTCGCAAAGATTCTTCTAAGAAATCACCGGAAATGCATGTTTGGGCCTTACAAAATTAAAAATGTTATGCGGGAGCATGCAGCCCCCAGAGCACCCACAGTTTGCACAGTATGCTGTTTGCGCCTTTAATGTCGCAAACGTATACAACAACTTGCTGACAATTGGCTAAATATTACTGTCGGTCACTGCCATTTATTTCGGACCGAGCATCGCAAATGTTCTGGCTACGCGCTACTACTGTAATTGCCAAAAAACCGAAAGCAACGCACAATGCCCGACTCATCTTTAACGATACATGGACAATCGTTAAGCTCAAATCATCAGAGAATGTTTCTGAGTCCCGGACGTGAATCGAATCTGTAATCTTTTGAAGTTTAGTTCGACTACAACACAGACCTCAACATCATTAGACTTCACACAGAAATATCATTAGATTTAAATTAGAATGCAATTATAGTTTTAATTAATTTTCAGCATGTACAATCCTAGATAAGCATCCCATGCAATTTAACTCGTGGTTGTCACAGAGGGCGATTATTTTTTTCTTTCCTAAAAATGCTAAATTATTTTTTTGGCGATCTAATTTCAGGAGCCCTGCAGGAGCCCTGCACAAGCCGAATTCCTAAAGTTAGTCGTTATTCGGTATATTTCTAACTATACGGCCGGAACGAAAGTCGGGATTCTTAGATAAGGTCATAGTTTTACCTTATTAACATACATATATATGAGACATCAGGCCATTTTTTACCCCGAACGCGATCGTCAAAGTGTGTGTCAGGGTCATGCATTGCCGGTGTTTGTTATTGTTTTCATATAGATCAATACGAAAGTTTACAACAAATAGCAATAAAAATATTCAGTGTAATATATTTTCACTATGGCCCGCAATGCATGACCCTGACAATAACTTCGAACAGTCGTTAATTGTTTAAGGACAAGCCGGCTTCTATATAATTGTCAAGTTAATTTTTTTATGGCATACATGCATACAGGTAATCTGAGGAAAAACGACTGGAACTGCAGCTAGCAGAATAGAAACCATTTTAAAGTTAAATCGACAATCGATTCGCTCAACCACGCAAGGTTCTTCAGGTAACTCGTTGTTTGTTATATATATTATATATATATATATATATATATATATATATATATATATATATATATATATATATATATATATATATATATATATATATATATATATATATATATATATTATCAGGTCTGTGCGGGTTAAGTTTGAAAAATAATGCGATACTGCCAGCAAACCAGTCACGTAGTGATACAGAAGTGATCCTAAAGACTGGAGTTAGCATTTTTTAATTCTGCTATGTATTAATATTATGTAATGAACGTGGAGAGCAGCCCTACCCTACAGAACATTCTTGACGCTGTGTCTCTTACCTTGTCATCATCATTATCCGGTCGAGCTTGCTCGAATTTGCTCGACTCTGTCCTTCCAACCGTCACGATCTGACATCACTGTCGGCAGCTCTTCCGGAGCCATCCGGTGTTCTCTGCTAGTTGGTCAATGTTTGTTTTAGCAGGACGGCCACGTCCTTCCATGTTTTGGTTTCCATAGCCAGGTCGCTTACAAGCTCTTTCCTGCTACGCCAGCAGTGTCCAGAAAACGTCTTATATGGTGTCTGATATTCGCGGTATGTTGTTGTATATAATTGTTGAATTGTGGGATGTGTTTGCCATGATATGTTCAGCGCTGCTCTGGGCATACGTATGCCAGCCCCCATCCAAGTGATTTGATCGAGGCTCTCAGTGAGCATCCACGTTGTGAGCCGTACACAAGAGCGTAGCGGACATGCAAGAGCCGTAGACAAGTGTACTAACATCTACACCAGACGCTATAATAAAGCATGGGACAAAGATATTTATAGTAAAGCGAAAAGGTGTGGTAAACTGTCGGGGGATACGCTCGAAACGTCAGTATTTCGTTGCTAAAAATCTCGGCCACCTTTTGCTAAAGTACTTACGTATATATTCATGGCCGACGTTTCGGACGATGTTTCCTTCTTCAGGTCAGATGACCTAAAGACCTGACCTGAAGAAGGACACGTTGTCCGAAACGTCGTTCATTAATACGTAAGTACTCTTACTCAAGTATTTTTCGACACATTGAAGTTCTCTTATTTCTCCTTTTCATATTATGTCCAGTTCTTTTGAACAGCTTCCAACTATCATACTGCAGTCATATGAAAGGGGCCCAGAAGTGCTTTTACAGCAATTTCTAACATGATATTTTGCGAAATTGGGCCACCAGACGATAGCTAGAAATTTCATTTTTAGCTTTTACATCGTGCTAATAATTAGTTATATTTTATCCAGCCTTACATTATTTATTCTGACAGTAAAACACAAAATACAATTGTTTGCTTATTTTTTAAAAAGGCGTAGGTCTATTAAAAAGAAAACTGAACACGGAAACATATTTAAATAGTTCCGAGACTAATGTAAACAGTTTGACTTTTTCCGTAGCACAAGCACTTTGTTTTGTGATGAATTTATGAAGAACAAGGAATCTGTAAAGAAATTAATCATGTACTGTAAAATATTTAGTTGAATTTTTGGTTTTAGTTCAAGAAGGCTCCCCGTAATGTATACTGTAGTAAAAAGCCTTGCCAATTATATTCAGATAAGTGATATAGTCATGCATTTGTAATTTAAGTCTGCTGTATTTAAATATAATTAAAAGAATTGAAAAAAATGTTTACATACTACACTAGTGGGTTCATTTTGGAAATTATATCAAAAATTAGGCTTCTCATGACTTTTGAGGCAGCACTTCCCTTGCGATAGTAACTTCTATAGTGTTTTGGATATAAAGAATAAGTACTATCTACGCAGCACTCTACTACACAATTGTATGGAGTACCGAACCATATAATTGTGTTGAGTAGAGTGCTGAGTAGAGTGCTGCGTAGAGTAGGTTCGGTACTTGATCTACGCAGCACTCTACTACACAATTGTATAGTTCGGTACTATCTACGCAGCACTCTACTACACAATTATATGGTTCGGTACTATCTACGCAGCACTCTACTACACAATTGTATAGTTCGGTACTATCTACGCAGCACTCTACTACACAATTGTATAGTTCGGTACTATCTATACGCAGCACTCTACTACACAATTGTATAGTTCGGTACTATCTACGCAGCACTCTACTACACAATTATATGGTTCGGTACTATCTACGCAGCACTCTACTACACAATTGTATAATATGGTTCAGTACTATCTACGCAGCACTCTACTACACAATTGTATAGTTCGGTACTATCTACGCAGCACTCTACTACACAATTGTATGGTTCAGTACTATCTACGCAGCACTCTGCTACACAATTATATGGTTCGGTACTATCTACGCAGCACTCTACTACACAATTGTATACAGTGGCGGAAATTCGCCTTTTTCGGTGGTGGGGCAAAGCCTCCTAAATTTCCGACAAGTTTAACACAAAAATGGACAAATAAATAAACTAAAAATGTTTTTAACCTTTTTTGCACCTGTAGTTGCTGTCAAATACTGGACAGGCATTCAATCTTCAATCTTTTTAGACTTTTCGACTATTTCGATCGCTATTTCAAACTCTCTTAGTCTCTTATAGCTGAACGGAAGCCCAATTGATTGGGGTTCCGAGGGCCTACGATTTAAGGTCGTTATCCGAGAAGACCCGAAAGTCTTACCTATTTGCTGGTATTATTGCAAAGGCAGCAATTTCTCCTCAATTATATAAGACCCTGAGTGGTAGTCCGACACATGATTTGAGTATTTCCAAAATTCCGACAAAAAGTGAAAATTTCCGACAAATTAGCGATTTGACGACAGGTGGTGGGGCGGTTGCCCCCCCCACCCCACCACAATTTCCGCCACTGATTGTATAGTTCGGTACTATCTACGCAGCACTCTACTACACAATTGTATGGTTCCGTACTATCTACGCAGCACTCTACTACACAATTATATGGTTCGGTACTATCTACGCAGCACTCTACTACACAATTGTATAGTTCGGTACTATCTACGCAGCACTCTACTACACAATTGTATAGTTCGGTACTATCTACGCAGCACTCTACTACACAATTGTATGGTTCGGTACTATCTACGCAGCACTCTACTACACAATTGTATGGTTCGGTACAATACGGGGAAATGAGAAAACTTTGTTGGCAGTCAAAGACCTATCTACATGCATTGCACGACACAATTTAATTCTCACGATTGTCATCTTAAAGTATGTCAACTGTGTAGTTGTCGAACAAAATAACTATGAATTTTAAATTTGGCGACGCCACATATGGGCAGCAGGGGCGCAGGAACCACGGGGGCAGGAACCACGGGGGCAACCCCGTGTTAAAATTTATACTGCCCATATTCGGAAAGCAAAAACATTTAAATGTTCAGCGAGCGAGATGCGAAATGAGAAGGAAGGAGCCCGAACTAATCGTTGCTGGTAATCGTGGTCGACGATTGACGAAGCATAGGTTATGTAATTTGGTTTCGAAGGAGTCAACGAGATGAGTCCAATGGATTATGCATGTGAAGATATAATATAAATAGACTATTTCCATTGCTGCTATAGACATGTCTAAAAATCCACGATGGCGTTGCCCTAGACTGGTATTTTTGGAAGGAATTTTTTAAAATTATTTACACAAAAAGAATAACTTGGCATTTTTGTTGATAAACTTGTAAGAATAGACACTTCCCGAATGTGTTACATATATCTAGGGACGTAGCCAGGGGACTAAATATTTTACAGTACATGATTCATTTGTTTACAGATTGCTTGTTCTTCATAAACTTCATAAATTAAACTGTTTACATTAGTCTCGGAATTTAAATATGTTTCCGTGTTCAGTTTTCTTTTTAATAAACCTACGCCTTTTTAAAAATAAGCAAACAATTGTGTTTTGTGTTTTACTGTCAGAATAAATAATGAAAGGCTGGATAAAATATAACTAATTATTAACACGATGTAAAAGCTAAAAATGAAATTTCTAGCCATCGTCTGGTGGCCTAATTTCGCAAAAAATCATGTTAGAAATTGCTGTAAAAGCACTTCTGGGCCTTTCAATGGGCGAACATATAGCCATGACTTCCTTCATTCCTACAGGGCTTGCCCCCCCCCCCTCCCCCACCCTTTGAAGGTTCTGGCTACGTCCCTGCATATGTATCTGCACGTAGCATTAATTCAAATAAAAATTGTTATTGATAAACGTTTACTGTGAGTCTGTCAGTCTGTGTGCATCTTTCAGTAATAGATATTGAATTAATAAAGATCGCTAGACGGCTTCTCCATCTAAATTAAACTAAACCTTTTGTGTAAGTCGGCCCTTTTTTTGAGATTCTGGCGCCTCTAATAGGCAGTATAAATATATGTGTCACAAAGTCGAATCAAGTACATCATTGTAACCTTTGTTCTCGACACCAATACATGCAACGAGCTGTCATGTATTATTGATATGTGTGCAGTACAACTTTCTTTGTTCGCAGTTTATCGGTTTAACGAGCGATGAAAAGCTTCGCATAAAATCTAGCTAATCTTACGAAAGTACGCAATAAACGTAACTATATAAGAATGCATAATAAGGAGTTTATTTATTTATTAATTAATTAATTTATTTATTTATTCATTAGAATTTATAATACATATCAATTACAAGTATTACAACTAAAAATTGAAGGTATTAGGGTAAACCAAAAAACAGAATTCAAGATTCCCTCAGGATTGGTCACCCTTTACAAATACAAATAACATATATAAATTAATATGAAATCAAAGAATACTAGACAACGAAATTATACGAAACAGAAAAACTATGGATTAAAAGCAACAGGAAAAAGTTTGAAATAATGCTGAGAAAGTAGCCTCTTAAAAGACGACAATGTGTTTTTTTAATGCCACGTATAGAGTATGGGAGGGAGTTCTAGAGTCTAGTGACACGAACGAAATAAGAACACAGACATCTGTACGGGCATAAGGTACTATAAGAGTCAAGTCATCAATATTACGCAGACAACGACCGGCCGTACTTCTAGTTAATTAATTAATTAATAATCAAGTGGTTCGCCACAAGATCTGGAAAACACACTGGAAAACACACTCGACATAAACACGCGACTTTTAAATAGGGCGGGGTTTCTTTCCAAACGGCTATAATTAATTCGATCCGAGATCGATCTTAAAATATGTAAAAAAGAAGAGTGCTGTGTGCACTGTTTTGGATATATATATATATATATATATATACCGGGTGACCCAAAAAAAAGTACTCCGGTTTGATTCATAATAACTTCTAAACCACTGAAGCTATTAAACTGAAATAACTTTCATTAGATAGATGGAAGACTAGCTTAGATTTTGATATATTACAGTTGTATTTTACTTACAAATTCACGGAGATATTAATGTTCAAAATAGGTAGCATATTTCTGGATGTGTCTAAATTATGCAAAAAACGCCGTATCAAATACTTAATGTTGGATGTCTCTGGGGAGTTGCATGTTATGTCTTATGGAGTTATGGTTTGATTGTGTTTCATACGGTAATTCTGAGTTTATTCTGAACATGAACAAATTTGCAATGTACCACATGATCAGCAACCGCAGAATTTAGAAGAGCTTCGCAGCATGCCGTAATCTAGAACAACGAATGATCCATGACTCCTTCGACGCAATGGTGTCACGGGCTAGGCAGTGCATTCGTGCTAGAGGACACGCGATTCCGAACGAATAAATCTTGCTTGTATTTTGCAAATAATAATACTTCGTTTCATAATAAACAATTTGTCAAGTGGCATTTATTTACTGCTAATAGTGCGTGTTTCAGTTGAGCAAAGCTTGATTAATATTTGATACGGCGTTTTTTGCATATTTTAGACACATCCAGAAATATGCTACCTATTTTGAACATTAATATCTCCGTGAATTTTTAAGTAAAATACAACTGTCATATATCAAAATCTAAGTTAGTCTTCCATCTATCTAATGAAAGTTATTTCAGTTTAATAGCTTCAGTGGTTTAGAAGTTATTATGAATCAAACCGGAGTACTTTTTTTTGGGTCACCCGGTATATATATATGCAACATATAGGTGCAACTGCAAAGGTTTTAGGACGTCGAAATACTGACGAAATACTGACGTTTCGAGCGGAGCCCTTTTTTTACAACCCACGGAGCAAACCAGTTCCAGTCATGCTGCACGTGTGATGTGAAGGCGTATACGATGCGATATCGATCTCCAAATCGATCTAAAGATTTTCACTTTAGTGTGAACGTGACACTGTGAAGCTCTGTCTATCACGTAGCAAAATCATTCAACCGTTTTTTTTGCCGATTCATCCTTTTGTATAAGCGGCGCACCATGCATGCATGAATTTTATTTTATGTTTTTTTTGCTTATTTTATTTAGTCTAGTGCAGACTGCAGACTCATGCCTCTCGCCCGATAGCGCGAGCAATTAACATAATAATGTGAATAAAACCTTGGCCATGACACCAGAAAAGTAAACATTGTCAGACAAAGTTTTTCTTGAACTTTGACGCAGACAGCGTTTTTGAACCATTTATCAATTATCATCCAATCTTGATGGAGTTTGTTTTCGGTTGAAGAAATTGGCCACAGTTGTCCCAAATGCCGGGATGACAACCATGAGTACAATAGTGTTACATGATGTGCAGCAAATTTGGATTAATGCTGTCCAACACAAGTTTAGACGGAGGCTTAAGGCCCCACAGTGTATAATAAGCAATGAAAAATAGCGCGAGAGATTATTAAAAGCCGACAAAAAAAAGGTGGCAAAATCTCTCACGTTTATCTTTAGATTAAACATGGATTAAACCATTCCCCAGAAGCCAGATGGCATGCCAAACCCTTTTGCTCGTCTGTCTGCACTCGTGCAGATAACGTTAATTAAGCTTTTCGTTCGCGTATTTTGAAACCGCACTCGCAAAACTCATACAACCACAGGTACAACACAGAGTTGAACAGAATTCATACGTCGATGATAGTCAATCGTTTATCAGATCCCAGAGTTTGCAGACCCTCGTTGTAAAAGACTAAGATTAAATATCAAAACTAGTGATCCTCGCCAAAACTCAAAGGTAAGCTGGAGTGTCGCGAGGAAGTCGACGGTCGAACTAACGACTTGCATTAACGATGTGGCGTCTGTTTTCCGTTTCAATGTCATTGAGTCGCGCGGTCACGTAATCTTACAACCTAAGGCTAAGGAAAACAAACACATGTCTACGGTTACTTACTTTTAAAATTCAACGACTGTTCGCTCGCTCGAAGGAAAAATAATTTTTTTTTATTATTAGGCGATAATTTGAACGAAAACTAGATATTTCATTGCCAGACATTAGCGCGAACAGAACAGCGCGATGAAGCCCAGGCTGCGTGTTAACGCTTGTATATTAAATGTAATATATATATATATAATATATTACTGTTTTTGTAAAGGCCGAATGGCTTGATTCATGGGTTTATTACAACGCCTTGAACTCCTATTAAAGTGCAGCTTTATAGGAGTCATGTAATACGCAACATTATGGCGTAACCATGGGCAGCGGGGCAGAAAGCGTTAATATGTGGGGAGCTTAACCCTCGTTTCTTCTCGATGTAGTGTCTCTATATGTCTCAATATAGCCGGGTTTCAGGGGCCCCGGTACAAGAGTGAGGGCTTTTGCAGTAGTCGCGTGTCCAGAAATTTTGGACAGTCAGCGGAATAATCCGTTGTCTCAGATTTTGCTTCGGGGGCCCTGGTTAAAAGGACCTTTCTGTTTTTTATTTTTCGTTAGATTATGGATAGCTACGGTTAGGGCTAGGTTTAAGGTTAGGATCAAGGTTAGGATCAAGGTTAGGGTTAGGATTAGGATTGAGATTAGGATTAATAGTTCTAAAAATGTGAAGGTCCTTTTGAGTCATCCCTTTTAGCCTTCACCCAGGGACTTTAAGATCTACGACGGCAACCTAGGACGGCGACGGCAGTGAAAGCAATACAAATTTTAGCATTTGAATGAAATCACGGTCGATTGACTAACATATTCAACACTCAAAGTTTCTTTTATCATCTCTAAAACGCTTCAATATTTCTAAAACGATTGTAGTCCCTCCTATAGTAAAGCCTGGTTTCCATATGGTCGCTACGCTGTCTTTACGGTCGCGGAAGTGAAGCAGTGAAGCGTGTTTCTTTTGTCATAACAAAAGAAACACGCTTCACTGCTTCACTTCCGCGACCGTAAAGACAGCGCAGCGACCATATGGAAACCAGGCTTTACCGTCGTCCTAAAGACACGAAAATGTTCTCAGTGGCGTTGTAAACATGCAGAACGAGGACGGCGTTGAGATTATACTCTTGGGAATAAAAATTATTCATTCTTTTTGTTTCACATGAAGATTCTTTTGTCTACGCTACTGCCCCGTACACACGGAAACGTTTTCCTGCGTTTTTGTATTGTTTACTGTTCTCAAGGGAATCGAGAACAACCAGCTCATTACTTGAAACAATACAAAAACGCAGGAAAACGTTTCCGTGTGTACGGGGCCATATTGTCTCGTATATAATAGCTCTATATAGAGTAGTTATACTGTAGTGTATCTTACATCAGTAAGATACACTACAGTATAACTAGAGATATTATCAGAAGCTTGCAGTCTCAGTTCTTCGCTTTAAGTCCCAGTGGTGATCAGTATAGTCTCATGGGACTTAAAGCGAACTGGGACTGCAAGCTTCTGATGATCAGTGTAAGATGCACTATAACTAGAGCTATTATACCCAAACATAGAAGCAGTGGCGTAACTACTATGGACTCAGCCCGGGGAACCCGGGGGGCCCAACCCTAAATGGGGGCCCCCAGGCAGCTAGGCTATCACCCCATTTAATACTGAGAAACGAAAAACGCACGCACGTAAGAACAAAATATCCATGTGGTAGTGTGATACAAACATTTTTGTAAAATTTTACATGTTATATGTCGTTTTCTGACCATCAGAATTCTGTAAAATCTTCCCCCAAAGTGCATGAAATGGCATTTCAGAGAGTCTAGATTTCAAAATTTCCTAGAGGTCTCGCGCTTTCGGCACTCGCCCTGGGGGCCCACACAAACTTTCGCCCAGGGCCCCCCTGGGCCAACGTTACGCCACTACATAGAAGTAATGAGATTATGAGAATAAAGGAAATGATCACGAAAGATCAACTGAGATGTTTTTAAAACAAGTTCCCCAACTAGTACTATAAGAAATGTTTGGAGATCCCGATAAGGAGAATGTTGTAGTGAATGTTGGAGAGCTTAGAGTAGACGATCGTCAAGCTCATATCTTCAGAAAAAATATTCTGAGTCCGGTACAAGAATCGAACGTGTAACCTTCTGCACTATAGTTAGCTGAAATGTATAATATCTGTTTTTTTAGTAAATGTAGCAATACTTTGTGAGTAGACACAGGTTGTAGAAACACTAGAGTCAAAGAGAAATAACTCGTATATACCAGAAGAGATCGCGTATTTCACCTGACGCGATTTAGGAGCCGCTTATTATTTCATATTGATATGCAAATTTAGTAATTTCAAAATAATTAATCCTAACCGAATCCTAACCTTGTTATACGGTTACCTAATACTAACGATAAAACTAACCCTAAATGATCCTCGCACCCTATTACTGGTTTTTACGTCGCATTTAGTTCGAGTTCGAGCCGAGTTCGGTGGTCTGAGTTCGAGTTTTCGGCCGGGGGGTTAGGAAGACACTGAATACGAGGAAGACACTTAAGGGGGGGGGGGGGGGTTAGGGTTATTTATTTATTTTATTAATTTCGTTTCGCCACAAATATTGGAATGTGTAGTGATTAAGATTCTATGGATTAATTAATAAGTTATTTGCTAAGGTTGTATTATAAGTACAGAAGTATAAAAAAAAGCGCAACCTCGGAATTTCCCAAGAAATCCACTGTGTTCTTAAACACAAAATATTTTCGCCCCTGGGAATTTAAAATAGCTTGTAATCGTATTCCAGGGGCATAACTGTCTAATTACTACAAACTCGAGCACGTAAAGCAGAATTGAATCGAAATTTATGCATTTATTTAATGGTAAGTTGTTTAGTTTACAAGTATCAACAACAGTTAAATTCCCAGAGGCCTAAAATCTTTTGTGCTAATAAAAACAAAGTGGATTTCTTGGGAAATTCCGAGGTTGCGCTTTTTTTTATACACCCTGTATAGTACATGTGGCAGGGTGGCCGCAACAGCAATCGCCAATTAGTGCGGTCCCGAAGGATTAGTGTTAGGTTAGGATTGGTGTTGTGTTGGGGATTGCTTCTATTTTGACCATTATGATATTATCATCAAAATAACACGAAGGGGCAATTGATGATTATTTTGTTGGTTTACCCAGTAACTCTAAGTCAACTCGAGGTTAACTCGAAATTAACTCGAACTCATGGACTACAAGATCCCGACGTTGAATACGACTTCGCTTTAGACGACCAATTTAATTCAAACTAATTTAATTGTTGAACAAAATAACGTTGTTAACACAGGATTTTTCAAACGGGGGTCGTTTTACCTCTCATGAAATTATTTCGGGATGCAGGGGAGCAGCAGCAAGTGGACTTCTCCGGAGGCTTTTAAAAAACGCTTTTAAAATAAAAACTCAAGGTTTTTTACAGAAATGTTTGTAGTATGTTACGATAACATGTTCTATTACGAAAGCCTTATACAGTTCTATTCAAATACAAGATTGGCAGCCAGGGCCGCCGAGAGAAATTTTGGGCCCCTCATCCTAAAATTGCCTGGTTACATAGCAAATCATTTAATGAATATGCGAACAATTCGGAAGGACGAAAAACTCGATATATGAGCAACCGAAATGTAAAATTATTATAACATCAACCCAAGTCAGTTTTAGGGTTAGGGTTAGAATTAGCATTAGGGTTAGGGTTAGCATTAGGGTTAGGATTAGGGTTAATTAGGGTTAGAATTAGGATTAGCGATTGGTTTGAATTTCGGTTTGTTCATATATCGAGAAAGCGCCGAAACTCTCGGTTTGGTATTTTCATGATCTAAATGATGCAACTTAAATTTTTTAAACACGTAAATTTTTGACAGCATTATTATTGGGGGGGGGGGGCTACTTCCACCATGGCACTGATTGCAGTGATAAAGGGCCCCCATATGACGGCCATGAGTCCATGACAGTTACAAGGCCATTAGAGAATTAATGAAATGCAATGATTAATGCTAAAACCTCAGTTGTTAATTATTACAGAACCGAATCTATCGTTCCACAGTTAAGATAATGTATAATATACTCTTTTGTTTTGTTTTGCGAGTTCCCACTCCCCCCCCCCTCTCGTTAGGCCTGTTGGCAGCGTTCAGATGACGGGGGTGTTTAAAAACTTTCTTATATCCATGATTCCACGACAATCAACAACTTGTCCTCGCGAAAGAGGTCATGGGTACTCGTCCCCATTCCCCTCCATGTACATGATGATGACCGGGTCTATGTATAATTACAGTTTCTGTCTTTCTGACTTATAATGTACACATTTTTATGGCTTTTCTATAATGTTATTACTAATTGAAAAATTCAAAATTCAAAAAGCACCTGTCGAAAGTTACCCTGGGTGCCCGAGGTTCTTCTTCGCTCGTTGGGGGATAACGGGGGCACGCGAGGATGCGAGGCGGTAAAAGTGCCCCGCCCACTTTTACCGCCTCGCATCCTCGCGTGCCCCCGTTATCCCCCCAACGAGCGAAGAAGAACCTCTGGCCCAGGGTAGTCGAAAGTAAGAGTGAATGTCGAAATTCTTGTAACAATGACTGAAATAAAAGATGTTTAAATTATTCTCTTTACAAATCAATAATTATTAGGTATACTTACACGAATATTAAATAACAAAGGGTATGGTTAGTTTCAAAATTGGGACATCAAAGAAAAGCAATTTTGGCTCAATATTGTTTAATTATTTCTTAATTTCGGCTCTCGCTCCAACCTCGTACCCAGGGTCTTACCTCCGCTCCCCCCACCGCCCCCCCCCCTCTTGCATAGGAATAATTGTTAAGTGATTTTCGTTACCTGCAGCTATTTGATAGCCTGATTCGAGTTGGATACTATTAGCCGAAACTAAAATGTAAAATGTCCGGTTTGACTATGTGTTCGTATTTACGAGTGCACGTAACTAACACCCATAATCTCATATTGTACAAACTTCATTGGTTACTAGTGGAACAGCGTACTGTTTTTAAAGTATCGCTATTGATCTTTAAGGCCACTCTTTACCCCCCCCCCCCACCCCCCCCCCCCCCGCCCCAAGTGAGCCAAAATGGACTATATGGGAAAATAGTTATTTTTAACTCAATATAAATCCTAAGCCAGTCAACCTATATATTTTTGAAAAGCTGAGATTACTGGCTTTCAAACAGAATAGGATTTGCAATCACCATGTGCTATTATATAATATATATATATATATATATATATATATATATATATATATATAATATATATATATAATATATATATTATATATATTATATATAATATATATTTAATATATATATACTAAAACGAATGTGATGTTGTTCACGGAACGTTGAAAGTGCTCAATACCATAAAGGTAGAGCGAATATATAGTGAAAGTGGTCTTACCTCAAAATGATAAAAGCCGCAACTGTCAGTTTCACGCAAGGCGATCTTCAGCCTGAAGATCGCCTTGCGTGAAACTGACAGTTGCGGCTTTTATCATTTTGAGGTAAGACCACTTTCACTATATAATATATATATATATATATATATAATATATATATTATTATATATAATATATATATATTATATATATATTAGCGATATAATATATATATATATATATATATAAGTAGAGTGCTGCGTAGACAGTGTTTTGAATATATAGCAAAATGAAAAGGTGGTAAACTGCCAAGAATTTAGTGACGAGATACTGACGTTTCGAGCGGAGCCCTTCATCAGAGGTGTGAAGTGCTCATTAAACCCACTCCCCTCAAACAACCGTCTGCTATAACGTGTATATGTGCTTCGGTGTCTAATTACATTTATATTCATTCTCTTACGTCATTAACTTGTTATGCTAATGTTGGTCAAAGCTATTTACATATGTGACATGTAAATTATTGCTGTTCTAGTAAATCTAAAAGACTATTTTTATCTAAATTTTTATCTTTTTTTATGTAAATTATTGGTGTTCTAAAAGTCTATTTTTATCGTTGCACTGGTATATTGGTATGATCTGAAAGGTCCCGTTGTTGCAACAGTCTAAATGTTCACTTTCAGATGCCGATACTCTTTATGTTTTATCTGTTCCTTGTTAAGGTTACTCCCTTACGCAGATTCTATGTTTGTCCAACATAGAAGCTTTCGCACTTTGTTGCCGATTCACATTTCGATTTTTGTATTTCTCAGATTGCCGTGAGACCAACAGTTGCGTGAGTGAAAGAACAAGCTGCAAACCTCAGGCAGAGCGATGGAAAACTCATCATCGACACATACGGATTCCCTCATTGTTGTCAAACTAATTTGCTTCGGTGTCATCAGTTTCGTGGGTATGTAACAATACTATACATAACGATATATATATCGATAAATAAGATAAAACTGTTCACGATCTATCGTAGAGTGCTCGATACCATATGAGGAAGAGCTTAATTAGGAAAATGTCGCTTAAATGTTTGTTTGCTACTCGGAGTTTCACGCTGGAAGCGATCTTCAGGCAAGAGAGTTGCCAGAAGGTCGCTTCCAGCGTGAAACTCCGAGTAGCAAACAAACATTTCAAGAGACGGATGTGGGATATACCACACTGGTAATACACATGATAATCAGAATGATATTGTCTATTTTCACGCAGCCTGCATTGCGCAGTTTAACTGGTGAAATGACGATCATAAATGCAGTGTCCGGAGTGGCCACCATCATTCAGCAACTGTGGACAGCTGTTTCGCTCTCTTGGAGCTCTCTTTTGGAAAGAGACAGGCAACTTCGTACTGTTCCAAAAAGTTTAACAAAAGACTATTCAGTTATGCATAACTAATTACTCTGGCTTAGCCGAGTCTTAAATCCGGCTTCAAAAACTCATTAATAATTCAAGAGCAAACTGGCCTATCATCTCACGTAAATCGCTCACGTGCATCGTGTTCTATACCATATAAAACACCATCATTCTTGAAAGCCCGGGGGCGGACTTTGAAATCGGTCCCAGGGGGAAGCGGGGCTGATTGTAGTTTGACCTCATTAGTATTCTCTATACATAGGGTGTCCCAAAAAAAGGCTACCTTTTCAAATTCAAATTAGCAGGTTAATTCAAGCAACCTAGTGTAGTTCTTTGAAATTCATTATCGCTTTTGAACTACGAATGCGTAAAAACACACAGTTTTATACACATGGGATATTAAACACAATAGGTTGTTTGAATTAACACGCTCATTTGAATTTGAAAAGGTAACCTTTTTTTGGGGACACTCTGTATATAGAATACTAATGAACATGGCATTTTATATAAAATTGTCATCCTAATACGAGAAGTCCAACGAGAAAGCAAAAATATTCAAGCAAATTTCAACGAGCTACCTGCCTATATTTTTTAATTTACTAGAGAGAACCACCTAACAAGAAACCTAACAATGTGAATGTGATACGATATATAATAAGTACAATGAATAAGTCAGGACAAACATACATGAACAACATAACTTTATAACATTGCTAACAAATTTGAAAGCGTACCTTCCTCGGTGTGGGATTTTTAGTCAAAACTGAAGCTACTTGAAGCCTCTTGATTTATCTAATATGCTCTTCGTTAAAATAGTGTGATAAATAAAGGCAGAAAACCTTTCTCGAGAAAACAGGTTCCTGACTTGTTCCATTCGAACCATTTCTATGTCTTTGAAGATTCTTAAACCCGCTCTAAAACGCGAAGTGTTGACTGTTGTAGAATTTGATTCTTCTGCAGTAAAAACAACGACATTCAAATTTTCGTCAAATTGCTGACAGGTCTCGAAATTGAATGAATTAACACTATTATTGGAAGTCCCAAGAGGTTCGTTTTTGAAGCTGTTCAAAACACTCGCAGCACGTGTTTTATCAGATCTAAAACACTCGGGTTTTAAATCTGATAAAACACTGCTTCTCGTGTTTTAAACATTACTTCATTTCTGTGTTCGTCGTCAACGGCGTCGTCGTTTTCTGCGTCGAGAGAATGTAATTATTGCGTGGCGAATTAAAGCGATTTCGGACTTTCCTTTTATTGTCAATGAATCGCAGTCGGAAAACCATTTACGAGACCTGTAAACCCGCAAACTAATGCAAAGATTCTCTCCAGGATAACTGGATGAGAGAAACACAGATGAGAGATTAAAGAAAGAACTCGCAGAACCGTGGACGAAACGTCAACATGACAACATATAGTCCTTGCAGGTAATCGGTAATAATGGCACTGGGAAAAATGGCACCGGAAAGAATGGCACCGGAAAAAATGACACCGGAAAAAATGGCACCGGAATAATGACTTATGCGGAAAAAATGGCACCGCTAAAAAAACAACAATTTCTACCGCGACAGTGAAGTGCACTGTGGTATGCTTGATGCTCTTGCACTTCTTCCAACTCAAGATGTGTGCAGAGGGATGGCTTACGTTCAAGATCATTTTCCGGACGAAGGTGAAGCGCTAATCAAATACTTTGATGCTACAAATGTGACAGGGTCTTTCAGACGTGTTCAACAACCAAATCGCCCACTTATTCTTTGTCGCATTGTTCCGCGATTTCCTCCTTCCCTCTGGAATGTGCACGATGCGACTGTCAATGGCGATCCACGCACTAACAACCAATGCGAAGGCTGGAACAACAAGTTCCAGCACCTTGTTGGGCATAACCATCCATCAGTGTGGCGGTTGATCAACTGCCTGAAAGACGAACACTCGTGTGTATCAGCCCTAGTCTGTTCTTCAGGGTGAAGTTGGAAATCCACCGAGGAAGAGAACTAAACGAGTTTACCGTGATCTCCAGGAGAGATTACAGAATCTTTCCATCGCCTACGTCTTGCGAGAAACATTCGCCTTGGGGATGTCTAATAACTTTTTTTAACATTTCCCATCAACATTAACATTTTTAAGATTTTAACATTAGTATTTCTAGAAGAAAATTTAGAGTAACTAGTAAATTAAAATTTTCAAATTCGTAAAAAAAATTGCTGTTGGCGGTGCCATTTTTTCCGCATAAGTCATTATTCCGGTGCCATTTTTTCCGGTGCCATTTTTTCCGGTGCCATTTTTTCCAGCCATTCGTCGTAACGTCGTTGCAAGTTGGAAAAGTTTACCGAGACCTGTAAACCCTCAAACCATTGCAAAGATTCTCTCCAAGATGAGAGAAACACAGATGAGAGATCAATCATGAAGACGGAATGGACAGCCGAAGGACAGGGAAATATTATATTATACTGTGTTGACATTTATCCCGTGATTTCGTGAAACTCCGTAATATTAATCATTTTGAAACGTTGTGTTTTTGTCCGATTTAAATCAATTCTATATCGAAATGATCACTTGAATCTGGCGAATCGAACGATGTAGGTTTCGTCTACTTAAAGTGCCTATAACGTCTGTGGGGATTCAACACATTTGTAATCTATGGATTCTCCTGAGATAAATTGTAATATATCTTGTCAGCTGAAAATTTCATCTTCATAGACTTTTTTGCTGTTAAAGTTGACGGAAATGACGTCAAATCGGGAATACCTCTTTACAGATGCCCGATTTGACGTCATTTCCGTCAACTTTAACAGCAAAAAATCTATGGATGACATTATCAGCTGACAAGATATATTACAATTTATCTCAGGAGAATCCATAGATTACAAATATGTTAAATTCCCACAGACGTTATAATGAGAAAATGCGTAAGCGATTAAAGCGAGACTCGTCTTAATAGTTAAAATCAAAGGACATGGCTTCAAGATCTATTCATCGTTTACCCGATGATTTAATGCTTTTATGTCCATTAAACCGATGTAATTTCGCAACAGATATGTTTCGTATACCTTGCCGTTGATTTTTATATAAATTTTGACACACGAAGACCTTCAATCGAATAGATAGGAGAAAAAATAGCATTGCCGTGTTTAGTGTTTACATTAAATTTCGTCTGCGTGTCAGGCCGCAGGCGTTCTGCTTTTTTTTGGGGGGGTAGCCTGCGTGTAGACGCCTGATTTTTCTTCGTCCTCGCTCTAGCCCAACTTGCTTCTCAAAGTTTCCCACTTTAAACGAGCGCTGCACAATGCCTTCAGTGCCTGATTACAGAAATCAATGCGTTAAAAATTATCCTTTGTAATATAAGGCAAGTGAGCGGGTTTTCTAATTCCATCTGTCAGGCAATATGCGCGCCATGTCCCTAAAAGTGCCCAAGTTAACGCCTAGCGGGCGTCTTGTTAAGATTAAAATACAAATGTATTCATAAACGTTTTCATAAAGGTTCCTAAGTGGCATAGTGAATTCGATGTTCATATTCAAATTCCTTTCTTTTATTCAGGCCGTCAGCTTTAAATGTTCGTAATTGATCAGTCCAATACGCTTCTCTTGTCAAGATAGTAGTAAAAAAGTAGAGTGCTGCGTAGACGGTGTTTTGGGTGAACTGCCAAGGTTTTTAGTGACGAAATACTGACGTTTCGAGCAGAGGAGCTTGTTGTTAATATGATATCTTTTCAATACAAATAACATTAAAGTTTCTAACATCATGAGGTGTTTAATTGAAATGAGCATGAACAAAATCGTACGTTTCGAGCGGAAGCCTTCGTCAGAGTTTGTTTTTCAGAGACTGCTCCACTCGAAACGTCAGTATTTCGTTGCTAAAAATCTCGGTAGTTCACCATCTTTTCGCATTTAATACTAATCTGCTACGTCGTGTTAACTGACATTAATACTTGAAACCTTTCACAGGTACAATCGGCAACATCCTCATCTGTGGAACACTCCTTCGAAACAAACGTAAATCGAGCGAATGCTTCATCCTCAACTTAGCCTTGACCGACCTCATGGTGTGCAGCCTAGGGATACCGCTGGACATCTACCAGGAGCTTCACGACAAGTGGATGTACGGCGCTGTCCTCTGCAAGGTCATCTGGCCGTCCCAGACCCTACTCGTTCTCGTCTCGATCTTGACGTTGACCGCGATGAGTATGGAACGATACCGGGCGATAATAACTCCGCTGAAACCGAAGCTTAAAAAAAATGCCATCGTCAAAGCGATAATCGTCATCTGGATCATGGGCATCGCCATTGTCTGCCCTTACATAAACTCCTTGACCTTCAGCGATGGAGTCTGCGACGAACAATGGCCTGAGATGGATAGAGATCCGCGCAACTATACTCTAGCGCTTTTCGTCATCGACTACTGCATACCGTTGACCATAATCACTTACTGCTACGCCCGAATTGGGTTCAGGCTGTACAAGAGCAACATACAATTCAACGACAACTCCCCCATCAAGTCCAGAAACTTCTCCAAAATTCAATATGACGCCCGACGGAAACGCCTCCAGAGAAACACCAGGATAATAAAGACGTTCGCCTTTGCCGTACTGATGTTTGTCGTGTGCATGCTGCCCGCGGATATATTTTGGATGTGGAAATCCTGGGGAGGGCAAGGCAGCTTTCTATACGAACACCACTTTCAGACATTCTCCAATATCCTTGTCTTTGCCAACAGCGCCATCAATCCGTTTATCTTCGGAACATGCAATCTCTTGTGCTTTCAAACAGGTTGCCTTCGTCGAGGTCAAAACAGCAACTCGTATTCGTTGCACTTTTCCTTCAGCGTTTCACCATTACGCGGGCGCAAGAGGAGGGAGGGCACGTACAACTGGAGGCGAGTCGCCATGAGGAGGATTAGGAAGGGAGAACCAAAAGCGACGGTGGTTTGGGAAACCAATGTGTGATACTGCCGGGTGATGGAACAACGTTTGAAATCCACGTTTTTTTAGTATGAAATATTGACAAAAAGGCGAGCTATAGTAAACAATAAACGTTGTAGTATTGAAATTTCGAATTATCCGATAGAAGATTACGGGAGCTTCAGTAATTCCTGCACTGTAGTGCACGCCTACGCCGTAGCGTTTATGACCATGTATGTGAGACAGCCGTGACAAAGACGACTGCCTTGAGCAAGCAAGATTCAACAAAACATTTAACCAAAATGTATCACAGTGATGACAGTAAACTAAGGTCTAAAATCCAGGAATTTATCCCCTGCTACTTTGGTCCCATTACTTTTTGCCTGTACAATACCACTGCAGTCGTTTGACTGCCACTGACGAAGCATTACCTTCCAGAAATCTTCCCGCCAAAACTAGTGAGACAGTACGTAGCCAATGAGCGTGCGTGATTTCGCGTGCAGACCCGCGCGTATGACGAGTTCAGCCATATCGTAAAATTAATGTCAAATAACTCAGACTAGTATACATTTGTGTACGTGTATACGTGTTACATTTGGGTTCAAAAGCCTTCAATACAATAATTAACAGCTAGCAAGATAAGTCTGTATATGTTATTTAAGGAAAATAATGCATCACAAATATTTATAATAATAAATGTTCATCATGTCATTTCAATTATGTCTTGTTTTTTTGTGGGGAAAATGAATGACGGTGGATGATGGTCAGTGACGGTGATGTCTAATGACGCTGGATGATGGTCAATGACGGTAGATGATGGTCAATGACGGTGGATGATGTCTAATGACGGTGGATGATGTCTATAATGACGGTAGATGATGGTCAATGACGGTGGATGATGTCTAATGACGGTGGATGATGTCTAATGACGGTGGATGATGTCTAATGACGGTTGATGATGTCATGACGGTGGATGATCATGGTCAATGACGGTAGATGATGGTCAATGACGGTGGATGATGGTCAATGACGGTAGATGATGGTCAATGACGGTGGATGATGTCTAATGACGGTGGATGATGTCTAATGACGGTGGATGATGTCTAATGACGGTAGATGATGGTCAATGACGGTAGATGATGGTCAATGACGGTAGATGATGGTCAATGACGGTGGATGATGTCTAATGACGGTGGATGATGGTCAATGACGGTGGAATCGGATGACGGTCAAAGACGATGGATGATGTACTGTCTTTAAATGACGGTGGTCTGGATGATGTCTAAGTGACAGGAACGTTATAGTAACGCCAGAAACGCTAGTAATTGCATGAGCACTAGTAACGCCAGTGACGCTAGCAATGATAAGAAAGAGAAATCGCGTATGACGTCAATTGTGGAAGAGCCATTGTATGTGACGTGCTTTGGGGACTCTTATATGAAACTTCAGCCTGATTTTTGTCGACAGTTCAGTTGTGATTTTTCACTTAACTGTCGTGAACATTGCCATATTTCCTTCCGGCCGAAGACTACACACCAACTATATACAACCTTATGAAGTATGCAAAAAACTTCTCGCAGTACAGTGAGCCTTCCATGGTCCCGATAATGTACCAAGTCGCATCTTGAAGGAATTTGCTTTTGAGTTAGCAGAACCGGTTACCACCATCTTTAATACATCTCTGATTTCTGGAGTTGTACCAGTAATCTGGAAAGACTCCAACATTACTCCGATCCCGAAGACACAACAACCTACATGTGAAGGTGATATTAGACCCATTTCATTGACACCTTGTTTATCAAAAGTTTTGGAAGATTTTGTAGTGTCTTGGATGATCTTTGACGTCAAAGATAAAATTGATCCAAGCCAGTTTGGATGTCTAAAAGGGACCTCGACCACCTTTTACCTTCTAGACATGGTTCATACCTGGCTCTCTCATTTGGATTCCCCTGGTAAACCTCTCCGTCTTTGTTTTCTGGATTTTTCAAAAGCCTTTGACCGCATCGGATACAATGTGCTTGTTGGAAAACTGATTGTCTTAGGTTAGACGGTCCCTGTTACCATGGTTAATCAGTTTCCTCTCAAATCGACGACAGTGCGTTAAGCTTGGTGAGGTTACCTCAGACTGGCTTCCTGTTCATGCAGGTATCCCTCAAGGGACTAAACTGGGTCCAATTTTGTTTTTGCTTATGATCAACGACCTCAAAATCCCTTCCCCTGAGACTGCAACGTGGAAATACGTGGATGATGTCTCAATATATATCTGAGGGGTTAGCAAGAAACAGTGACTCAACCATACATTGCAGTCTTGATGCCGTCAGCTTATGGGCGTCCAATAATTGGATGAAGCTTAACACCAAAAAGTGTAAAGAGTTACGGATTTGTTTTTTAGAGAGACACCTCGACTGCCACCTTTCAGTTTGCATGAAGTAGGTGGGCAAGTGCTGGAACCTGTTACTTCACACAAAGTGCTTGGCTTAATTATTCAAAGCAATCTGAAATGGAACGAACACATTAGCGCAACAGTTTCGAAGGCGTCTAAACGCCTGGGCGTTCCTGCTGAAGACCTTTTACCATCTATGTTGCCCTAATACGTTCTATATCTTAGAATACTGCTGTGTAGTATGGCATAACAGCCTGCCCTTCTACCTCTCGGAAGAAGTAAAACGAGCTTTGCGAATTATCCAACCTGGTCGTTCGTACAGAGAAGCACTACAACACTTGGATAATTGGATTGCCCTCCACCCTCTGCCAGTGGCGAAGCTAGCGGTCATGCTAGTCATGCTCAGCATGACTAAAAATGTCCTGAAAATATATAGTTTGTTTGCTTTTATTTACTTTATTTGAAATCTCTCCTTTGAACTTTGAAGTCGTGTGCATTTCGAAGAGCACAAGTAATAATAGTTCACGCATATTACGCGGATATTCTCGCTCCGTATCCGGCCCTGATTGATCGGGCGTCTAAAACCGCCGTCTTCGTTCCCAGGCTCTTTTGTTCAGCCTGGCCCCGGCCCAAGTCATTCTCTTTGTGAATAGCATGACCAGCCATATGAATACTTATTCGCGAAATATTATTGGTTGACGGCACTTGACGCATGCTCAGTTTGCCTATTTTAGACAAGCTGGTCATGCTATTTTGGATGAGCATGGCCATACCCTGATCGGTCGTGATAGCCCAAAATATTAGCTTTCCGCCTGACCAACTATGGCCTGACTGCACAGCACGTCTGTTTAAGAAGATCCTTGATTTATCATGGCATCAACGAGCTCTGATTCGGTCCAAACAGTCCTTGTTTGTGAACTGCTTAGAAAACCGTTTTCGGTTCCAAACATCAACGAGAAAAATCTTCTTGTTGGACAGCGACCAATGCCGGATCTTGGCCATTCGTTTTTCTTTCGTTTTATTGGCAATGAATTCCGCCTTACCAACTATGGCCTGACTGCACAGCACGTCTGTTTAAGAAGATCCTTGATTTATCATGGCATCAACGAGCTCTGATTCGGTCCAAACAGTCCTTGTTTGTGAACTGCTTAGAAAACCGTTTTCGGTTCCAAACATCAACGAGAAAAATCTTCTTGTTGGACAGCGACCAATGCCGGATCTTGGCCATTCGTTTTTCTTTCGTTTTATTGGCAATGAATTCCGCCTTACCAACTATGGCCTGACTGCACAGCACGTCTGTTTAAGAAGATCCTTGATTTATCATGGCATCAACGAGCTCAGCTGATTCGGTCCAAACAGTCCTTGTTTGTGAACTGCTTAGAAAACCGTTTTCGGTTCGAAACATCAAAGAGAAAAATCTTCTTGTTGGACAGCGACCAATGCCGGATCTTGGCCATTCGTTTTTCTTTCGTTTTATTGGCAATGAATCGCAGTTGAAAATGTTTACCGAGAATTGCAAAAACCGGCAAACCATTGCAAAGATTCTCTCCAAGATGACTAGATCGGAAGCACGGATGAGAGATCAATCATGAAGACGGAAGGGCGAAGGACAGGAAAATATTATTATGCTGTGTTGACATTTATCTACCCTGGGTACGGGGGCACGCGAGGATGCGAGACATTTATCTCGTGAAACTCCGTAAATCTGCACATTTTCCTGCAAAGTTTAGCCGGGCAGAAGAACGCCCTTGAAAATTTCTGACCACACCCTTATAATAATAGGTGTAACCACTGAATTTAAAATAGACTACACTTGATATTCAAAAATGCCAAAACAAACATACAGCACCTACTGTTACTACATTCTACAACTATCTATGACAGCATAGTTTCATAATCCTGTCTGTATTAACGTAGGCGTGAAAAACCTCTTGGTGGTTCCGGGGGCATGCACCCACAGAAAATTTTGTAATCTAGAGTCTCTAAAATTGCATTTCCTGCAATTTGGGGGAACATTCTATAGAATTCTGAAGATTATACACAATTTACACACAAAAGTTAAGTATTATTCACTCCATCTTCCAAGTTCATAAAGAGATCTTTGGTGAGAGACTTTGCTCATGTGACAAACCTTAAGTATAATATTAGTGTAGATACTCGATAATTTGGCAGTTTTCATATTAGTAAACTTCCTTGATAGTGGAAATACTGCTTTTTACTTTGTTTACATGAAGTACTGTGATTATCATTGTATATTTGTTTCACTGTTTGTGTGTGTATATCGTTTAGTTTTTCTGCTCATTGCCTCATTTTTTTGTTAATTAACAATTTATCAAAACAAATTTTATCACTGCACATTTTACATTTTATCACTGCACATTTTACTTTTATCACTGCACAAATTGGTTACTCACTGCACACTAAAATTAGGTATGTATGTTAATCATAGAAATATCCCTTGATGTCCATTTATCCAAATAAATACTTGACAAAGTCATTAAATTCAAATAAAAATAGCTTTTCTTTGAGTGCATAATCATTTTTAAAATTGAAAATAAAATAATTATCTATAGTAAGGACTATATTTTTTAAAGGTAACAAGTTCTTTTCTTATCCCATGGAAATATCTTAACTATAGTACTGCATTAAACATAGAAACTTACCATTGTTGGTAACCTCTCTTGTGGGCTTGACATAGGTCTTGTCTCTAGCTAGGTTGTCTTGGCATATTTTGAGTTGTAATACATGGGACTACTTGTCTTTAGGGTTATCTTGGCATCAGGACAATTGTCTCTTGGGAGGTAAATCTGGAAATGATAACATAATGCTTAGAAATAATTAATGCCAACACAATGATCACTAAAATTAATAAAATGCAATATATAGTTCAGGTCTTTGAGCAAATTGTCAAATAAAAGCTATAAAATTAGTTTTCATTATCAAAAGTGTGATTTTTATATAAAGATTGTCATAAAAAGTTGCCTTTGTATTACTTAACGGCATTGTAAGCTTCTCACATCAACAATTAAATTTAATATTAAATTTGAGTGTTATGTGCATGCAACATCACATATTTTATCAGGTCTAAAACCAGTTGGGATATACAGACATAAATTTTGTGGTTTAATCCTGATAAAACACAACTGTATATATTCAATAAAATAATTATAAATAAATCTGGAATAAATCCTACTGGTTTCTCAAAAACAATAGTGTATGATAGGACACATTTATAATGATCATCTTTTTTGCAAGGCATTGAAACAGACTAGCTAGGTTAATCATAGAAGTACAATATTGCTATAATTATATCCAAATAAATACATGTAATTGCAAAGTCTGCTCTCAATTCAAATTCGAATTAAGGTATTTGCACTGGCAAAAAAAATTTGTTGGAAAATCTTTTTTTTTCTCCTATATTATAAGTATTTAATACTTATAATATAGGAGAAAAAATATATATATACCTAATAAATTTAATTGTTTTCCAAAGTTATTATTCTTCTGTCAGTAGCTTAAATACTAAAAAAATGGACGATTTTACACGGAATTTACCGGAAGTTGGCGATTTCGACGGACAGCGGCAATCCATCCAAAATGGCGGATTTAAAAGGAAATGCACAGAACGAACACTTGTCACATAAATATGCTATTTTAAATGAATTTCTAGAAACCAATACCGACAATTCTACCTCATAAAATCAGAAGCATTCATCAATCGCATTTTCCGAAATAACAAGAGACTCATTCTCCACGAAACTTGGCCAAAAGTATTACGACATGATGACGATAATCGAATTAGTTACACTTTCAAAAATGGTCAATAGTTGTTCATTAAAAAAATAGCGATAACTCGGGAACTATTCTAAATTATATGTTACTGAAGCACAGTTTTACTCTTTGTAACAATGTGTTTAACATTCGCTTTTCATTTTATAAAAAACCTTGATACAATTTGGCAAAAACTATATTATTTCAAAAACGGCTTGTCGACAATTTTCTCAAATTTAAGTACTACACTGGTACAATCTTCAAATTTAATATATAAAATGGTCCTAAACATGTATGTGAATGACCAGAGAAAGTTTGACAAAATTCCATTGAATCTTCGTTATAATTTCCCAATGTAAAAAATGACACATTTTGCCAGTGCAAATATCTTAAGGACCATGTTCTTTATTAGGTAATGGGGTTCTTATTTAGGTAATGATTCTCTTTGATCTGATTGAAATATGTCAACTAATAAATACTGCATTAAACTTATTGTAGGAACTCACCAATGTTGGCAATCTCTCTTGTGGGCTTAACATAGGTCTTGTATTTTAGTTTTGTGGCGTTGTATAATGTCTAATGACGGTGGATGATGTCTAATGACGGTGGATGATGGTCAATGACAGTGGATGATAGTCAATGACGGTGGATGATGGTCAATAACGGTGGATGATAGTCAATGACGGTAGATGATGGTCAATGACGGTGGATGATGGTCAATGACGGTGGATGATGGTCAATGACGGTGGATGATGGTCAATGACGGTAGATGATGGTGAATGACGGTGGATGATGGTCAATAACGGTGGATGATAGTCAATGACGGTCGATAACGGTGGATGATGGTCAATGACGGTAGACTGTAGAGGATGGTCTAATGACGGTAGATGATGGTCAATGACGATGGTCAATAATAATAATAAAAGACGTATTAGGAGCATTATACAATAGTCTCACTGGTTGCCGGTGAGATAAAGAATTGTTTTTAAGATACTAATAATTACTTTCAAGGCTTTGCATGGCCAGGCGCCTGTTTATATTACTGATTTGTTAACTAAATATAAACCTACTCGTGCTTTGAGATCATCTGACCGAAATCTGCTACTTGAGCCAAAATCCAAAACGGTGACTTATAGACCACTTTCATAATGGCGACCATTTAAATATTCTTTCATGTGCATCTAAATTAGCCTTTCTGGCCTCGTTTGTGTGTCTGTAATTCAAAAGAATCTTTGCTTCCAAACGAGGCCAGAAAGGCTAATTTAGATGCACATGAAAGAATATTTAAATCGGTAGCCATTACGAAAGTGGTGTA
This sequence comes from Chrysogorgia sp. JL179-B06, assembly GCA_035772405.1. NCBI lineage: Eukaryota > Metazoa > Cnidaria > Anthozoa > Scleralcyonacea > Chrysogorgiidae > Chrysogorgia > Chrysogorgia sp. JL179-B06. Next base: position 3,496,702 of record JAYKKM010000477.1, read on the forward strand.
TGGAGACAGAACATTCTCGGTTGCAGCACCAAAACTGTGGAATTCATTACCACTTAACATATCAAAGCTTCTAATTTCATGTAGTTTTAAGTCAGCACTTAAGATTTTTCTTTTTTAAAATGAATAGTTTTTTGTTCGAAGCACAGTGGAGATCGATATGCTCCGATTTTTTAACCCCTGCAACAAGTCTAGCAGCTGTATTTTGAATTCTCTGTAACTTGCTCAATTCAGTTTCTGGTGAGCCATATAGGATGCTATTACAGTACAGCTGTCAAGTTTTGATGTTATGAATGCATGCACCAACTTCTCAATGACGGTAGATGATGGTTAATGACGGTGGGTGATGGTCAATGATGTCTAATGACGGTGGATGATGTCTAATGATGGTAGATGATGGTCAATGACGGTAGACGGATGGTCAATGACGGTGGATGATGTCTAATGACGGTGGATGATGTCTAATGACGGTGGATGATGTCTAATGACGGTGGATGATGTCTGATGACGGTGGATGATGTCTCATGATGACGGTCAATGACGGTGGATGACGGTCAATGACGGTGGATGATGGTCAATGACTGACATCCACCGTCATTGATCAGAATGTTTGCCACTATAGGCGAGACTTGTCACAACTTCATGATTTTCTCAGTTTACAATATTATCCGGAATGATTTTGAAAACCCTGCTGCTCCCACCCACAAGAGAACAAAATACTTCACACAAAAAAATGAATGTTATTGCATGTACATGTATGTTACTTTATTCACAAAATTATAGATTAGTAATTACAAACTCCCATTTCATATACGTCCAATAAAAAATGATACAAATTGGGTGCTATTTGTAACTGGTGGAAATTTCAAAAGATGCAAAATACTCGAAAGCTGAAACCTTTTGCAATTGTATTGACATAAGGGTTCATTGATTTTTACACTCGCCCTGTGGTTGACGTTCAAATTTTAAGAAAACAGGGCTCCTACGGTAATAGCACATGACCAGACTTTTCAACAATGACAGCAAATCATCAGAACAATGTGTGACACACTTTGTAGAACCACACAACACAGCAGTTTAAGCTCTTCAATGAACTCTTGCAAATTCCTGTCTTAACCACTCAGATTCTTGGTAGAAACGAGGATCCCCCAATTTAAGACATGTTCTCTTGTAGTAATAGTAATACAACACAGAACCTAGCAAATAAACAATATTTCTTAGTAATGACTGACAGTTACAGTTAATATCAAATTGAATACACCACAGCAATGACAGGCTGACAGCATGACTTTGCTAATATGTACTACTCTTAACTGCTGGAAGTTTGTGGTTAAACTTGATTTAACTTAATAAATGTGATTTTGAAAGGCAATTTCTCTATTGTGTATCACTATGTGATGTTTTGGTGTATGAAATTAATGAATAAAAAACATTACAATGAAATTAATGAATAAAAACATTACAGATGACTTTTTCCCAAAACTATGGTTAACAAAGAAAAGCATTGAAGCATCATGTAGCATCCACAAATTTTTTACATTTGTTTCTCAAGGCCACACCAAGCTGAGCCAAAGCTTTGCCAACCTTACAACTCCACTTTGTAAAACAAGAACTTTCCAAGCCTCATATTTTAACCGCATAGTCAAATTATGGAACTTTGTCTGCAAATTAGTCAATCCAAGTAGTTTCACCAGTTCTATGTCATTTAAGAACTTTGTAAGACAGATACTACAGTATCTAGTGTAGTTGTTTCTACTTTTGATATAGATTGGCTGTGCACCTGGACACTGGTACGTAAATATTGTAATTAGTTTTAGTCCTAATATTGTAATATTCACTGCACTTGTATTTATACCAGCGGTCACTTAGGTGTCAGCTGACACAATTTTGCAGTATAAATAAAGCAATTATTATTATTATTATAAAACAATAAAATATAATAAATGAAGTCTGGAAACATTTGCATTTCATACCTAATCTTTGAAAAACATAAAGAGCTTGAAATCCACCATCCCAAACATATTTCTTTGAATCTCCCCATTTTCTGGTCTAAAGAGACATTAATATAAAACATAAACTACACTTGAAAAACATCTCTGCATTACTGCGATGTTTGAAACATTACTACATGTACATATATATATATAAATGCAATAAAATGTACTGTATTTCTGAAATTTATTATTTCCCCCTGAGAATCCAGTATCCTAATTCTGGATACTAGTTTCCATGATTTTCAGTATCCCACCTAACTGTTAGTGTGACAAACATCACATATAGCCCAGTCACCATCTAAGCTTATTGCAAGATCAAATATGAAGCAGGGTTCGAATTAACGGTGTGCAATGTGCAATGTGCAATTTGCACATTGTTTTGACCCAAATAGTAAAAGTTGCACATCACTTTTCAAAACGATATGCAGAAAAAATAGTCACAGTGTTGAACACAAACAAATAGTTCCGACAAACTACAAGTTAAGTTAACAGTCCTACTTCCCAAAGGTGGAAAAATTGTGTGTATTTCTCGCAGACACGCAAAATTTGCTATTAAAGTTGTAAAGAAAAGCCATAATCGATTGACAATTGTCTTGTCCTGGGAACGAATCATTTTCCCGCACAAACCCGTGCAATTTCCAGGAGCTGCCCGCACAAAATGGTGGCCAAAATTTGATCTCTGTCGCATTTTAGTGAATTTATATAAAACTTTCCAATCTCTTCAACCAACAGGGGCAATGGCAACCTAGAGTATCGCATGCCTAGCCTAGAATTCCTTTTGGCATTCAATTTCTTGCACACCATTATTTTGTTTATATTGAGAGGGCCCGCCTGGATGTCATGTTTTCGGGGGGAAATGTACATCGTTTTTACTCAACTAATTCGAACCCTGATATGAAGTGAAGCTATCACCTGACTCGTTGACATACAGTAAACTCACCAATAAGCAACAAGTTAATCTCGTACCCAGTGCTTGTACATAAAGTCTTCCCTTGATTTCCAAGATGGCGACTAATGCTAACAAAGCTATCGGGAGACCACCGGGGGCATTTAAAACTATCCCGATTTTTGAAATTTTGTGGTATACTGACGAGATACAAGTAAAACAGAAGTTTAAGTACCCAAAACAAAATTTTTGTATCCATGGATATTGGGATACCACAAATTTCATACCCTGCACTGTACTGGGGGTCACAAGGATCCACTATGACATAGTGTTGCCTAATAAAGTCTGGTTTCCATTTGGTCACCACGATCGCAATGGTGTCATAGTGGTTGATGTAATAGAGTGTCAATCTATCTTGTCTTTTGTCTGCTGTATGCAAAGCAATCTTTACTGATTGCAGAGATAGTTGGACACTGACTATTACATCAACAACTATGACACTGTTGCGATCGTGGCGACCAAATTGAAACCAGGCTTTAGGATATGATTATAGTGAAATCTGACAGTTGAATACACACTAAATTCCTTATCTCTATGTTAACCAACTGTTGTGGTCTAATTGGTTACCACACAAGTCCAATATATGAGCTGGGAGACCTGGGTTGAGGTTCAATCTTTGGTTTGTAGTCAATTTATCCTGGACATGCAATAACACCCTCCCACTAGCAATAATCTTCTGAACGATCTTTTTATTAGTATTAAGGTTAGTATTAGAAAACCATTAGGCGGGAGTTAGAAAACCAATTAGGCAGATGGTTAGGATCTAAGTTGTTTTGGGCTTAGCAGTTCTATGACGTATTTCGTCTTATAGGCATGTCCGATCATAATATGATAGCAGTAACAGGTCTTTGGTTGGACCACCACTCTTAAAATAATTGAGATGGTACTGCCTCACTAAAAACATTTTCCATATACATGTACACTTATGACAATACACTTACCATGGTCCATACGTGAAGACCCAGGGATAATAACAGATACAATACGGTTATAATGATAGTTGTTTTAAACTTTCTTATAAGGAGAAATACCAGGCCAGCTTGAAAGATATAGGTGTTGAAGAAGACAAGAAATACTACAATCATAGCAAACAGGATGCAGACATCTTGAATGCTTTAAACAAAAGAAAATTAAACAAATAATTTAATAAATTAAAGGGGGACTACACAACTTAGGCTTGTTAAAAAATATTTCTGTTTCTTATCGTCACACACCCCAAAATATCTGGCCGTCCCGATTATTTTTAGCATCAATTGGCATTCCCATGACATCCTTATCTATTGAAATACTGTAAAGTCAGAACCCAGTTTCAGTATTAACCCATTTTGTGAAAGCAAAATACAGTATTAACAGCAATAAAAAGTAAAAATAAAATTTGCCTGCCTGTCTCTACTTAAAAAAGCAAAGAAAACAGAAATATATTTTTAAAAGGCCTTTAATAATGTAAATATGGTATCCATATCTTGGGGACATTTTTTCATACCCTGGGGTCATTGCATGCTCACCCAAGTTTTTATTTCAGTTTTCTCGATTTTTAAATACCAAAATAACAAATTGAGGACAAGTTTTACAAACACAACCGACAATTATCGACATCATAGTGATATTAAAATATTTAATACAACCAGGTGAATATTACGTGAATCGTGCTGAAACCAGGAATTTTATTTTGATATCGAAACAGCAAGATACCTCGAAAAGAAGCCAGAAATAGCCCTACTCACGAGCTTAATGCGAGTAGATCCCACTCAAAATCAGATACGATATATGGCCTGTTGGTAATTTTAATGGGTCATAATATGATTCGGTTGATGACAGATGCGGTGTTAAAGGTCCTCATTTTTTCGTAAAAATCCAATAGAAATAGAACACGATACTTACATGTACAGCACCAAGAGTACGACGTCTTCAGACCTGAACAAATCACCAAAAGAATTGAGAAATATATCGACGAAAAGCAACAAAAATTGCAGGTAAACTACAGATCGATATCGTGAAACACGCATTACTCGTCAACCATTTTGTTGAAAAATATTTTGCCCCATGGAGACAGCCGCTGACCGCAAAGTACTACACAGCTAAAAAAACAACGCAGAACTATGCGAAGTATTTGGTCATACCGTATTTGGACACACGGGATGTTGCGAGACTTGAGAAAAGCGTAAAGAAACACGAGACGCTAGGCGAGTGTTTTTTAGCTTTTCGAAAGTCGAGCAACATCCCAAGTGTTTGGATCAGGCTATCCAAACACGGAAAAACCATTAGGTATTTCTTTTATAAAATAATACGAACGAGCAACACAAACTTAGCCTGCGTGCAGACAACTTGAGTAAAATTTTGGGAGGAAATTTCCGTGTTTGGATGGCCTGACCAAACATAGGTATTGACCAATCAGAACTTGCGTAGCATACATGTTATTTTATAATATGTTATCCTTGTTCACGCTAGCCTGTGCGCAGACTCCACCTGATAATGAAATTTAATAAAATTTCATTATCAGGTGGAGTCTGCACACGGCATGTTGTAAAACATGGACTGATAAAACATGGACTGGACTGGACTGATAAAACATGGACTGATAAAACATGGACTGATAAAACATGGACTGGTAAAACATGGACTGGTAAAACATGGACTGGTAAAACATGGACTGATAAAACATGGACTGATAAAACATGGACTGGTAAAACATGGAGGATTAGGATCTTTGTTGTTTGGGGGTTAGCGATTATTTGTTAATGTATAGACATCATACATGAGATGTCTACATTAACAAATAATCGCTAACCCCAAAACAACAAAGATCCTAACCCTCCATGTTTTATCAGTCCATGTTTTATCAGTCCACACAAACTTGCAACATGTTGCGCGTTGCAGTGCACGAAAGGTGAAGTATTGTTCAATACTTGGACACTTAATTGGGCTTTGCTCAACAATTTTTTGGATACGTTTCACACAACAAAAAGTTGCTAATAATCGGAAGGAAACTTCGTAACAAATTTGAAAACAACTTACGTTTAAAAGCGCTATGGTTTAGGGCAATGCTTTGGGGAATTCAAACAATTGCACGACTGTGAATTAAAATGCGAAACCAAATAGTATTTGTTATTCAGTTTCCGTAAATTGTTAAAATTAATAATAGAATAAAAGGATAAGTCTACTTTTATTTTACAACTCCATGCCTATTGTTTCATTTGCGACGATATTGACGACATTCTTGAGTGACGGCGAATATCCCCAAGTGCGCTGAGTTCATACGAATAACGATGGTAGAACTTTTTCAGTTACTTGTGGAAGATTGGGTCATTGAAATTAATAATAAAATATTATGTAAACGAATAAAAAAGCGATGAAGCTTTTTAGTTTTATAACTCAATTTTGACGCTATTGAAGGACTGATCTTTCGGCTTGAGTAATGGAGAAAGCCACTGCGCTGAACTGGTGCGATGGTAGAATCTTTTCCGTTTTTTGTGGAAGATTTTGTCGAGGTCTGGCGGTTTGTACGGTCCAACTTCAGCTTCAAATATCCTCCGAGGTTCGTCTTGATTTAAGAGAGCGTCTTTGAGGGTAGTTCCTTGGGCCCAGGTAGGAACCTTTTTCCGGGGGTGATCCTCATCGTCGGTAGAGTCGTCGCTTAGAATATCGCTGATGTCGTAGTTGTCTTTTGTAGATGGCTTGCGAATCCGAGCGCGAGGCGGGGTCATCTCGTAGGAGTCAACGGATTTCACTTGGTTGATGGACTTGTTCAGTGCGGATGTATACAAGGATGGATTTACCTTGTTGGCCTCGCGTAGTTTCTTTTGTTCCTCGCGCTCTTTCCTGATGAAAAGAGAACATAATTTATTTATTTAACGGGCACACGAACTTGTTGTAAGTTGTCAACTGAAAACGCCTGCCGCACGCCTCTCCCTCCCCTCCCAGAGGGCTGCTATGCAAGGCTAGCTGCCGGCGTTCCAACGCGTAGCCGTGATTTCATCACAGCAAGACATTGGATACCTTAGCTTGCGTCGCAAACGAACCACGAAGGCTAAACGATAAGCAAGTTCTTGTTCTTAGGGTTTTTACGCTGTCGTCTGGGCAACCTCGTACCCAGGGTCTTATCACCACTCCCCGTCACACGACCCTACTAAGGACGTCACCAGAATGAAAGATCGAGAGAAAGAGCATCGCACCTTGCTTTCTCTTCTTTTTCTCGTTTTTCCTCCCACATTTTCTTATCTTGTTGCATTTTTTCCTTGATTAGCTGACCAATGCGCTTGTTTTCGCGGTCTTCTTGTTCCCTAAAAAACGGTTTCGAGATCAGCAACGAAGTTACACACATATCACGCCTTGTTTTGTAGATCTTTATTGGCTTCCCGTGACACAGCGCGCATATGCTTCAAAGTGCTCATTATTACATTCAAAGCAAAGCGATTCACGGACTACAGTAGCTCCGACCTATATCACAGAATTAATTAAAGTGAAAGAACAGTCTCGTTACTCCTTCTTGCTGTTCCTCCAACAAGATTTCTGCCAACACTCGGTGGAAGGTCGTTTAGCACAACCTTATGAATGGAACCATCTGCCGACAGCCATAAGGAACATTACCACTTACACTGCCTTTAAGAAACATTTGAAAAGTTACTTATTCACTAACTCATTTTTATATATCTTATATTTTATTACTTATCGTTTTTACACTAACTTGACCTATCATTTAGTTAAACTGTAATTATTTCTGTAAATAGCTTGTTGTTATTTTATATTAACATATGTATCGTTTATTTAATATGAAATGTTCTTCCAGATTATTTAAAACAAAAATGTTATTGTTGTCTGACGTTTCGGCTTTCTGTACGGAAGCCATCTTCAGAGACGTGAAAATGTTGACGGTTGTTTGAATTTGAAGACTGAGCCCCAGATGGGAATCTAACCCGCAACCTTCATGATCTCCCGCGGTTAGACGCTCTAACCATTGAGCTACCAGAACTCAGAGCGAAGGCTACGTTGTGTATACTACTAGTTGGTACGCGTATAAAAGAGAAAATAATAAGTGTATTTATATAGCGCAAATTATCATATACGATGTTCAGATGCGCTATTTAAGCTAATTACAAACGATACTATAGTATCATTTGTAATTAGATTAAAGTGCCCCTAACCTCAAATGTTTTTATTGTCTTATTTGGAAGAACTTTTAAAATGATAAAGTAACTTCTTGTGAAGATTTTCGTTTCTTCGCTTTCTTTTTGAGATATATCAGTTTGTTTGATATGCAAATGTCCGGAATTTTTGTCACACATGCATAATGAGTTATTAAAGAAATGTGTGTATCTCTTTCATTCTCGAACGAAATCCTTTAAAATCGAGAAGTTTGGTGTTGTGGGAGAAACACGCACACGTGTTATTCACACTTTAGACATTCTCTGATAACTCATTATGCATGTGTGACGTAAATTCCGGACATTTGCATATCAAACAAACTGATATATCTCAAAAAGAAAGAGAAGAAACGAAAATTTTCAAAAGAAGTTACTTTATCATTTTAAATGTTCTTCCAAATAAGACAATAAAATTTTACGTCTACGCAGCACTCTACTTAATTTACTCTATACTTACTTTTGGTTTTTATCTTTCTCCTCTTTCTCTTCTCTGTTTTTCTTTTCAGCCAAGGCACGTGCTTCAGCACAGTTTTCTTTGTCAATCATGTGTTTCTGTTCCTTATCCTTAATCTCGCGAAGCTTACGGTCTCTATCTTCCTGCTGCTCTCGTTGTCTGTCGCGTTGTTTCTGTTCTTGAATACGTTTTTCTTCCCGCACTCGTTCCTTGCGTTCTTGTTCGTCGTGCTCCTGCCAAAAGATAAAAATAAATTCCTTTTATTATCGAAGGATATTACTTTACAAAATACAAGGATACTACACGGGCTCTGATTGGCTAGAATCTACTACACGAGCTCTGATTGGCTAGTGCCTCGATAACTCGATAGAGGCCGGGGGATGATCGAGCGTGAACATGAAGTAATTACACACTGCGATTAATCGGCCTGATTTATGGTTTAGATGCATGTTAAGGACGAGAAACTGTCAGCGGAATGATTTGTGGGCTCATAATCCGACTCTTCTTCCTATTTCTCCTCAGTTACTTACCATGCATCTAAACCATAAATCGTTAGCCTGGTGAAAAGGGTGTTGCAAACGACTGTAAAGCCTGGTTGCCATCGACTATTTTTTGCATCTACGTTGCTTAGCAACGTAAGCGCTATGCCATCGGCGTTCTGACTATATTAGGGTCTACGACGGCAACTGTACTAGGACGGCGAACGATGTCGTTCAAACAAAAGAATCTTTATGCAAAACAAAAATAATGAATAATTTTTATTCCCAAGAGTAATCTCAACGCCGTCCTCGTTGTGTTTACAACGCCATTGAGAGCATTTTCACGTCTTTAGGACGACGGTAACTCACCGAGAGATGAGAGCTGTTGCTTGTAAAGGCTGACACACAGACACTACAATCGTTTTAGAAATATTGAAGCTAAGCGTTTTGGAGATCATAAAACAAGCTTTGAGTGTCAAAAACTCTAGTCAATCGACCTTGGTTTTATTCAAATGCTACAATTTGTATTGCTTTCACCGCCGTCGCCGTCCCGAACGAAATCCTTTAAAATCGAGAAGTTTGGTGTTGTGGGAGAAACACGCACACGTGTTATTCACACTTTAGTGTTTTTATTTGATGAACGCAAAGATATATAACATTCTCTGATAAGTCATTATGCATGCGTGACGTAAATTCCGGACATTTGCATATCAAACAAACTGATATATCTAAAAAAGAAAGCGAATAAACGAAAATCTTCAAAAGAAGTTACTTTATCATTTTAAAAGTTCTTCCAAACAAGACAATAAAATTTTTTGATGTCAGGTGCACTTTAATAGACTAGTGAGAAGCATGTGGGATAGAAATTGACTGTTATACGCATGCGCGACTCTCACGATCAACACTGTATGATGAATATCATCATAGTAAACGAGAGACTATGTTGCTGCGTCGTCGCCAGTGAACTATATCCCACAATGCACTTTGAGGCTAATTTCAAAATGGCACTGAGTCACTGTTACGACTACAATAAAAACCCGCTAACAAGAACCTACATTTTACCCAATCAGCCTGGGATAGGTTCTTATATTCTTATGGTATGTTCTTATATAAACAAATTCTTAAATTCAGCCTGTGGTTCTTATAATGGTAGGTTCTTGTTAGCGGGTTTTTACTGTATATGGAAACCAGGCTTAACACTCGTAACTCGCTTACTTTTACTTCAGTCCAGATTTTGCCTGAATTGCCATTGTCCATTTTTGCCCAAATTATGTTTTGAAATTTTTTGTCACTCCTAATATAGTGACGCTCCGACCTTCAGCTCATAACACACGTTACACCTCTCATTTCCACACCTGTTTTCGTTTCAGCATTTCTCGATAATGTCTGTCCTCCTCTTCTTTTTCATGAAGGCGTTTCAACCTCTCCTCGTTGTCCTTCAGCCTTCGAGCGTCAGCATCTTTCTTCCTCTGTTCCCGTTGTTTCTTCTTGATTTCTTCCTCTGAAACAGAGTAGAAAATGTTTTTCCGCATTTTTCAAGTTGCCGGAAACTTTAGACCTCTTAGGGCAGCTGGGCCTGTTTCTATGATCTGGTATACCGGGATGTCCCGGTTTCCCGAGACGTATTTCATTCCCGGGTGACCAGGATGCGTGAAAATGTTGATAATAATTTCTCAATGAATCGAAAACTAATTTTATTCGCATGAAAAGCATCCCACAACGAATGTTTTTTCATTTTGCCACTTTTTTGATATTTTTCCTGGTCAGAGGACGTTTTAAATTTCAATTCACTTCATCCCGGTGTACCGGGTGTTGCTACCTTAATTGGTGCAAATAATACCTTGTTCTTTCTTCTTTTTAGCTTGTTCCAAAGCCTGTAATAATTGTTTTTTCTCTTCAACCTGTCTCTGTTTCTTCTCTTCCTCCTCTTTCTCGCGAGCAGCTTTCGTTTCCGCAACTTTCTTTTGTTTCTCTTCCCGTCTCCTGCAAATTCATGAAAATAACATTTTGAAAATATGCGCTGTTTTGCGCTGAAACAAGTCCGGATAACGGAACTATTTAAAAACACTGATAGCCTTAGAAATTTTCAAAACAATCTTACCGCTTCTGTTCTTCAGCCAAACACTTTCGACGTAACTCTGCTTGATGTGTCCTTTCTCGTTCTTTTTCTTCTTTGCGTTGTAACTCCAGTTTCTTCAGTCGAACAATTTCCTAGCATGAAAGAAAAGCGGTTTTAAACATGCAAGTTTGAAGTTTACCAATCATTCAGAATTAAATAATGCTATAAAGCATGGTGGAAAGCAAGGAGGGAATCAAGGTAGGATAGAAGGTAAAGAAATAACAAGGCAAGCAAGGAAGGAAGGAAGGAAGGAAGGAAGGAAGGAAGGAAGGAAAGCAAGGAAGGATGGAAAGCAAGGAAGGAAGGAAGGAAGGAAGGAAGAAGGAAGGAAGCAAGCAAGGAAGGAAGGATCGAAGGAAGGAAGGAAAGCAAAGAAAACAAGGAAGAAAAGGAAGGAAAGCAAGGAAGGAAGGAAAGCAAGGAAGGAATGAATGAGGGCAGGTATTAGGAAGGCAAAGAAGGAAGGCAAAGAAGGGAATCAAGGAAGAAGCTGCAAGAGTGGAACTAGCAAAGGTAAGCACTTATAAGCAGGGTATATATGAAGAAAGGAACTAAGGAATTAGGAAGTACTAGCCAGGAAAGAAGGAAGGCAATAAAAGAACTAGGAAATGTAGAAAGAAAGGTGAGGCAGGAAGGAAATTAAGGTAACAAGAAAGGAAAGACAAGGCAGGAAGAGAGAAGGCACTTGAAGAAAAGGCAAAGGAGTTCTTAAAGGACATTGGTAACAAAAATCAAGTTTGTCTAATATGAAAAACAACTTTTCGTATTTTACTTCGTTTTTGAAATATTTCAGTTTGTTTGATACATGTATGTAAATGCAATGGTCTCTGACGTCAGGTGTTGGGTAGAGAATTTTCACTGATTAAAAATGTCATATCTCAGTGACTGCTAAGTTTACAACGTTCATTATCATGAGGAGTTATTATATATGCACATTTTCAAGTAAATTTGTAGAAGAAACTTGAAGATGGAACTAATATTTTAATGAGTGAACATTCTCTACCTAAGCACCTGACATCAGAGACCTTACATATCAAACAAACTGAAATATTTCAAAAACGAAGTAAAAAACGGAAAAGTTGTGGAAGGTGTTACTCTATCATTTTACGAATTCTTTCATATTAGACAAACTTAATTTTTGTTGCCAATGTCCTTTAAATATTAGCTATTATATTATACCATTCACATTTTTGCAATTATAACTATTTTCCACCAACTTACGCTAACATCAAGTTTCTTGGTCGATGGACGTCTGATAAATGATTTAATATTACCACCTACGATGTTGGAGGGCTTCTTTGTTGAACCCTATATATACATATATATAAATACAAACCAAACTTGGTAAAAAAACTGTATAGGGTACGACATTGTAAAACAAAGAAATGATAGCTGATAAGAAATGACTGTGTACCTTAATATTTGATGAACCAAGTCTTTTTATTTTTCTCTGTCCGTTTGGTGTTTTAACAACACTAAGAGAAATTATATTAACATTTTAAATTGGTGATGCATATTTTTTACATCACAATCACTATGAATATATTATTTGAAATCATTAACAGATCTTTTGCCCTTCATCCTTGATTAATTGCTCTCTTAAAGTTGATAAATTTCAATACATGGTGCCTACTGATTAATACCACTTAGCTTGGTAATCCGGCCAAAGTGGTTATTTTTCATATACCGGGTGGCGCAAAAACATGTTCCCCCTCTTCGACTCATTGTAATTAAAAAAATGAAAAAGCTATCTTATACAAATAAAAATTATTGAACATAGTTATGTCTAACTTAAATTTTGATGTATGCCTTGCACATTTCTATAAAATATTAGCCGAGATATAGGCGTTTAAACTCGGACGACACTATGCGTGTTTTTACCATTTTATTACCATAATGCACATTATTAGACCATTTCAGACAATTTTTCGCGTCTTCCAAAAACGCTACATTGAGTGTAAACGCCTATATCTCGGCTAATATTTTATAGAAATGTGCAAGGCATACATCAAAATTTAAGTTAGACATAACTACGTTCAATAATTTTTATTTGTATTTAAGATAGCTTTTTCAGTTTTTTAATTACAATGAGTCGAAGAGGGGGAACATGTTTTTGCGCCACCTGGTATATACTGGTGTAATAAGTAATACTTTAACAGCACGTCAAACAAGTGTAAGCAACAACTTCAGGCTAATTTTTTCAAAAAGTACTTACCTTGTCTGCTCTTCGAATACTTTGGTGTTTCTGTTCATTTTTTTAACAATTCCAGCAACCTTCCCAACCTTGAGGTGCAGCATAAAGATAAAAACATGAAATAATGTGGCTGGTATTAATACCTGTACTATGGAATAATACTGTCTTAGAAAATCAATTTGATGGGCTGGCTATTGAAACAATTGTATCTTGTTTCTTGACAACAGCTCAAGATAAAATACACATGTACTTACATTTAACTCAACAGCATCATCACTTGATGAACTTTTTAAACTTCTGTCATGGTCTTTATTTAAGCTTAAAAATTGATATTAAAAAATTCATGAGAATATTTGAATATTTAGGGGGATTGTGATGGTAATACTACTGACCGTACATTATGTGTGTTCAGGCTCAGAGTAGTTTCCACAATATTATTATCATACGGTAATTTTAACAAGCATTTCATGTCATTTGTACCTTATTTTTGTCGAGGATCTGATTCTGAGGGATCTCCTTGGTTTGTTCTCAACAGCATCATCACTTGATGAACTTTTTAAACTTCTGTCATGGTCTTTATTTAAGCTTAAAAATTGACATTAAAAAATTCATGAGAATATTTAGGGGGATTGTGATGGTAATACTACTGACTGTACATTATATGTGTACATGCTCAGAGTAGTTTCCATGATATTATCATATGGTAATTTCAACAAACATTTCATATAATTTGTACCTCATTTTTGTTGAGGACCTGAGGGATCTCCTTGGTTTGTTCTCAGTTTGAAGATCAGGAGTAGATGAACTTGGCCCAACACCTTTCACTTGTGGTTCCTCTTCAGAGTTGATGGAAAAATGTTCACTGAATGTAGCCATGAGTGTGTGCAACTTGAAGTCCGGACTAGATTCATCACTGGAAATCTTGCCTTCTGCAGGGACGTTCGCTGGTGGGGTTTTGTTTAGGCAATTTGACAGACGGCTTGCTCGAGAGCTTAACCGTTGACTTGATCTGCACTTAATCTCTTTTTCCATGGAGAACTTACTGATTCGTCTTGAGGATCTCTTGCTACGCCTCACCCAAGGTACTATGTCTGGGGCAGCTTTGGTATCATTTTGTGAGCATGATTCACCATTTCCCTGGGTGGTTTCTTTGTCCAAGCCTTCTTCAGATTCGGTGACAATTTCTGTGATGTCCGCACAGTTGCGAGCCAGCAAGTCCGTTTTATCATCAGAATTATCAGTTTCAACAATATGCACACTCTCTCGCACCACTACATTATGACATTCAGATGGACTTTCAGTCTGTCTCACATAGGTAGAATTACAATTATTACCATTGTCACCCATACTTTTCTCTACATTTAATTCTTGTTTCTGTTCATTGCTCTCTTCATGCTTGTTGTCTTCACAAGTCTCGGCTTCTACTGTATTGCATAACATTGGCTCCTCAACAACACACAAATTTATTTCCATGTCTACAGGTACATCTTCTTCCGCTTTCTCACTTTCAATTATTTTCTGATTTGTTTCCATGTCTGCATCTTCTTCTTCTTTCTCACATTTGCTTTGACCCTGGTTTGTTTCCATGACTGCATCTTCTTCCTCTTTCACACTTTTAGTTCTGCCCTGATTTGTTTCCATGTCTGCATCTTCTTCATCTTCCCCACTTTCAATTCTTCCCAAGTCATTTTTCACTGTTTCAACATTGTTGTGCTCCACCATGTCATTGTCAATATTTTCCGCAACAACCAGCCCACTCTTTTGTTCAACAATTTCTCCACATTTTCTCTCTGGTTCACCATTTCTTTCTGAAAGTACAACTGGACATGGATCCAGTTTTTGTTCAGACAGCTGCTGTTCAACAACCTTTTCAATGCCCATACATAAATTATCAGCAGACTTTGGTCTTTTAGGGGAGTGTTTTAAGCCTGGGGTTGACACAGACCTTTTCAGATTTTTTGGTGTAAAAGCAACATGGGGCTTGTCACTTGCAGGCTGATTTGACAACTTTTTTTTATGTTTACTTGTTCTTTCATTTTCAACAGCTTTTGCGGTGTTTCTTGTCACTCTTTTATAGCGTTCCTTTGGAGAGTGTAAATCGAGTTTTGTTAAAGTATTTGATTGGGTATTCTCCTTGTCTTCCTCAGACATCGATCCCTCTTTATCATTTAGTTTATCTTTGTATTTTCGAGATCTCGACTTTGACGGTGTTTTTGGAAGAAGCAAAGCATCATGTCTGTGTGATAGATGATAAGAACAAGTTTATTGCATTTCTGAAACTGGATTCATTTTATTTGACATTTTATATTGGTGATAAACTGGAGAAAATATCTTCAACATTTACAACAGTAACGACATTATATTTATTATTGAAGTCGATTGATAACATAATACTGTAACAAACACTAGCTTATTCTAAATTGAAATTATACTCCAAACAATGATTGAATTAATGAAAGCAGCTTACTATTCGTAGATCTTTACCTTACAGTAAACGTTAACCATTCAAAGAACAACCGATTTTAAAATACTTACTTTCCAAAATGTTGTTTCGCTATTGGGAGAATTTGAGTGAGGAAGTCCATCATATCTATGTAACATTCATCGAAATTTTCAAGAGCTGCTTGTAATCTAACCGCATGGTTCTGCTGCTTCACTTTCACACCCATCGACTGCAAAAAGCTAGAAATAGGAATGTTTTCACCAACCAAATTCGACCAGACGGATTCGTCCATCGAAGCCATGTTTTCAAAAATACCAAATGACCACGGATTCGTGCTTCGACGAACGACCACGATAAAATAAAAACAGCCAAATTGCTCAGACGAACCAATTCGATATTAAACTAAACAAACTGTTAAGGAACAAGAACTTAGAATATAAGATTTATTCCACGACATACAAAACCCGAAGCCCTGAACGGCTCGTTGGTTCTCCTCGGTTTAAAATCAGGTAGATTGTTTCTTATCCAATCAAAATCCAGATATTTTAACGAATCACGTGTAAAGAAAATTTTCGAGAGAAAACTGGAGACGAATTTAGCGCTAAAATACGAAGATTATACGAAGTTCGACGAAAATTGAGAATAATTGTACGCGCGCGTATGCACACGCATAAAAACACAAATTAAATAACAATGTATCAACAGGAATTCTGATATTATGGAAACACCAATCGGGCATCGGATCACCAATTGAAGACGGGCGTTAGGATTAAGGGTTCATTGAATTAGGGTGTCTATTTTAATATAACATGAAGTTTTACCAATTGGTGCGCGAAAAGTAAAACGATGATGCATAGGATTGCAGTGTGAAATATAGGGATGGGAGGGATACAGACGATTTTCTTGTCGAGGAATCTTAAAGGACATTGAAAGTTTGATCCTTAGTTTTGCACGACATTATTAAATCAATCAAAAAACCTTTGTGGTTTTCACCAAAAATTAAGTTTGTCTAATATGAAAGAACTCGTAAAATGATAGAGTAACACCTTTTACAACCTTCCGTATTTTATTTCGTTTTTGAAATATTTCAGTTTGTTTTATATGTAAATGAGATGGTCTCTTACGTCTCAGGTAGAGACCTCAGGTAGATAATTTTCACTCATTAAAATATTAGTGCCATCTTCAAGTTTGTATAATAACTCCTCGTGATAATGAACGTTGTAAACTTAGCAATTACTGAGATATAAGAATTTTTTAATGAGTAAAAATTCTGTACCCTGCACATGACGTCAGAGATCATCTCATTTACATATCAAACAAACTGAAATATTTCAAAAAGTAAGAAAAATACCAAAAAGTTGTAAAAGGTTAACAACCTTTTATCATTTTACGAGTTCTTTCATATTAGACAAACTTAATTTTTGTTGCCAATGTCCTTTAAAGTGCCCCTGACATCAAAATGTTTTTTGAAGATTTTCGTTTCTTCGCTTTCTTTTCGAGATATATCAGTTTGTTTGATATGCAAATGTCCGGAATTTACGTCACACATGCATGACTTGGGGGGAGGGGGGCGGCGGAGATAAGACCCTGGGAACGAGGTTGGACTTATTGGAGAAATGTGTGTATCTCTTTCATTCTCGAACGAAATCCTTTAAAATCGAGACGTTTGGTGTTGTGGGAGAAACACGCACACGTGTTCTTCACAGTTTAGTGTTTTTATTTGATGAAGGCAAAGATATATAACATTCTCTGATAAGTCATTATGCACGTGTGACGTAAATTCCGTACATTTGCATATCAAACAAACTGATATCTCAAAAAGAAAGCGAAGAAACGAAAATCTTCAAAAGAAGTTACTTTATCATTTTAAAAGTATCAACATTTTTTATTGTCTTATTTGGAAGTGTCAGGGGCACTTTAATATAAAAACTCTATACACTAACCCGGTCAATCAATCCATCCAAACTATTTCGGTTTTCTCAATTCTCAAAACTACACACTACAAAACTATTAACATACGACATTTTCTGTTCATATTTTTTTCCTCCGTTATATTCATTCGTACAAACATGTTCTTAGTGTATTTTCAATAAACAACAATTCTTCTGCAAATTTAACTGTTCAATGCAACAACAAAAACGAAATTCCGCCCACAACTAAGGCACTTTCTTTTCATTTCAATTCCATTCATTCGTATGTCGACGACATCCTTCGGTACATCTTCGGCAAGCCCTCGACGTCCTTCGCCAGGAGGGCGCCATTCCTACTTCGTCTCACCCATCCACTCATCGCATTGACAAAAATATACAAAAGGTATTCCATTTATTTACAAATACAAAATATTTCAAACCAATATACGAGCGCACCATCTCCGATAAGTTTGTGCGCACAAGACAGTTTTGCGTCAATCCTCGAAAATTTGGTGCGCAAATCACATGCTACCACGACAGCGAAAGAAAATGCTCATTTGAAGTTGTTCAATAGTGACGTCATTGCGAAAGCAATGAAACGCTACGAGAAACGTTTTGTTTTTTCACACGCACGTTCAGCCAGTCGTGATGTTCCCGCACCTGCCACGAGTCTTGCGCGCGAGATTCACGTTGGCGGGCGCGATAATTTACTAATGACTCGAATAAGTGCCCCGTTTTCATCTTTTAATCTCTGGTTGTCTTGTTTCAAGTCTTTTAGTTGCTGTTTTAAAGGAAAACAGAAAGGAAGGCGTGTCATGATTAGGATGAGAGATAAAAGACAAGGAAGAAAGGATGAAGACAAAGGAGAAATTAACAGATAATGATTAAGAGGTCAATCTAGTTCCCAGAGCCTGCGTTCCTACTGGTCACCCAGGGCCGTCGAGACCCAGAACGGGCCCCGGGTCCTGCCTCGTATTGGCAAGGCGGAGGAGCGGGGCGAGCTCGCTCCGCATACGTGCGCGTACAAGGATTGAGACACCTGGGTACGAGGCAGCCCCGGTCATAATTTGCGCGCGGGCCCCCTCCGATATTTTTAGTTTCAATAGCGTTATCTTGAAGTGAACAAACCATCGGGACAGGAAGCACAGACGAATTAATTACGTGTAAATAAATAAATTACGTAGACTACTGACTACACAGCCGGTTTTCCCTAGTTTTTTTTAAAATTTTGTACAGTTGAATCTCAAAAACTTAAAACGTATCTTAAAGTGTTTATGCAGTGAAAAATTCAGTTAAATTCAAAGAACAACCTAGTGATGGAATTTGTTATGATGGCTCCCTTGTTTCAGTTGTTTGTCTGTATCGACGCGTGAATGCGGCAATCTTGAAATTTGAACCTTTGAGAAGCTTAACGCTAATCCAGTGAATTGTGTTAATATGATTCAACGTTAAGTTCAACTAAAAGTAAGCTTATCAGAAAGCAGCATGGTCTGTATCGACTGTATGTTTTGGCCTGTAGAAATGAACAGCTGCAAAATATTTCCGTTGACGTAAATTTTATGACCCCGAACATTTTGCAATGCTGGGACTGGGGCCTGTAACTCCGTTAGTTTTGACAAAATACTATATTATTATTACGAATACTAAGCCTCAGCCAGGACCAGAAAGTTTCCCAGCAATGATCAACTTACCAAGGTTTTGCTGGGCCCCAGCAGCAAGTTTTTGTTAATTAATAATATAATATATGATATCTTCATGGACCGAATTTTTTGCGGGCCCCTTCTTCGCCCCCAACCCCCCCCCCCCCCCCCCCCCCCCCCCCCCCCCCCCCCCCCCCCCCCCCTCGACGCTACTGTGGTCAGAAGAACGTAGGCTCTAGGAACGAGATTGAGAAGAGGTGAAGAGTTACAGTGTAATACAGTACGATGTAGTACAGAACGATGGTAATATTTAACAAATCAATCAAACCTTTAAGTCATCTTCCATATCTCCTAATTTTCGTTCTAATTTATTTTTTTCCTGACAATAAAACAAAGATGACATAATGAGCACCATTGATTACTACTAAAGGACACCTTGTTTTGCCGCAGTTTTACCTCTAATGTCTTGTCTAATTTAAGTTTCGATTCTTCTAGTTCGTTTTGAGTTTCGCGTAACTTTTCTTGTAAAGTGTTCACGTCTGTCGGCATCTTGGTATCTGCTGCCTGCACACCAAAAGAATATATTAAATATTTAAATTACTGAAGTGGTAAAGAAAGGGGGAGGAAAGGAGGAGATAACAGAGGAAGGGAGAGGAAAGAAAAGGAGAGGAAATGAATGAAAGAAAGGGAAAGGAAATGAACGAATAGGAAATGAAAGGTTTAGTTTATTAGATTTATCACTCTTTTAGGTTAACGGAATACCCCCAATAGGCTAGAAGCCCAATTGATAGGGGTTGCGAGGGCCTACGATCTAAGGTCGTTATCCGAGAAGACCCGAAAGTCTTACCATTTGCTGATATTATTGCAAAGGCAGCACTTTCTCCTCAATTATTTTTAAGACCCTGAGTGGTGGTCCAACCCAGGATTTGAACCTGTGTCTCCCAGCTCGTAGACGTGTGTGGTAACCACTAGACCACAACAGCTGGTTTTAGACCACAACGGCTGGTCTGGGAGAGGGGATGAAAGGAAGGGAGAGGAAAGGAAGGGAGGGGAAAGATGGGAGAGGAAAGGAAGGGAAATGAAAGAAATGGAGAGGAAATGAAAGAATTGGAGAGGATATGAAAAGGAGGAGAAAGGAAGGGAGAGGATATGAAAGGAAAGGCGAGGATATAAAAGGAAGGTAGAGGAAAGGAAATGAACGGAAGAGGAAAGGAAACGAGAGGAAAGGAAATGAACGGATGAGGAAAGGAAACGAGAGGAAAAGAAGGGAGAGGAAAGGAAACGAGAGGAAAAGAAGGGAAAGGAAGGGAGAGAAGAGAGAAAAGAAAAGGAAGTAAAAGAAGAAAAAGTAAGCAGGGGAAATACAGATGAGTGCCGTGAAAAGTAAGGGAGGAAGAGAGGTAATGAAGAAAATAGACAAACAGAAGAGAAACCTAAGAGGAAGAAAAAACAAAACATTTCAAGACAAAAAATGGCGGATCAAGCCTATAGCGAACTTTAGAACATTCTTCCAGTGTCTCTCTACAGGAAAATAAGAAATCGTCCGAAACGTCGTCTATGGAAATACGGAAGTATTTTTACTGAAGTATTTTTCGATATATCGAAGTTCTCTTGTTTCTCATTTTCATATTATATCCAATACTAGAGAGGGAGACCACTAGTTTTGTCGTGAAGAATATTTACTTACTTTTGTAGAGTTTTTGAATCTATCAGTGACCGACGTTCCGGTTCTGTAAAGCAAACAAAACGAGTTACAATTAACAAGTTACTGCAAGTAGCAACCGAATATGGCAGATAAAACAACAGAGATATAAAAGAGAAGAATCTTACCTTCCTTGTCGTATCCTGTCTGATACACTCTAAAAAGTAAAACCAAATGTTGTCGTGGTTACTACAGGTAATTTAAGCATGTACACGTAACAAACATTAATAAACCTTCGCTCCACGACCTGAGTACATGTAGCTTAACGTTTAGAGAACGTACATACCGGTTCTGTTAAAATCCCTTTAGGTGTTTACATGAATCCGGAATGATATGCAGCTCAATCCGGATTGAGTTCATTCCGGTTCTCATTCCGGATTGAGTTTCATTCCGGATTGAACTCATACCGGTTCTGTTAAAATCCCTTTAGGTGTTTACATGAATCCGGAATGGGATGCAGCTCAATCCGGATTGAGTTCATTCCGGTTCTCATTCCGGATTGAGTTTCATTCCGGATTGAGTTTCATTGAAATTTCATTCCGGTGTCATGTAAAGGCGGTGCGAGATTTCATTCCAGAATGAAAAACACGACCTAGAAGACTGAAACGAACATCACATGCGCGCTTTTAACATTTATAGACGACAATTTTCAGCTAGACAGGAATTGCGCCGACGTCATATTGTTCAATATAAATAGCTCTTTGTCGACGACGTTATAAATTAAAGATGAATTAAAATAAATGCCTGTTTACTTGCGACCGCATCGATTATCGTTGCTAGTAATGCTTTTCCCCTTTTCTTTATGCTTATTCTTCGCCAAATCATCAGTTTAAGCCACATGTTGAAACGTACAAGCGCAGGAATCGTTGAAAGAAACATACCTGCTATAATGTTATTGATCGCCATCTTGAAATTTCAGATTTCGCGCGATTTTCGATCCTGGGATAGAATTCCTATGGAAACGCGGTTTGAATTCACGTTCAATCCGGAATGAAACTGAATCCGGATTCATGTAAACAGCCCCTCAGTGGTCATCAGGGTTACAGGTTGTATTGTACACATAAGTACAACCGTCACTCCACCACCGCGGTAAAGGGGTCAAAGGTAAAGGGGTCATGCTAATCATCCTACGAACTACACGACGGACACAGCTCAACGCGGCCGAGTCGAAGGTTTAGTAAAGGCGCCACAGGCTGCCACCATACGACCCATGATGACCTCGGAGCACAGCTAAAGTGTGGCAGGGAGGGAAACCGGAGTACCCGGAGAAAAAAGCGAAGCACGGGAGAGAATCAATAACTCTACTCACATAAATCTCATGAAGCTCAGGAATCGAAACGAGGTAGTCACCCATCCAAGTACTAACCTCGTCCGATCGGGCTTAACTTCAGAACTCAGCGGTGAGAAGCAGCGCGCTAACAGCACGCGCCACCCGTGCTTTTTGTGTAGCTAAAGCTTACAGGTTTTTACAATCTTAAGCTCTTTAATGTAAATCCAACTCAACTCGTCACGGCCATTGAAAAACTCAATCGGTCGACGTCTATCAAATACCATAAAATATTCCTATGTTTATGTACCTTAGTTTCATCTTTGGGTTTCTCTTTCTCTTCGATGTCTTCGTTCATCATCGTATTCTTCTTGGCTTCCTGAAGTTCATCAGGTTCTTCGTCACTCTGAAACGCGTAATAAGATTGTAATTCAGACATTTGATTACCAAGGAGACAGAGGAAAGAAAGAGTGTATGGGGGAGTGAAGGGGTGAGCGAAAGACGGGAGGACACAGAGGAGTAGAGAAAACTTCAGAACAGGTGGATGATGGGGTGGAAGGAAAGAAATGAAAGAAAAAGGAATGAGACTATGTGAGGAACAGAAGAGGAAACGGAGGAAAAAAAGTTGAAGGGAGGAAAAAACAAGAGAAAGGAAAGGGCAGGCGAAGAGAAAAGAACCAAAGAGCATTGATCAAAGAGGATGACGGAGGACGAGGGTGGACAAGGACAATGAGATGAAGGACAGAAACGATACTAGTTCCCATACTTCTGAAGGCATGTATGCCACACCCGTTGACCTTCTCTTCTCTCGCGGTCGACGCATTTTGCGCGCCCGAGCTGACGAAGCTGCAGACTTTTCAGCGGATTCCTTCTCCATCTCCTTCTCTTTCTCCTTTTCTTTTTCGCTTTGTTTCTCCTTTTCTTTTTCGCTTTGTTTCTCCTTTTCACTTTCTTTATCCTTCTCTTTTTGCCGTTCCTTCTCTTTATCCCGTTCACTCACCCTACTCGAATAGCTATCCGAACTCGTTGAACGAAGATAATTCGACGTCGGCCGACTTGCACTCGTCGTGGTCGTGGAAGATGTCGAGTCACCTTCGTCGCGAAGTCGGCTTCTCCGACTTGCATACGAACTGATAGTCGTCGCGTCATTTTCTTTGCTTTTGTCTTTTTCCTTGTCGGAAAATAACGCTACCCGACCGGGGGGGAGGTTACCACGCCGAGCAAGGTACGAGTCAACGTCGTTGGGTTTCGACTTGTCTTCGTTGGTTTTCGACTTGTCTTCGTTGGGTTTCGACTTGTCTTCGTCGAAATTTCGGGATGACGGTCTTACCCGAGGTTGGTACGAAGACTGTTTGGTATCTCGCAGTTGAGAACGAAAGCTGGGACGTGCGTCCTAGGGAAAAGAATAATTACTTTTTCATTCCTTTCAATCTAAAAAACGCAGTCATTGAATCATTTGAACGCAACGGAATCAGTGTTTGGTCAGAAGGAGGTGGAACTTTGACTAAATTTCGATGAAGTTAGCATTCCTCGTGTTACCCCGGGGGAAGAGTCGGAACATTGCACATTCCACAGGACGAACGATGGGTTTTGGGTTATATTTCGCGCCAAAACACAAGCTAACTATGCATATAGCTGCCTGCCGTAAGCTGCCGTGTGACATCGTAAGCCATCGTGTGACGTCGTAAACTGTCGTGCGACGTCGTAAGCTGTCGTGCGACGTCTTAAGCTGTCGTGCGACGTCGTAAGCTGTCGTGCGACGTCGTAAGCTGTCGTGTAACGTCGTAAGCTATCGTGTGACGTCGTGTGACATCGTGTGACATTGTAAGCTGCCGTGTGACATCGTAAGCCATCGCGTGACGTCGTAAACTGTCATGTGACGTCGTAAGCTGTCGTGAGACGTCGTAAGCTGTCGTGTGACGTCGTAAGCTATCGTGTGACGTCGTGTGACATCGTGTGACATCGTGTGACGTTGTGTGACATCGTAAGCTGCCGTGTGACATCGTAAGCCGTCGCAAACTGTCGTGTGACGTCGTAAACTGTCGTGTGACGTCGTAAGCTGTCGAGTGACGTCGTAAACTGTCGTGTGACGTCGTAAGCTGTCGTGTGACGTCGTAAGATGCCGTGTGACGTCGTAAGATGTCGTGTGACGTCGTAAGCTATCGTGTGACATCGAAATCTCTCGCAAAGAGCAGTAACTAAAAAAATTAAGAACTAAAAATTAAATTATCCCAAGGATTAATTTGAATTTGCGCTTTTTTTCAATAATTCTTATTAGTTCATTCGCGTGAATATATATATATATATAGTATATCTTCCTCGTGATGCGCGAATCAAAATAACAGTGTTCGCTACTTGGCGACCAGACCATCACAACGAAATTTCAGACTTCAGTCTACAGGAGTAGAGTCATTCTGTACCCGGCAACAACGCCAAGCGAGAAGTATACAAACTGGAGGGACAACAAAACGAGGTCTTTCTCCAAGGAATATACGACAGGATGCAGTGAGATAGGGAACGGGAACTTCCAGAGTGGTATCGATAGAACAGCTTGGTATATTAAAACTTTGATCAATGGCTGTCGCTGAGAACAATGCTGAAACCGACAGTGAGGCATCTGAACAGTTTGAAAACATTAAGTTCTTCCCTCGCGAAATACAATTCATGGTTCGATTAAGAGAAGAGCGACGAACAGAGGACAGGAATCACGCAGACAAACACGGTACAGACAGACACGCAAATGCGCAAAGGATTAGTCACTCAAGTTTCTGGTAAAACAATCAATCGAAGAATTCACAATTTCGACTTACCATCGTGAAAATGGGCAAAGGAACAGCACTCGCGCCGGAACACCCAACTGTTCACTTGGATTCAAACCATGGCGAGGAAAACAGAACCATCGGATCACAAAGCAACTTAGTTCTACGGCGCAGTTTGACCGCAACAAAGTTCCGGCGCATTATTTCCCATCTTTCAAAACGACACGGATGACGGTTGCGTCATGACTGGAGAAGATGGAGGATTGCGTGCGTGGAAATAACCAAATTAGGAAGGTCGAGACGGACAATCGAAAGCCTTGTGCGTAATCAACGCATTCAAAGTTAGGTCGCGACCAAGAGGAATAGAAAACAGACGGCAAAGCCAGCCTGCAGGGTTGTCAAGAACGGTGAAAACCCCCGCTATTAGACTGAATGTCTGCCAACTATCCTGATCACACAACAGACAAAATTGAATGATCTTTACAAATGGTCTTGCTGTGGAACATAATCAGAGTGTAACAGGACTTGAATAATTTGACATTTCGATCAGAAACATCGGCATGGACACGGTGCAGTTAAAAATACAAACTTTTTTGACCATTCCTGTGGTTGCGCACAACAAAGGGTACGAGAGAAATTGGCGCTGTGTGAACACAATGGCGTGATAGGTTAGCACAGTAAGGGGCTGTTTACATGAGCCCGGTTAACCGGGCTAGCCCGGCTCACGCGATTGATTGTGGTTTTGAAATGTGTATAAACTAAATTTACAAAGGAGAATTGGTTTAGTTTAGATGTAAACAAATCTTTACATTAATTCAAATCTCCTTTTGCGGCCGAGGAACGAATTTCGTGACAGGAGTCAGCCCTCCTCCATATAAACTACCCCTAAGCTAGTCATTGAAGTACTGTCATCAGTTTCCCGGGTGAACAAACTTAGAATAGTCAAGTGTCAACAATGTCATTCTATAAAAGCATGGACATGGCTTGTCTCACTCAAACGCCGAATTTTCAAAGTGGCAAACCCAAAACACATTAAGCTAGCATGACATTTATTCCTGATAATCCCCAACGCTTCGACCGTTTCACTTTATCGTTATTGTGAAGTATTTATACTCGGGACATGATAACATTCGTGACATGCTCAGGAACCGAGATACCGAACACTCATTGTACAAGCAATCGTTTTAACAGCAAGCACTCGCTACAGTACACAAAGTTCACGAAACAACCACAACTGACGGGGGTTAGGGGGGTAAGACAAAAAGAAATATTAACGGAAGCAACGGGGGACGTATTAGATGCCATTAAGATGGACGATTTAATGTGAATCCTATGTTTTGTTTAGCATCGGTGAGAGTCTAAAAATCGAACGACATGGTATTCAATACGACGTTTAAGGCATGCTCCCATGAACTGAGGCCTGAGAATGACCATGTTCTGTGTGATAGCGCGACTCTATAAGTGCGTAAAGCCTGTTAACGATTTTTAAAGTTGAACGATTTTTAAAGTGATATTTGAGGCGAAATATACTATAGCCCGAAGGTGAACCATTCACCTGTTTGACCCTCTCATCGGAAATGGTCCAATTTTCTAATAAAGTAAATTCACGAAGACTGCACGATTCCTATCAACAACCAATCCACTTGTTATTTCGAGAGGATAAGCTCAGCACGGATACTGGGCTCTTTTCCGATATTACTTTAGTCTTACGTCAATTCTTTTTGAAGTACAGCGTGGTTATCACGTTAATTATCTCGAGAATATCAAAAAAAGTCAGCTAGAAACCTCGAACGAAACCTTCGGCATGTTCTCGGAATGCAAGGCTTGGGCCAAACGTAGAATTTTTCAGGAAATGGCTAAAAAGAGAATGACTCAAAAGGACTTGTTTAAAGTGCCCCTAACCTCAAACTTTTTTATTGTCTTATTTAGAAGAACTTTTAAAATGATAAAGTAACTGCTTTTGA
This sequence comes from Chrysogorgia sp. JL179-B06, assembly GCA_035772405.1. Classification (NCBI taxonomy): domain Eukaryota; kingdom Metazoa; phylum Cnidaria; class Anthozoa; order Scleralcyonacea; family Chrysogorgiidae; genus Chrysogorgia; species Chrysogorgia sp. JL179-B06. Next base: position 3,523,711 of record JAYKKM010000477.1, read on the forward strand.
AGATTTTCACTTCTTCGCTTTCTTTTTGAGATATATCAGTTTGTTTGATATGCAAATATCTGGAATTTCGTCACACATGCATAATGAGTTATCAGAGAATGTTACATATCTTTGCGTTCATGAAATAAAAACACTAAAGTGTGAATAACACGTGTGTGCGTTTCTCCCACAACACCAAACTTCTTGATTTTAAAGGATTTCGTTCGAGAATGAAAGAGATATACACATTTCTCCAATAAGTCATTTACATGCATGTGTGACGAAATTCCAGACATTTGCATATCAAACAAACTGATATATCTCAAAAAGAAAGCAAAGAAACGAAAATCTTCAAAGGAAGTTACTTTATCATTTTAAAAGTTCTTCCAAACAAGACAATAAAACATTTTGAGGTTATGGGAACGATTTATTGAAGGAAAATTTCGAATGTTATAATATATACATTTTGACTAAACCGATACCAGTTGCGAAAACATCAAGGCCTTGTCTTTATTAGGTTAGGGTTAGGGTGACCTACGGCTACGTTTAAGGTTAAGCCTAGTTGCCGTATGTTATTTGGCGGAATTGCAATACCCTCAGTTGAGTTTAGGTCGGCCTTTGAATCAATTAGTCGAACTTAATTGAGACAAACGACGAACTTCTCCTGAACTTAATTGACACAAACGACGAACTTCTCCTGAACTTAATTGAGACAAACGACGAACTTCTCCTCAACTTAATTGAGACAAACGACGAACTTCTCATGAACTTAATTGAGACAAACGACGAATTTCTCATGAACTTAAAGGGACACTCCGGCCCAAATACAAATGTAGTTCATATGAAAGATCTTACTGACTTTAGATTATTTCCAAAGTTTCAGCATTCCTATCAATTTAGTTAAGAAGATGTGGCTAGTTGAAGTTGGAGAGTTTGTCCAATTTCGACGCCATTTTGTTTCTCAAATATGACGTCACTGAGTGACGTGTCTCGTATTATGCCTAAGAAGCTCCTCTACTTTCCTGCATGATGAACTAAATAGTTTATTTCGACTAATTTTCGTCCAAAGACCATTCACAATAACTATCACTATGTGATCGCCATCAAAACAACTCCACTGACGATAAAGAATCACTCAATGACGTCATATTTTCAAAACCAATATGGCGTCAAAATCCACAAATTTTCAACTTCAACTAGCAATATCTTCTCAACTAAATTGATAGGAATGCTGAAACTTTGGAAATAAACTAAAGTCAGTAAGATCTTTCATATGAACTGCATTTGTATTTGGGCCGGAGTGTCCCTTTAATTGAGACAAACGACGAATTTCTCATGAACTTAATTGAGACAAACGACGAACTTCTCATGAACTTAATTGAGACAAACGACGAATTTCTCATGAACTTAATTGAGACAAACGACGAACTTCTCATGAACTTAATTGAGACAAACGACGAACTTCTCCTGAACTTAATTGAGACAAACGACGAACTTCTCATGAACTTAATTGAGACAAACGACGAACTTCTCATGAACTTAATTGATTCTCATGAACTTAATTGAGACAACGACGAACTTCTCCTGAACTTAATCGAGACAAACGACGAACTTCTCATGAACTTAATTGAGACAACGACGAACTTCTCCTGAACTTAACTGAGACAAACGACGAACTTCTCATGAACTTAATTGAGACAAACGACGAACTTCTCCTGAACTTAATTGAGACAAACGACGAACTTCTCATGAACTTAATTGAGACAAACGACGAACTTCTCATGAACTTAATCGAGACAAACGACGAATTTCTCCTGAACTTAATTGAGACAAACGACGAACTTCTCCTGAACTTAATTGAGACAAACGACGAACTTCTCATGAACTTAATTGAGACAAACGACGAACTTCTCCTGAACTTAATTGAGACAAACGACGAACTTCTCATGAACTTAATTGAGACAAACGACGAACTTCTCCTGAACTTAATTGAGACAAACGACGAACTTCTCATGAACTTAATTGAGACAAACGACGAACTTCTCCTGAACTTAATTGAGACAAACGACGAACTTCTCCTGAACTTAATTGAGACAAACGACGAACTTCTCCTGAACTTAATTGAGACAAACGACGAACTTCTCCTGAACTTAATTGAGACAAAACGACGAACTTCTCCTGAACTTGAGACAAAGCATGAGAAGTTTGGCCTTTAAAAGCTCATTAAAAAGAAAGAAGGTTTTACGTGATAAGAACTTTGTTAGGCGAATCTAACCTTGCTAATATAAACAGCTCCTTAGACAACATTCATTTTCATATAGTTAGTATTAAAGTTAGCATTAGGGGTAGTATTTTAAGTTGGAATCCCACTGTGGCGTAAATTTATACTTAAAAAAATAAAACGTGCGTTACTCTATAGCCTTAAACCCATGCGTTTAACTTTGCTTTACGCAATTGCGTGTAGACTGTAATTGATTTTAAGCCACAGTGGAAATTGCTTATACGTAAGTTTTATTGACGCACGTACAAAATTACGCGACAGTGGAATATTCCAGCTTTAGGGTTGGTAGTAGGGTTAGTTTTCTGGTTAGTATACTAGGGTGAGCATTTGTCTTTATATTTCAGGTCAATAGGACCTTTTTGTCTAGTCTTTATGTTAGGGTTAGATTAGCCTGTGCACAGCCGCGAAACCTCCCGGTTAAACCGGAGGGTTACCGGATGTGCACAGGCTAGGGTTAGATTAGATTAGGGTTGGGTTTAATGTTAGGATCAAGGTTAGGTTAGAGGACATTGGCAACAAAAGTTAAGTTTGTTTAATATCAAAGAACTCGTAAAATGATAGAGTAACACCTTTTACAACTTTTCCGTATTTTACTTCGTTTTTGAAATATTTCAGTTTGTTTGATATGTAAATGAGATGGTCTCTGACGTCAGGTGCAGGGTAGAGAATTTTCACTCATTAAAAAATGTCTTATATCTCAGTGATTGCTAAGTTTACAACGTTCATTATCACGAAGGAGTTATTATACGCACATTTTCAAGTAAATTTGTGGAACAAACTTGAAGATGGAACTAATATTTTAATGAGTGAAAATTCTCTATGCACCTGACGTCAGAGACCATCTCATTTACATATCAAACAAACTGAAATATTTCAAAAACGAAGTAAAATACGGGAAAGTTGTAAAAGGTGTTACTCTATCATTTTACGAGTGCTATCATATTAGACAAACTTAATTTTTGTTGCCAATGTCCTTTAGGGTTTGTATTGGGATGAGATTCTTGATAATGGGGAAGGTCTTTTTGAGTCATCTCTGTTAGCCATGTCTTCGATTGTTCACATGCATGTCGAGAAAGCGCCGGATATACCGCCACTGCGCCACAATAGGTTTGTATAATTTTGCAATGCCACCATGACTTCGTAGGGAGCAAGCAAACAAGGATGCACTGACGGTGATCGTCGGCATTAGATCGTAGCTTATCTTTAACTTTTGATTTTTTACTAATTATTCCAATCTCGTTGTTGACGCTGGCGCAGAAAGAACTTGCTAATAAATTTGTTCACGTTTTCAATGATAAAATCAACACTATCAGACCTTGCTGACCCGCGACTTTGCCCCTGCGGAAAAGGATCTCAAATTTCAAACCGATTTTCAAGCCATTCAGAAAGCAACCTTAGCTCAATTCGTGATTTCTCTTGATGAGGAAAACACTGATCTAACCCTAACCTCTATGCATCAAACGGCCTAACGCTAATCTAACCCAACTGGTACCATGTTTCTTTGTTCCTGGACATTATATTACTGTCTATTATAAACCAGTCTGACACAGGATAGGAAAACTGGTTGAACTATAAAGCAACATGTTGGTTTACTGCCGAATTAGGGAGTCTAACGCATTTCAAGCGAAGGCCCTTCGTCAGACTGTCAAAGCCGAGTGAAACGTAAAGTGAAACGAAGGACCTACACGCAATCTCGACAGTACACCAACTTTTTACAGCATTTGATTTTTATTTCTCCACTATAGCTACGCTAACAACACTTTTATTATATGAAAGCAGATACACGATTAGCAGATACACGATTAGCAGATACACGATTTGTGTATCAAGAATATGCCTATATTTGGGGTAATTTTTCGCACTCCTTTTATGGTTACGTATTGCATGAACACAAATCGACATTTGATCATCAACTGCCACAATCAATGAAAGACACAAGGCTGTTATCAGAAGACACATTACCTTGAACAACGCACCCGTCTCGAAGGCATTCCTCCGTTCCACAATCCGACCATTTCTTAACATCTCCTTCAGCTCAACGACACAAGCTTCGCCCCGTATTAAAACAATGAACCGAGATCATAACATAATGTTTATTTGAACGCTCTCCACTAAATTTAATTAACAGCTTGACGCCCTCTCCCGCCAAGCCGCTGATTTGCTGTAGGTCAATTAACCATAACCCCTCTGTGCAGTGTAAGCATGTGTATGTCATCAACCAGCTCATATTCGTGACCTTCGCTCTATGCATGGTAAGAGTATTTCACCGACCATCAGAAGGTTACAGATTGTATATATAATGTTACCTTTGCTCTATGTAACTTTCACTCTACGATCTGAGTCAATGTAGCTGAACGGTGTGATCATCTCACTGGCCATCAGAGGTTACAGATTGTATACATATTTGCTCTACCATCGGAGTCCATGCATGTTCACTTTAAAAACCGAGCCGGTAATATATAATGGTTACTGAACGCTGCTTGTTTTTCCAGAACTCAAGCACCGTACCACTGATACACTCACGGGGTGGGTCACCACTATGGAGTCTATGGGGAAATCACAATTCTACAAATTTCGAGAAATCTCTTGTGCGAGGCATAATGGTGACCAATTATAGTAAGTGTAAATTTTGGCTGTGAACCGATGAAATAATTTAGCGGTTTGAAGGCTCACAATGATAAACCAATGATCCTAACCCTTCACTCTGCGCAGAGCAGGAATAAGGGTACGTTGGACCTGGAGCTGGCGGAGCCGACATTAGGGCCTATATACAGTGTGTATCAAAAAACAACTGAACCCTTAGAAAACGGTCTTATACTCCTGGGAAATTAAGATAACTTGTAAACGTATATGAAGGAGCATAACTGCAAAGAACCGTTAATATACAGTGTGTATAAAAAAAAGCGCAACCTCGCAATTTCCCAAGAAATCCACTTTGTTTTTATTAGCACAAAAGATTTTAGGCCTCTGGGAATTTAAAATAGCTTCTAATCGTATTCCAAGGGCATAACTGTCGAATTGCTAATACATAAACAACTTTCATTAAATAAATGCATAAATTTCGATTCAATTCTGCTTTACCTGCTCGAGTTTGTAGTAATTAGACAGTTATGCCCCTGGAATACGATTACAAGCTATTTTAAATCCCCAGGGGCGAAAATCTTTTTTTGAGTTTAAGAACACAGTGGATTTCTTGCGAAATTCCGTGGTTGCGCTTTTTTTTATACACCCTGTACAGTGTGTATCAAAAAAATCGCTAACGGAAGCAACTGTGAATTAGCATTTTTTTCAAAGAACCCATTGTAATAGTTTGAAGGCTTAGACACCTCTGAGCAACGAATGCGTAAAAAATAACTTGGATTGCATTCGTATTGAAAACTGCTTTCTCTTCTTGATTAACGCAGCACTTGGACCATCTTAATTTCCCAGATGTATAATTTTTTTTTAAATTACAATAGGTCTCTTTAAGAATGCTAATTCGTTTTCTAAGGGTAGCGGTTTTTTTGACACACACTGTATTTAACATGTTTCTTTGCAGTTATGCTCATTCACCTCAGAGAGAGTTCACTGTATATATATAAATTTAAAGTAGTCTTTTTTTCATGTTTCACAGATCAATGTTGTAAACCTTTGTCGACAATTGCAATGTATACAAGACGTTTATGAATGTATGCTTGCTCGCTAAGACCTGGTGAAAAAAGGGCCTATTTTTCTCCAGGGCCTATTTTTCTCCAGGGCCTATTTTTCTCCAGGGCCTATTTTTCTCCAGGGCCTATTTTTCTCCAGGGCCTATTTTTCTCAAGGGCCTATTTTTCTTCAAGGCCTGGAGCTGCCGTCCCACCCCGCACTAATCCGGCTGCCATAATTCAATGCACAATGCCAATGACAGATCTGGCATTCACCAAGAGCCTTAAATAACATTAGTGGTTAATTCCAGGGGTAAGTGGTTAATTCCAGGGGTAGCGCCCACCCCCCTACGGGTAACTCACTGGCTAACTGCGTCCACGAAATCACATACACCAGGAAGACAACCAAAAGGAAAATCGCATGTACTGACCGCAGAGCTATCCCACTCACCTCTTCCTTAGCGTTCTTCGTATTATCCTCATTTGTCTTGGTTTCCACCCGATCTTTTCCATCATCTTGCTTAGCGTCCTTGCTATCCTCACTGTTAGCCTTCGCCAGGGGTCCGCTGATCGGCCGATTCCTCTCGAACACTTTCCGTCGGCTATCAAGATCCCTCGAGTTCGTTCGCTCCGTCTCCGCCGCATCCTCGGAGCGATTGCTATTAACGCGACCGCGCGTGAGTTCCACCTTATTCCCAGTCCCCTTAGACTGAAATCTATCAATCGGTCGAGGTTCCTCCTTCTTCTCGACCGATTGTTGTCTATTTGGGTGTATCCTAGAAGTACTGTTCAGAATTCGCGCGGTGCTATTCGTCGCCGTTGCCGTGGTAACGCTGTTCTTATTGTCGAACCGCGTAAACGCAGTATTCCGACCCCGGACACTGTTCACCACCGGCTGATTTTTCACCGAGTTTGGTACCCTATTGTTCTTCTCCGACCCGGAGTCCGACTCCGAGCCACGTTTGTTCGCGAACTTTTCCGACACACCCTGACGTTGGTTCTCCTTCTCATCCGACTCCGCGCCCGATGACTCTTCCTCGGATTCCTCTTCGGAATCACTTTCTGTGCTGCTGGAACTGCTCTTCTCCTCGATTTCCTGCTTCACTTCTACCAACGTTTCTTTTTGCACCGCGGCCAACGCTTTCCTCTCTTGAGATACGTCTGTCTTCGATATCAAACCGGTGTCTTTAATGCGCGTTATCGATCGCCTGCAAAAGGAAAATCAGAAAAGAGAGGTAGCATCGCCAAGTCAAAGGTACAAGTACAATACCGTTGAATCTCAAAACAAACGCTCCCCACACCCCAAAGAAAAAGTAATGGCAGATATGTACAGTGGATGTGTACAACCTTTCTGAATACTCGTGATGTTCTAATCATTGAGTTACATGGTCTCAGATGGTAATAGTATATACCATTTCATCATGGTTTTAACATTTTTCAAGGCTTTGCTTAAATTTGATCCCACGACAAAATCGCAGAAGAAGAGAAAGAAGAAGACGACGAAGAACAAGAACAAGATGAAGAACAAGAACAAGAACAAGAACAAGAAGAACAACAACAACAAGAACAACAACAAGAACAAGAACAACAAGAACAACAAGAACAAGAACAACAAGAACAAGAACAACAACAACAACAACAACAACAACAACAACAACAACAACAACAACAACAACAAGAAAAGGAACAGGAACAGGAGGAGGAGGAAGAAGAAGAAGAGGGAGAGGAAGGGGAAGAAGAGGAGAAAGAAGATAAAGAAAAGGAAGAAAAAGAAAAAGAAGAAGAAGAAGAAGAGGAGCGAATGAAAGTGGTGGACCCTGAGGGAGAGGAAGTATTCAAGTTCCTGGGTTGTGAACAGGATGAGAAAATCGACAAAGAAAAAGTAGAGTGTCGGAGGAAATGTAGAGAAGGATGGAAGATCTGGTGCAGCTTGAATTATATGACAAGAATCTGATATGAGCGGTGAAGTATCGTGTGATACTAGTTGCAGATTACACAATGGAATTGGATATGGTGGTGAAACGAAAGTTGCAGCAGTGGAACTTGCATGGTGGAGAGTCTAGTAATACTGTAAGGGCCGTACACGAGGCATTAGGTAGGGGGGGGGGGGGGCGGGGGCAGAGGAGCTGAGAGTTTGCGATATTTGTACAGAGAGAAAAAAGTGTGTGTTGCTTGTTGCTGGCCGGGTGTACGATGCATGCTGGGAAGGAATACATCCGAAGGCAGAACAATCCATTGATGATCTTGGCAGTGGAATGGGGTAAACAAGAAGCATCTATTCACGAAGGAGTAGTGTGGTACCAGATGAAGTGGGAGAAAGGAAGTGTTTTGGAAGGAAATGGCAAGAAGTTGGTATGGAATTTCGTATGAGAAAGACAACTACTACACAGAGGCCAGATTTGACTTTAGAGTATATTGGCGCGTGTCCCACATAGGCAAACATTTCAGCCAAACGGAGGGAGAAATTGTAGCTTGCATTTGAGATGAGGGAGAGGCAGGATTGACAGGAGTGGAAAGACAGATTCAGAAGCTCATTATTGATGTTAAGTGAGGTCAAGGTGTTGTTCGAGAAATGCAAAAGGTTTTATTGTTTTGATGGAGAGTTAGACAATCATATGTAAAATTGTTTCAAGTGTAATACAACCGGATTTAATGTCTTGATTGTAAATTAAACTACTTTGTGCAGCCCATAAATGAAGTTTGATACTCTTTCATTTGGCCAAGACAATTTACAAAATAATACTAAGGCTTACTTAACTATATATTTTTACACAATTACCTTCTGGTTAATGGAGGGTGAACACTTGATCCAATTGTCTTTATTGAAGGTGTTATTGGCTAAATAACAAAGATAATCTGGTTAGCAAGGAATATAGTGCAAGCAGGATCAAATTATCTTCCTTTGTGATATTTCCCCTCACACACCACACCTCACCACATGTAACCCTATTTCACCCCCTAACAGGCTTTTAGCCAGGATTTCAAAACTGGCAGTCTGGCAAAACAATTTTGGTGGGCGTGGCCACGAAAACATTTTGGTGGGCGTCGCCGTGAGCTTATCAAACGTATTGAACAGCGGTTCTATTAAACAAACGTTTTTGCTACTTCATGTTACAGCATATACACGTTAAATCAATCTCGCAATCAATCGTCATGTCTGCATGTTCTTGACAAACCTACACAATAGCTAAAATAAACAGCAGCTAACAGAAATCAAGAAACATTAGAAAGAGGGAAACCTGCAAGTTGTTGTTTGAGGAAAATATTTTGCTTAGGCCTTCCATACGAAAAGGGGCCTTCCAAAAATCTGATTTTTCAAAAGACGGCTGGCTGGATGGTCGCCTGGCTAAAAGCCTGCCCCCTAACAATACATCTCATCTCTTTTCATGTCACATCTCACTAACACACCTCGCATCACGTCAATTCCTTTCATTTGATCACCACACATTGACCTATCTCACCTCCCTTCACCTCACGTCAACCCATGTCACCGACCATGGTAACCACATAACCACTTTTTTTTTTTGTATCTTGAGCGCGCGGAATCCTAGCCTTTCCTGCAACCTGATTGGCTGCAGCAGCGGGCGGAATTTAACGATATTTTGACCCGGTCATGGAATCCTAAATGCTAAAATTTTTTATCGTGATTTTTGCTTCATTTATTAACTGAAAAATGGAAAACTGACACAGAATTTGATTCAACTAAGATGGAAATAACTATATTATACAAAAACTAAAGTATTTTGGTTTGTTTTTCATTCCTTATCCAAATAATGCAGTTTTACTGAACTAAAGTAACTCAAGTCTTTTATATTGTATAATAATAAATAAATATGTTATTTACCGTTTTTGGTCAGTCCGGATAGAGAAATATTTGCCCGAGGTCTCAAAAACGTCCCGCGGCCTCAGGCCGTTTTTGAGACCTCGGGCAAATATTTCTCTATCCGGACCTCCCAGATGGTAAATAACATATATATATTTTATACTTGCCATCCTCAAACATTCAAACAACAGCCATACATACATTAATTTTTGGTTTTTCCATTTGTTTCTTCTTTAATTCTTCTAAATATTTCTCCATATCTGGTTCAGCTAAATCAATGGGAGTTAGTCCCTAAAAGAACAACAAAGAAATGAACAGTAATCACCAATTATCACTTTGGAAACAGTTATTCTCTGGTCTTAACAGTCAAGGATGTTTCAAGCATGATTTCAAATTGCATGTGCAAACTCTTTAGTAACCTACCATCAATTTCAAGCATATTTAATACACTGAATTTCCCTTAAATAAACATCTCTGTGTTAATTATAAGCTTATACAAAACTCCTATCCCTTCTGCAATGCAAATCTTTTTTCCTTTCATATTTCCTCTACAATTTCATCATGAAATCACCAAAAAACCATCATGAAACATCCCAGTAGTTTTGTGTGTACAATTTGAAACAACACTTAAAATCACAGCCCAGCAGTTGTAAAAAAATTACACATGTAAAATGGGGTCACAAATGTCCTTTTCAGGTTCCACAATGTTTAACCGTTTTCAATTTTGAAAACAGATTTGGAATTACCTTGTCAAAGTACATACGTGCCTTAGTATTATGTTACACAGAACGTCCATAGCTTCGTAAAAATCTGTTTATGTAGTTTGCAAGATCAGATGACCCAAATATTGTCCGATTCAAACGGATCACCCAGAACGACTTTTTACTTCCTTATAAGGAGTTGGACCTACCAAGTACAATTGACCCCGGGTTATGAAATATTTTGCCCTCCTTTCTATTAGCCTGTGTACAGCCTGAATATACACCTGTAATTCAGTCTGTGAAAACTCGCACGATAGCTTGTCGACCCCCCGCTGAGCTACTCAGATCTGAGTAGTAGATTTTAAATCACAACCCTTGACTTATTTCAGTTACAATTGGTTCTCTGGGAATTCTTGTGAGATCAAATAATCCAATCAAATAAACAATTATGAATCATGTGAGTATTAAACCACTCAAATTCTACTTCTCAGATCTGAGAAGCTCAGCGGGGGGTCGACAAGCTATCGTGCAAGTTTTCACAGACTGAAATTATAGGTGTATATTCAGGCTGTACACAGGCTACTTTCTATGGGCTATAAATGTTTTTATTCATTAAAAACAAAAGTGTAACTTACAATAAGATGAGCACAAGCAGACATAAAAACACAAAGTGTTTGTGTTTTTAGTGAGACAGAAAAAACACAAAACCATAAATTTCCTTTTTACAGTATTTCTGTTCATGTGTGAAACAAGATTTTAAAAGTTCTGAGATGAGACTGTCTCACCAGTGTGGAAATGCACCAGCCATTCCATATTTCATGTTGGATGTGCCCATGATCTCACAAGGATCAACCAGGTTTTAAATTCACCAATTATGCTTGTTTGGACAGGCTTTGAAAATGTTATTCCCTGATAGAGCACGTCATGAAAATATTTGAATTTAGTTTTAAAATATTACCGACCCAGAGATTATAATAAATTATATTTTAAGTTATTCACAAGTTTAGCATATTTAATTCACATAGCTCTGGATAACATATTGGTAATATTCAATTTGGTCTTCTTCCAAAAACGTTGCACACCTTTGTAAGAGGTAAAAACATACCACATGGTTTCTAAGTGTAAAATTTCCTCCATAATCAGCTAACAACTTGCACGCTTCCTCCTGACCCCAGTGAGCCGCTGCGTGAAGAGGGGTCCACTCATCAACGTCAGGAGCATTTGGGTCACTACCAGTTTGGAGGAGAAGACTAGAATAAAATCAAGACAAAGGGACTCCTTTAGTACAAATTAAATTTTGATCAGTCAGTATAGGAGTTCTTGCAAGTGATAAATAGCAGTTTGAAATAGCAGCCGGTTGTCTGCGATAGCCGGCAGTTTTAGGACCTTGCCGGCGATTTCTAATTTCAACTAATTTCAAAATATAACTCAACTTTGGGTTATCGGCAAAATTGCTTTTGCCAAGATCAAAATTATTCCGTTTCTGAATGGTAATATGGTAGTTTATTTTGATTTCTCTGTATATGTCATCATAACTTTGTCCTATGATTTTCCTTTGCACAAATGCAGTGATCAAGCTGTAGTTCAGTGGCAAAAAATAATGATCCGGATCGCTGTCCAGTTTTCCTGATCTTTCCATCTTTGTTTTTAAGTTGTAATGGTGCCCATGTTTCGCTTTATACAGTGGCTTCATTACAGCGCGTGGAGCGCATGCATGAGCAAGTAGGAGACCACATGAGTGCCATGGAAATGGGAAACAGCTGACAAAAATTTTGACCTACAAAAAAGGTGTAGACACAGTTGTCCAAAGCCCAGATAACTTATCCAATGAATAAGTCTTATAAACTTAAGTCAAATAAACAAACAGGGCATATACAAGTTATCCACCTGATCTAGATTTTGTACAACCAGATTGTGATGGTACTCTACATACATCAGAGCCAATGTATTTTCTTAATGAAATTTACACAGCTCAAGATGAAAGTCTTGATAAAAAGATTAAAGTTATAGGTTAACTCTTTCCTGTCCGGCCCAGTCAAAAGGGGTCACAGAAGACCCCGAAGTCGTCAATAGAAAAACACAGCACACAGTAACGCAAGATTAAAAATTGAAATTCGACAAGCGCCAGCCAGGGACATCAGATCCGCTCACATGCCAAATTTGATTTGATTTCATAAACAACTCTGGGATTGGTGGCATTTTGAATTTTCATGCTGATGATGCTACGCGGGCATGTAAGATGGTCTTTTCTAGAAAAATGGAGGTTTTTCAACCTGATTTATGATAATTAATGCTAATTGATATTAACATAATGTGTATTGTTCGCAAAATTCAAAAGCATTGGTAACAGCCGGTTTATTTAGCCGGTGTACAGCCTGAATATACACCTGTAATACAGTCTGTGAAAACTCGCACGATAGCTTGTCGACCCTCCGCTGAGCTACTCAGATCTGAGTAGTAGAATCACAACCCTTGACTTATCCCAGTTACAATTGGTTCTCTGGGAATTCTTGTGAGATCAAATAATCCAATCAAATGAACAATTATGAATCATATGAGTATTAAACCACTCAAAATCTACTACTCAGATCTGAGTAGCTCAGCGGGGGGTCGACAAGCTATCATGCGAGTTTTCACAGACTGTATTACAGGTGTATATTCAGGCTGTACACAGGCTAGGTTTATTGGGCTTTCAGAAAAGGTATAGGTTTTGCAACAGTTATCGATATTTCCCGAGATATCAATAGAACAAAGTCGTAGTTCAATTTTGGATGTTTTTCAGCCGGACAGGAAAGAGTTAACACATTTTAATTGATGAATGTTTTGTCACCATCATGCAACTCTTCAGGTGTTGTTCAAAGTGTGGATAGCTTATCCTGTGGATAAGTGTCGATTCATTTTTTATCCATTCAATAGTTTACTGAGAAAAATAGCAGTATTGCTATTGTATTTCAGATGGACATTCAGTGGATAGAAAATATATTCACTGAATAGGATTTATCCATTGGATAAGCTATCCAGGCTTTGAACAACCAACTCCTCAGTGGTAAATTCATAGAAATTCTCAGCTTACAAAATTAGAAATTAACAAATAAAGTGTGAATAGAAAGATAATGATATTGTGCACATGCAGCTGTGTCAAAATAAAAGGCTTTAAAAGAATATTGAAAAAACTTACTTGATAACTTTTGCATATCCTTTTGATGCTGCAACATGCAAGGCTGTTGCACCTGGAAGTAGAAACAGATATTTAAATTGAAGTAATTCATGTAAAAGAATTTCATTTACAATCATGTAAACAATATTTGCATGATTGTATTCTACCTTTAACAACTTTGACGAAACATCAGTACCATTAGCCAACAAAGCCATCTACCCTGTTTTTCACTGGTTATTAGTCAGTGCAGCAGCTGGGCATTATTCTATTTGGCTAACCTGTTTTAGGGTCCTTTGTCTCTGTTATTTGACCCTTGTTGAGCCAGGATTGTGCATCTTCCGCCATGACTCTTTCTTCCTCTCCCCGAGCTGCTTCAACATCAACACCTATCAGTAATTTAACAAATGAACAGAGTGGTTAATTATTCAACTCACAACCTTTGATACACAGTGGCCTTCATAGTGTAAAATCTCTTTACACTATTTTCACATTATACAGTAGAAAAAGACTGACAACAATTTCCAAAATATAATCCATCACAATAACAAATCATAATCAACAATACTCACGGGATTTCTGCAGTTGATCCTGGAGGTATTCTTCCATCTCATCTTCCTCTGCAAGATCAAGAGGCAACTCTCCTTCATTGTTGACAGCTGAAATATCAGCTCCATGTTCAACCAAAAATCTGGCAAAAAAACACAATCAGATGACACAGCCAGCATTTCCATGGTAATTAAGCTATTTTTTGCAGGGAGAAAAGTGAGAGGCAATTTAGTAAGGATGTGCCAGATACCACTTTATTGGACTCAACTGGATTCAACAGATAGCAGACAACTGGATCTCGGATAATGAAAATATATTACTACGGTACACTTAAACCCATGTTGGCTGGTTTCCTTTGATTCTGTACATAGCCTACTGAAACATCCAACATCCAGCTAAAAATACATTTAAAATACATTAATTTACTATTTAAAATGGTTCAGTTCATCTTTTTAGTTTTTAGGAACCTGCTTCTCTGTTCTGCAGCTCACTCAGATAGCACGCTGTTATCGCCAAATTCTTATTCAATTTTTTTCTACCAAGACACCCAGTTCTATCTGATAATTATCAGTTGCAGTGCTTGCAGTTGTTCAAAACTTGGATAATGTATCTGGCGATCAATAAGGTACATCTGCCAGATATCAAGATATCCACCAGATACTGTCATATCTGGGTTTTGGTAAGATATGACCAATATCCAGATTTAGTACATCCCTACAATTTAGCATGCTATCTATATAAAATAATAAATAATCAAGAAATTTCCTTGTATGCGACTTTTTCAAGGAATTGATTTGTCGCAAATCAGCTATGTCCAAAGTTAACAATGTACAGCACCCTGTACTGTTGTTTTCCCAGAGAAGCAATAGCACCGAGAACATTGTCATGGTCATTTAAAATATTGTCATGGACAAATTGGAGCATTTCAGGAAAGAAAACACCTTGATCTTTAGTTGCAAATTGTTCATTTTCATCAAGTAAATGGTTTTGTATCCAAGCTCAACCAAAAAGAACAGTTATTTTTCATTGAACCATTTAAGGACTGTTTAACAAATATGTTATTAATATTACTAAGCAATAGCTCCATACTGAGAAAACATTGCCAAAGTCTTGGCTATGAGACCGACGTCCATGCAGACCAACTAGATTTGGTAATAAATAACTTATTTATTTTCTCCCTGAATACTTAAGGTTTGTAATAATAATAAGGTTTGTAATCTTCTTATATGAACCGTTTGTTAACCAATTCAGCAAGCATGATTATCTGGGATTACTGACTGGGTAAAAATAAAGTATTTTCTCTTGATTTTTGGTGCATAACGAAACACTTACGATATAATATGGACAATTGTTAAGCTCAAATCCTCAGAAATTGTTACTGACTCCTGGACAGGAATTGAACCTATATGTATGACTTGTTGTCAGATGACACCAGATGCTCTATAACCATTGAGCTGCCAAGACTCAGATAACTACCACATAGGCAGTACATACTGTATATTGTTTGAACAGTACATCATTGTAACCTTCACTCTCCGTCCACTCAATTGTTAGAGTGTCTCTCCAGCAATCCAGGGCACAAAATAATGACCGGACAACAGACAATGTCCGTCCAAATTGAGGCACTGTCCAGTCAAACTCTCGCCTTGCTAGACATTTTAACCATGTTTTGACCGGTCACATTATAATGCCCGCATGAAAGGAACTTGTTTGAAGTTATTGACGACAGACGGATTTCATTAATTAACAAGCGTTGCATAATTCCAAAACTTTCCAGAGAGGAGTCAACAGAGAACATCTACTTTATAGAATAAAATGAATCTGGACTGCTAATTAAATAAATTAAAGCTGAAAAGTATTGACATTTCATTTGTGTTGACACTTAACACAATACCAAGGCTGAGCGTGCCGTTTTCATCTCGCACCACCGCTTAGAAATGATTTTCAAATTGCTCCAGATAATTAGGTGATGGTTTCGCACATTTCAGTCTTGTATCACGCAAGAGCTAACATAAGCTAAAGCGCAATGCATTTTACGTGAAGGAGTTTACTGATGGCGATTACGGAATTAAGGCTTTTTTCAGGCTTTAGCTGAATCATTTGTCCGGTCATAAAAGCGGCATGTATGTCCGAGCTAAAATCGACTTGGCCGGTCACTTTAACCAGCGACCAGCTATTTTGTGCCCTGGCAATCAGAAGGTTACAGGTTCAATCCCTGTCAAGGACTCACAAAGACTTTCTGAGGATCTGAGCTTGACGATCGTCCAAGTATCGTCTGTCTACTCCAAGCTTCCACATTCACTACATCAGCATATAATATACATACAACATAAAACACTTACACTTACTGCATGGTTTAATTGTAGTCTCTCTACTGTCAATGCCACAGGGCCACAAATACATGGATTGAAAATCCAAATACACACATACACATACTTTGAATTGTGCAATACCCAAGTAAAACTTGTGCTCTTGTTTATATCTTGTTGTTATGAAAGTGGTTGTCTTTTTGTTGTTTTCAACAATCTGTCTGTCGTCAGATTGTTCGACTCTCATGTGGAAACATTGTTGTTGAAATAAATGTGCTTAAATAAATGTGCTTAAATAATGTGCTTAAACTTAAATAATATGCTTGGTGCCAAAAATGTTAATCAGGATGCTAATTTTTTATTCAACTAACTTACAATGATTTCAGTCAATAACATTTGAAAGTGCTTAATTTCCAAATATTAAACGTTTCAACCATAAACTATTTATGTCCTCCAGGGTGGGTACACAAGACTTTTACTTTTCCAATACCATCCTTTTATTAGTATTAAGGAAACCCAACCCACACTTCATTTTTCAAGATTTTGCAATCCATACATCAGTGTTCCCCTCAATGCCAGTAAGTAAGTGATAATAGTTTTCTTACAAATAATTACATGTATGTAAACAGTTGAAATTTGATAGTGGGAATGTCGCTGCTGAGTCAATAGGCAACACAGAACACCAAGCAAAGAGATTTCATCCCAATGGATGTCTGGATTGCAAGATCAACCTTAAAATATTGTTGAAGACACAAGGCCAGCTTCTGAACCAACCGCGAGTCCGCCGAGCATGTGAAAAGCCTGGGTACGATGTTGCTTCTGAACTCAAGAGTTCTGTTTATGTGAATAAAATCTGAGATCAGCCAATTCAGCCAACCAGAGGTGGCGTATGAGATCAAACACATTCATATTGATCCAAGTATTAATAGAAAATGTCAATTGCAATCAAAACGATGGTTTCACTAAAACAAGATACATTAATATGGTGTTTTTGTCTTTCTTTTGAGTACATATGATGCTGATTGAATTTCATATCCTGATGACGATTTCACTGCACATTATTTTTGCAAACATCAACCTTTTATATGAGTTATTGATGGTAAGATATATTCTAATTGGCTCAAGATAGCCATCACAGATCAATCTCAAAGTCCAGTGTAAATGCTCACGTCTGCCAATTTTGTTTTGAGATTCACTCGAGATCAATCCCAGCACGAACAGGCCCTAGCATTCCTGGTCACCCTTGTAAAAGCTCTGACACACTGCATGGCAAAAATGATCAAATAGAATGCATGAAAAATGTAATGTCACTTATTTCAGAGCATGGCAAATATGGCCCTCATAACCATGTCAATAGTTGAACTGCGGTTGGTGTTGCACAGTTTCTACAACCAATCAGGGTACAGTACACGTCCCCAATCGCACTTAAAACTTCCAACTTCAAAGCACTGCATAATCAGGCCGTGCGCACATAATAAAAGGTATAATCAAACATAAACAGCGGCAATTATAAGCCAAGTGCTTCTTGTGGACAATCTTTTCTTCAAAGTCGACGTGCGTGAAAGGTAAACACAGTGTAGTGCCCATTCGCAGTGGATTCCTCTAAAAATAGACACTTTATCTAAGCAGGGTAGCAACGTCTTTCCAGTTAATTTCACCTGAAAGATTAGACACGAAAAACAACTTCTCGCGATAACTCGCCCAGGATTTCCTTCAAATTAGCCCCGTAAAACTAATCACAACTGCAAACGACAAAGGCCAGAAAAACGACAGCTAGGAATCACACAGCCTACCACAGGCGATTTACACTTCGACCGATGTACAACGCTACATTGAACATCATCGGTCAATGTACAACGCTACGATTTTGTTTTGAAAGAGGCAAAATGAAATTCCAATTGAGATTAGAATTTCACGGAGCGTGATGGTCTTATATTATTAAACCGAATTCCCTCTACATAAACCCAATTTCAACTACCGGTTACTGTAAACACAATTAAACATGGAGGCGATGTCAAAATGCAATTTTTGCCCGGATGAGGCTTCGATGAGCGGTAAAAAGAAGCCAAAGCAATCTCTCGATATGTTTTGAAACCTGATCTGCCTGGATTCTTTCACAGCCGAGATTGACATGAAATTTCTCGTACACATTTCAAACGCTCGGTTAGAAATGTGTACAATTTCAACCCCGGCAAAGCAGTCGGGTTGATGCGATAAGCGCTTCGCCCAGTTCGCTTCCGTTTATTTAAAGAGTAAAATCTCTGGCATGATAACAGGGCAATGTATTGGGGGAAAACCTGAGGTGGTTTGAGGCAATCAGAGGTAAAATTATATCGTCTACTCACTCGGTAATATCGAGGTTACCGGAGCTTGCAGCAGCATGAAGTGCACTCCATCCCTCATTATCGCGAATTTCCAAATTCGATTTTCGTTGAACGAGCAATTCGACGAGATCATAATTTTCATCGATACATGCCTAAAAAGCAAAGATGTTTCGTCTGAAATTTGTGTTAAAATCCCATGAAAGCCCTATGAATGTATCATCGATTCATGTCCCACACACAAAACGACTTGTCAATTACACTTCTAAGGATTAGTATAAAGGCAACCAATTTCACTGTCCGATAAACATACCTCTCCGGGCCAAGGGCAAGAATTTCGACTTCAAAACGCCTGGTGACTTGCATTTTTAGTGCTTTGTCGTTTTCGAAATGCAAACACGGCGTTTAGAAATGAAATTATTGAGGGGAAACCACAGGATAGCGAAATGTGAAGGCGTGAACAATAAAAAAGCGGTCCGTTTTATAGAACGATACACGAATGTTGAGTGCTTCAGAAAGGGCCATTCTACTAAACCAAACGGCTTTTCGACCCATTGCAGGCGAACGGTTGCTTACGAAGCCGTTGTTCTGCTCTCGGGCGAACAAACGGTTCGTCTACAACGCCAGAATAGCCCTTTCTCAACAGCAGTCTTTCCAGTTATTAAAACGCGAGCCGCTCAATGGCACCGGGGTTGTTATCAGAGAAGCGCATCGTCTGTGGCCATCGCCTCAGACTCTACCACGACTTTACTAGTATACAATTTACCACGAACCAGTCGTTCGTATCGCCGTCGTTCCTACCTGGTGTAGAGCGGTCACTCCATCAATATTTTGATAGTTCACATCAGCTCCTTTTTGCAATAGCTTCTTCACCTCGTCGATATCGCTGGTCGAGACAGCCGAGAGAAACACCGTGCCATCGTCGAACTTGAGTTTTGCCCGTTTCGCCGGCTTCACGACAGGCTCCCGGGCCGTTTCACTTTGCTTCCACCGCTGTAGTTGCTCTTGCCGTTTAAACAGAGCATTGCTTGCTCTGGAAGGCTCACCCAACGAAGGGTCCGCCATCTTCCCATGACGTTCCAAACGAACGGCTTTTCTTGTCACGTGATCTCGCCAACGCGATTGGCCAATCAAAGCAGCCTGGTGCCAACTGCTGAGCCGCACATGTCAACAGTAATGTTATGGCAACGATGACGGCCTCTCTGCTATCTCAAAACGTCGCGTACACTTTCCCCTTCATGGCAAATTTCTGTGCACGCCACCTAACAGATAAGCGCGAATAACCACGGGCTTTTGCACGGCGTTCCACCCACCGAACCGCTCTCACTTGACTTGTGTACCCCAATCAGATTCACGAGACAAGATTCACATATGAGCGACGAAAATCCTTCGACAAAGCACACCAAAAATTTGATGCCATGTTAAATATTTGCCAGGCGTAGCACGTGCGGAATTTCCTTCTCGCCATCAGTAGGGTTGCACAATCTACAAGCGGCTCGACCAATCAAAACGCTCGATAGATCACTGTTGATGCGCTGCTTCGAGTTTGGTCTGTCAACGTGTGACAGACAAGCTGGAAAATTGGATTTTATTTTGAAACCGGTGTCCCGTCGATATCAGATTCCTAGAACATTATATAGCACCTAATCTAACATAAATTTGCAACGTTTAACAGTTTTCATTGACTGACGTCGAACCGATTTCGAAATCGAAACCGGTCCACTGAACATCAAATAGGTTTTGCAGATGCGTTTGTGATCGCCCTCCTAGCTGGGTTCCTAAAAATTAATTCCCCCAAATTGCACTCGAATAAATCTGTACTAACTGTGCTGATCAAACCAAAGGTGAACCTTCCTAACCCAACGAACACAGTCTGTGATTGAAGACAGTTAATGTTTCTATTAATGCAAATTTCTCAATATATCAATAACGACAATGTAAAACGTTTCTTCATCCATTCGCTGTTGGTAAATACTAAAAAGCTATTTAGCGAAAGTGTCGATCTGTACATTCCTGAAATAACATACCTATATGTCCCTATTTAGAAATCTAGAACGATTCATCATTTCAAGGTGCGAAAACAGCTCAAACATTACTCGGTCGCTGTTATAAAATTGATCTATTTGTTCTTAGCAACTTGTTTCGCACCCATACCGCGGGTTCACCACTAATTAGCTCTAGCTAATTTCATAGTGCTAACCGGTTAGCCAAACCGGTTAACCACTATAGTTAGGTGACTAGGTCACTAATTTCATAACACTATGAAATTGACGGTGATGTTATTTTATCAACACTTTTATCAACCCATGCACCCAAAAAATAATCATAACGGCATAAAACAAGCCCTAAGAAAACACCAACTTGCGCTACTGAAACCAGATGCCTCCACCGCACCGCGACTCATACGGTTACGCAAAAAAACCGGCTAAATTACCAATTTTTGGGAACGATGCCACCTTTTTAGTGCAATTTCACCGTTTCAATCCGATTGCAACTTTGACCCTTCTCTGGAGGGGGTATTTCCAACCAGGATTGTGTATGAGTGTATCCAGCACGGATATTTTCTCTGACACTCCCTCGAGGAATCTCTTCCTCGGCTCGTAATTTCATGGGCGCCGCCATCTTCACTTGAATGACGTAACGCCGTAACGGACCTTTCTAATAATAATACTTGGTTTATTGAAACTCATGGCAGGACTAAAACACTGAATTGTGAGTTATTTACAACAACAAAAACATTTAAAATAGAATAAATTATCATAATACATATCAAAACTAAAATCTATTTGTTAAAAATTGGCTATAACGATTTGTTCTTCCAATAGCGTAGCGTCTGGCTGCTATTAATAGCTCGAAATGCGGACAAACTCACATTGAGCGCTATTTTCTTTTGTTATGGCTGAAGAATTATGGGTAACTGCGGACAAACATGGATACTGACGTCATCTCTTGGTTACATTCGAACGTGATCTCAAATAATATTCATGTCAGCTAGTCACATCTTTACGCATTAGTTTAGACACAAGGTGAAGCGAGTCTTTCTTGCGTTGCCGATCAACAAATCATTTACAAATAATATTCCTACGATAGGACAAAGAGGAAACTAACAATCTCTAAAGCCTGATCAGTAATGATCTAGATTCTGAATTTTTTGTCTGGTTTTTATTTTTGGTTAAGGTTAAAGTTACCTACGGTTAGGGTTAGGTTGAAGCGTTGAAGGTTAAGGATCAGGATCTTGAGAATGGTCCTTTCAGTCCCTTTTAGCCTTCTTCGAAAGTATAAAAAGCTTCACGACGTTTGAGGGCTGGAGAAATGTACTGCCACTCGTCGTCTTGTGTTTTGCACTTTTGCCTTCTCACGTCAGGAGGGTAAGTTATTTCACGTTTTAGATTAACGCGAGAAATTATTTTCTCTTATCTTGGTATTAGCATACGAATTTCGGTTATTGGTCTCCAAACATTTCTTAGAGTACTAGTAATGTAATGTAATGTATAATGTAATGTAATGTACCGTAATGTAATGTAATGGGTAATGTAATGTAATATAACGTAATGTAATGTAATGTAATGTAATGTAATGTAATGTAATGTAATGTAATGTAATGTAATGTAATGTAATGTAATGTAATGTAATATAACGTAATGTAATGTAATGTAATGGGTAATGTAATGTAATGTACCGTAATGTAATGTAATGGGTAATGTAATGTAATATAACGTAATGTAATGTATTGTAATGTAATGTAATATAACGTAATGTAATGTATTGTAATGTAATGGGTAATGTAATGTACCGTAATGTAATGTAATGGGTAATGTAATGTAATATAACGTAATGTAATGTAATGTAATGTAATGTAATGTAATGTAATATAACGTAATGTAATGTAATGTAATGGGTAATGTAATGTTAATGTAATGTAATGGGTAATGTAATGTAATGTACCGTAATGTAATGTAATGTGTAATGTAATGTAATATAACGTAATGTAATGTAATGTAATGTAATGTAATATAACGTAATGTAATGTAATGTCATGTAATATAACGTAATGTAATGTAATATAACGTAATGTAATGTAATGGGTAATGTAATGTTAATGTAATGTAATGGGTAATGTAATGTTAATGTCATGTAATGTTAATGTAATGTAATGTAATGTAATGTAATGTACCGTAATGTAATGTAATGTAATGTAATGTACCGTAATGTAATGTAATATAACGTAACGTAACGTAATGTAATGTAATGTAATGTAATGTAATGTACCGTAATGTAATGTACCGTAATGTAATGTACCGTAATGGGTAATGTAATGTAATATAACGTAATGTAATGTAATGTAATGTAATATAACGTAATGTAATGTAATATAACGTAATGTAATGGGTAATGTAATGTTAATGTAATGTAATGGGTAATGTAATGTTAATGTAATGTAATGTACCGTAATGTAATGTAATGTAATGTAATGTAATGTAATGCAATGTAATGTACCGTAATGTAATGTAATGTAATATAACGTAATGTAATGTAATGTACCGTAATGTAATGTAATGGGTAATGTAATGTAATGTAATGTAATGTAACGTAATGTAATGTACCGTAATGTAATGTTAATGTAATGTACCGTAATGTAATGTAATGTAATGTACCGTAATGTAATGTAATGTAATGTAATATAACGTAATGTAATGTAATGTAATGTACCATAATGTAATGTAATGGGTAATGTAATGTAATGTGTAATGTAATGTAATATAACGTAATGTAATGTAATATAACGTAATGTAATGTAATATAACGTAATGTAATGTAATGTAATGTACCGTAATGTAATATAATGTAATGGGTAATGTAATGTAATGTAATGTATTGTAATGTAATGTAATGGGTAATGTAATGTAATGTAATATAACGTAATGTAAGGTAATATAACGTAATGTAATGTAATGTAATGTAATGTACCGTAATGTAATGGGTAATATAATGTAATGTAATATAACGTAATGTAATATAAGGTAATGTTAATGTAATGTATTGTAATATAACGTAATGTAATGGGTAATGTAATGTAATATAACGTAATGTAATGTAATATAACGTAATGTAATGTAATGTACCGTAATGTAATGTTTTGTAATGTATTGTAATGGGTAATGTAATGTTAATGTAATGGGTGATGTAATGTAATGTAATGTAATATAACGTAATGTAATGTAACGTAATGTAATATAACGTAATGTAATGTACCGTAATGTAATGTATTGTAATGTATTGTAATGGGTAATGTAATGTTAATGTAATGGGTGATGTAATGTAATGTAATGTAATGTAATGTAATATAACGTAACGTAATGTAACGTAATGTAATGTAATATAACGTAATGTAATGTAATATAACGTAATGTAATGTAATGTACCGTAATGTAATGTATTGTAATGTATTGTAATGGGTAATGTAATGTTAATGTAATGGGTGATGTAATGTAATGTAATATAACGTAATGTAATGTAACGTAATGTAATATAACGTAATGTAATGTACCGTAATGTAATCTTTAATCTTTAATTAAATTTCTTTATACACGGTAGCCTATTCAGTAAAACTGTTTTTCAAAGGGCCGTGCTATTATAGTTAAAAATAAATACATCATAAACCTAACTATACAAATATATCAATAAACAATACTAAAATAAAAATACAAATGTAAGTCAATATACACAATTATATTACAAGTCGTCAGCTATTCAATTATGAAAGATTCTTAAGTCGTCGTTTGAATGACGAGATAGATAGACTTTGATAATTGTCAGTTACTTCATTGGACAGTTCGTTCCACGAAATTGCAGCCCTATATGAGTAACTTCTTTTAAGGTAATTAGTATTTGGTTTTGCCAAAGTAAGTTTAGTGCCATTACTTCGTAAATTGTAATTTTCATTATCACAAGTATTAAATAAGTCAACAAGATAATTTGGTAATTTCGATGTCAATGCTCTAAATGTCATCAAAGTTTGACGATTTCCTAGAATCTCGTGAATTGACATCCAACCAAGTTTTTCTAAAATTTCAGTGGAACGAACATTGTAAGTATCACCAGTTATAACACGCGCCGCTCTCCTTTGTAGTTTTGAAAGTTTATTAATATGAGTAATACAACCATCGTTCCAGACAGTTGAGCAATATGTGAAGTGAGGCAACACTAAAGCATTATACATATTTATTAGAATTTTTTGGGGAACAAAAGATTTTGCCCTTCGAAGTAAAGCAATGTTTTTCGAAATTTTCTTACATTGTACTTCATTGTGTTTTCCCCACTTCAGCTGTTCATCAAGAGTTACACCAAGTGATTTCTTATGGGGGACTTGTTTGATTTTATCACCCCCTATGCTTATTTCAGGGCTTTCGTTAATTGAGGCCAGATGATATTTGGAGCCAATAATCATAAATTCGGTTTTAGTTTTATTGAGTGTGAGTTTATTTGCCATAAGCCACTGGTGAACATTATCGAGATCATTATTAAGTTTATTTTGTATCTCATAGGAATTATTACCTTTACAAGTGAGATTCGTATCATCTGCGAATAAAGTCGCCTCAGTTTTTTCCAAACAATTCGGTAAATCATTTATATACAGGAGAAAAAGGATGGGACCAAGGTTAGATCCTTGTGGTACTCCACAACCAATTTCCCCTGTATCGGATGATCTGCCGTTTATTACACAAATTTGTTTTCTGTTCCCGATATAGGACTTAAACCATTCGAGAGTGTTCCCTCTTATACCATAAAATTCAAGTTTTGAGATAAGGATCTCATGATTAACAGTATCGAATGCTTTTTTGAGATCTAAAAACAGGACACCGCTAATCATACCTTTATCCATGTTGTATAGCCATTCATTCGTAGAACTAAGCAACGTAGTTTCGGTAGAATGTTGTAACCGGAAACCAGACTGCTGTTCAACGAGGATATTATTTTCAGTCATAAATAATCTTAGCTGTTTGCATACCAATTTCTCAAAAAGTTTAGCGACAACAGAGATTACCGAAATTGGTCGATAGTTACCACAATCAGTTTTATCTCCTTCCTTGAAGATTGGCGAAACTTTAGCTAATTTCCAGTCCTCAGGGAAGATTGCTGTCTGAAGTGACAGATTATAAATGCGCAATAGCGACTCAGTAATAGTTTCACCAGCGTCTTTTAATAGCTTCACACTGATACCATCAATACCTGATGATTTTTTAGTTTTTAACTGGCTTAAAGTGTTCATTAATTCCAGACTGGTCACATTTCTGAAATAGAACGAGTTTTCAACAGGAGTCACAAAGCTCAATGGATCAATATCACTGTCTTTAATATTATCAGCTAATTTAGAGCCAATTGTTGAAAAATATTTATTAAATCCATTAGCAATATCTTTATCTCCAGTTAAAATTTGATCATTAGCGTTCAATTGTTTGACTTGCGTGGTCTTGGATTTCTTATTTAACAATTCATTAATAGCTTGCCAGCTTTCTTTGCTATTTTTAGCTTTGCTTAATTTTGTTTTAAAATATTGCTCTTTAGTAGAGTGAATTAGTTTGTTAAGGTCATTTCTACACCTTTTATAAGCATCGTTATAATATGAAGACCCCAATCTAACGGCTTGTCTTTTTAGATAATCCCTATGGTAGCTCAGTTTTTTAATTTCGTTAGTAAGCCAAGGCTTATACTCGCATTTTACACGACGTTGCCTAATTGGTGCATGTTTATCTGCAATTTCAACAAACTTAGTTTTCCAATCATGCCACAATAGATTGGGGTCATTTGACGTGACATTATAATTCATAATTTCACTTAAATCCGCTCTAAAATGGTTGGCATTATAATTTTTAAACTGTCTACAAGACACAATTTTCGGCGCTTCTTTCGGAATGCTAACCTTACGGCATAAATAAACTAAGTTGTGATCACTGATACCAAGGTTAATGACTCCTGCATCCAACGTTTTGCTGTCACTAATCTGAGTTATGATGACATCAATCAAAGTTTGTGTCGTTAGAGTAATTCTGGTAGGGCTTTTTATAAGCTGTTGTAATTGGAAAATATCCATAAGGTCTAGTAATTTAGAAGTATTTAGACTTTTCTCTTTTTCCAAGAGATTACAGTTTAGATCTCCAGTTATGATAAGCTCTTTATTTTCATCATCTGCAAGTTGAAGAAATTGTTCAAAATTGTGGAACAATTCGGGTTTAGAATTAGGTGGTCTGTACCACGTTGATATAAGCACCGGTTTGCTTTTAGGTTTTTTAATTTCAATGCAAATTAATTCAAGGGCATTTGGCATAAGGTCAATACGATCAATGTATGGGATATTTTTCCTTATATACATCGCAACACCACCCCCATTTCTGTTGCGATCACGCCTAACAATATCATAACCAGATATCTCTACTTCGCTGTCTAATATGCTATCATCAAGTCGGGTTTCATTCAGTGTTAGGATATCGAAAGGCTTATCCTGCATATAAACTAAGAGATTGTTAAAATGCTTCATTAAACTAGCGATATTAAGATGGGCTATTTTAAAGCCTTTAAGTCTAGAAAAAGGAGAGCAAGCGCGATGTACTGGATGAGTCATAAAATCAGAAGAATTAGACTGATTAGATGGTCAACTACAGTTTTTAAGAAAGTTGGTGAAATTTTTAGCCATTAATGCTGTTCCTTGTTTATTCAGATGAAGGCCATATTGATTTAAATGTTTAGGCTGAATGTTCACGTGAGATATGTAACCCCATTTATTGTTAGAACATACCTGCAATAAATTTGCATTTACTTGCTTGATCTTATCAGTTAGATTAGAATCATCTGACCTTGTGATTATTTCGGATATAACCAAATTCGTTGTCGGTTGATTCTTCATGATTTCTTGACCAAGACAAGATATGTTTCCCGATATTTGCTGAGCAGACTTTTGTTTTAAATCATTCGTTCCTACATGCAGTATCAGGTAGTCAGGAGCTGAAGTCAGCGTTGGCTTGGAATAATGCTTCATATCATCGATTTGGGCACCCGGGAATGTTCTCACTCTAACGTTGTGTTTCAAATTTTTGCGTAGTTTTAAAGGATTGATATACTTTAGCATTGAATCACCAATGATTGCTACATTATGGCGCACATGAGCTTCTTGATTAAGTTGATCTTTTTGAGATCCTTTCGATGAATCACTATTATGGTTATCAATAGTAGAACCAGAGATATTTCGTGAGGAATGTTTATCTTTCGCTTTACACGAACGAGGATTTGGCCGTGACGGTGGTTTGACTTTGTCATTCTCTGGGGAAACATCAATTTGAGCTTCATTGTTTATAATCAGATCATCTTCATCGTCGTTGTCTTCAACAGTTAGGCCAGCGTATCGATTAATATTGGGTAGAGTAGACTTCCCTGTGTGCACATTACTCGTTTTTCCATGTACCATACGCCATGGGTTTGACCGAGCTTCGTTAACGTCAGCCTGTTCACAGTTTCTTCCTGAGATATTTTCGTCATCATCAATTATTATGGGTGCAGAAATGTTGGTATTACGGCACTCTGATTGTAAAATCTTAATAACAGTGACTAGGCTTTTCTTTTCATTTTCGGAATCCTTTACCTTAGTATTAAGGTCAGACATAATATAAGACAAGTTGTTGTTTCTTTCCCGTAACTCGTCATTTTTATTCTTTAGCTTTATAATCTCTTCCCTTAGACCAGTAACAAGGTCATCAGAGCGATAGAGATTCTCATTTCTGATATCATTGATTTCGGTTGATAGAGCTTCGACTTTTGCACTAATAGTTTCTGCAAATTGTTCAATTTTACTCTTAAGATCAGTCAATGATGATTCGTCACACTGGGCAGTTTCTTTTCCCAGGGGAGTGGTGTCGTTACCCACAATATGTAAATTATCTTGATCTTGAAGCACGAGATTTGAATTGACTTTCTTTTCATGCTCATATTTTTCCCTATTTCCAATGATTGATAATAATTTGGCCTTAACCTCATCAGCCTTAGCTCCTTTAAGGGTCAGCGATCCTTTGGTGGAGTACCAACGAATTGATAACTCTTCACTTTCATAAAGTTTTGAACCACCACCTGGTGATGTCCACTTTGCACACGGCAACTTCAAATCAACAATGAGGTCACAAAGACCTTCGAAATTGCCGAGCCATTTTAAGTTTCCCCTCTCTGAGGTTACCAATTCATTCCCAAATGATGTACTAGGTATGACCATGTAGCATGAATTAACATCCAGGCATAGAGTAGATTCTTCCTGGATATTGTAGATTTCCAGGGTATGGCCATCTTCAAGTTGTTTGTCATTGAAGGTAAGTCGCTGTTGATCGGGAGGAAATCCTTCCGTATCTTGGATTTTGAACTTTAAATTCATAATTGTATCCTTAGGATCGATTTCGAGAGCTGTAATCTTACCATTTTCGGTCTTCACAAGGATTTTCATGATGAAATTTATCAAAATTTGTCAGAGTTCAACAAAACACGTCTTGCATCAATCAATGTACCGCTAATGTATTGTAATGGGTAATGTAATGTTAATGTAATGGGTGATGTAATGTAATGTAATGTAATGTAATATAACGTAATGTAATGTAATGTAATGTAATGTAATGTAATGTAACGTAATGTAATATAACGTAATGTAATGCAATGGGTAATGTAATGTTAATGTGTAATGTAATGTGTAACGTAATGTAATATAACGTAATGTAATGCAATGGGTAATGTAATGTTAATGTAATGGGTGATGTAATGTAATGTAATGTAGTGTAATGTAATATAACGTAATGTAATGTAACGTAATGTAATATAACGTAATGTAATGTAATGGGTAAGGTAATGTAATATAACGTAATGTAATGCAATGGGTAATGTAATGTTAATGTAATGGGTAATGTAATGTAATGTGTAACGTAATGTAATATAACGTAATGTAATGCAATGGGTAATGTAATGTTAATGTAATGGGTGATGTAATATAACGTAATGTAATGTAATGTAATGTAATGTGTAACGTAATGTAATATAACGTAATGTAATGCAATGGGTAATGTAATGTAATGTAATGTGTAACGTAATGTAATATAACGTAATGTAATGCAATGGGTAATGTAATGTAATGTAATGTGTAATGTAATGTAATATAACGTAATGTGATGTAATGTAACGTAATATAACGTAATGGGTAATGTAATGTACCGTAATGTAACGTAATGGGTAATGTAATGTAATGTAATATAACGTGATGTAATGTATTGTAATGTAATGTAACGTAATGTAATGGGTAATGTAATGTAATATAACGTAATGTAATGTAATGTAATGTAATGGGTAATGTAATGTGTTAATATTAATATAATGTAATGTATTGTAATGTAATGTAATGAATGGGTAATGTAATGTAATATGTTAATATTAATATAATGTAATGTATTGTAATGGGTAATGTAATGTAATGTTGTGAAGTATTACAGGACCCCACTGAAAAACACTTCGGCGAGGTTGGGTATCGTGAATAAACATTATTATAATTGAAACCTTGATGGTATACTTAAAGGGGCAGTAAGACGCAAAAATCATTTATCCCAATTTGGGCTTTATCTAGAAGTACATTCGAAATAAGCAAGAATAGCGCTCTTACTTTGTCAATGTCTTATCTTGTTCCAGAGATATTTCAGTTTTTAAAAGCTGTAAATGAGATACCTGATGACGTCATCTACTCCACTCAAATTCTAAAAATGAGGAATATCTTTGGAGATAGCGGCTAGATTGTGCTGAAACGTTCCAGATGTATGCTACTAAAAATGGTACACTGCACTGTGTATAGTTAATGCTTTATACATTTTTCATTTTAGAGATTTCCTTTAGTTTAAATTTTGGAGTAGATGACGTCATAAGCAAATGATTGCATCTTTCAAAAACGTCAATATCTCGGGAACAACATAAGATATTGACTAAGTAAGAACGCTATTCTTCCTCATTTTTTTAGTACTAATAGATAAAATAAAAATTGGATAGACGATTTTCGGTCTTAATTAAACCAGTTTAACATACACGAAAGGAAAGTCACTGGAGATTCCTGGGTTGACGTAGCATTTAAAAACATAAACCTGTACAAATTATGTAGGATATAGAGTCCCGCGAGAATTAGATAGGCCACGGGTGGTCTATCTAATTCGAGGGACTCTATATCCCATAGGGCACGAGTGACCATTGGTGTCTAACCGACTTAGAATATGGTCACACCCACGAAGAATTTCTCTGTTCGTGTGCTACATATCTCATTAGTATGCTCTATATAGAGAATACTAATGAAGTTTTGTTTTTCTTTGTTTCAAAAGCCTTATTAATATGCTCTATATAGAGCATACTAATGAATGAGTATATCTTACATCAATTCAGACCGTTTATGGAATATAGAGCATTGAAATACTGTGCGGTGATTGGCTGAGTGGGGGGGGGGGGGAGGGGTGACAATGTTCTAACGAAGGAAAGATCGATTATAAGATATTTGTCATAATACAGACTACAGTTACGACGGACCGCACTGTGCGTTTCACTCACAAGGACAAGAATTGCAGTTCGATATAAGAACAATTGCATGTGACAATCGTATGGAAAATCCGTGCCGTTGAACACCCAAGCCCCGCTTGTTCAAAAGCCAATTAGAATACAGGGTGATCACTTAATGCACGATCCGATACAAGAGACACACCGTAGTTCATCTGTCGTCAAAAAGTTTAATATTATATTAAAAAATTTCAACTATCAAAAATGCTGTTCATAAGTCTTAAAGGGATATGGCAATATAAATTAACTTTGTCTCATTTGAAATGGTATAACAAGACCTTTTACAATTTTCCCTTATCTTTTTTGGTTTTCGAAATAATTTGACGAAAGACAGCGTGCTGTCCGCCATCTTGGAATTATTTTCGATATGCATGTGACGTCATAAGTAGGGTAAAGTGAAATTTTTATCTTGCCAACCTTACGACATTACGAGCCAGAAACTCGATTATGTTGCGCTATTTCCATTTTCAATTGGCCCACAACATTTTAAAAAGCCTTCCGCGGAAATTCGGTCACCTATGGAGTAGTTTCATCAGGTTTACCCTGCTTGTGACGTCACCAATTTCCTAGTTAATTAGGTCAAATATTATAACAAGATGGCGGATTGTAGACATAATTATCTGGAATATTTCAAAAACCAAGAAAGATACAGAAAAATTGTAAAAGGTATTCTTATACCATTTTTGAGACAAAGTTAATTTATATTGCCATATCCCTTTAAGGTGGAAATAAACTTGTTACGATTACGCTTGATTACGCTTGTTTTGATTTTTCAGGCAAGTAGACTGGAGATTATTAATCATCATTATTATATGGCTTGATTCTTGAGCAGTGTTAACTCTTTCCTGTCCGGCCCAGTCAAAAGGGGTCATAGAAGACCCCGAAGTCGTCAATTGAAAAACACGCCGCACGGTAACGCAAGATAAAAAATTGAAATTCGACAAGTGCCAGAGACATGAGATCCACTCACACGCCAAGTTTGATTTGATTCCATAAACAACTCTGCGATTGGTGGCATTTTGAATTTTCATGATGCTACGCGGGCGTGCAAGATGGCGTTTTCTAGAAAAATGGAAGTTTTTCAACCTGATTTATGATAATTAATGCTAATTTATATTAAC
Source organism: Chrysogorgia sp. JL179-B06 (assembly GCA_035772405.1). Taxonomy (NCBI): domain Eukaryota; kingdom Metazoa; phylum Cnidaria; class Anthozoa; order Scleralcyonacea; family Chrysogorgiidae; genus Chrysogorgia; species Chrysogorgia sp. JL179-B06. Next base: position 3,556,181 of record JAYKKM010000477.1, read on the forward strand.
ATAATGTGTCTTGTTCGGAAAATTCAAAAGCATTGGTAACAGCCGGTTTATTGGGCTTTCTGAAAAGGTATAGGTTTCGCAACAGTTATGGATATTTCCCGAGATATCAATAGAACAAAGAGGTAGTTCAATTTTGGATGTTTTTCAGCCGGACAGGAGAGAGTTAACGCATCTTTACTGCAATCTTATTGATTTCTGAGCGGTCTTTACAAACCGGTAAAGTTTTAAAAAATTGCGAAAAATTGAGGAATGTGAGAAATTTAAAAGAGCCATATAATAAAAAACTTATTAACCTCGTTTTGTCGATTTTTACGGCAAAATTATCCTGCCTTTAGTCTCTTCGCACAGACCTCGCTCCTTTATCGCTCGATCTGTATTGAAAGACCGTTGGCAGGATGATTTCCCGCTCGGTCAATACGTTATTAGTAATTTTTTTTTTTGAGGTCCGTAACTCAGGTCCGTAACTAAAATAGAGCCTTTTGATTGGCTGAGTACGAGGTCCGTATCACACCAGTACGGACCTCTCGCAACTTTTCGCGCAAAAAAATTGCAATTTTTTTGACTTTGCTCGGGAAAATATTTTTCCAGTACGGACCTCCCAGCCGGTAAATAACATATATGTACTGTCGAGCGTCAATTAGTTAATAAAGACTGTGATCCAGAAGTTGTCACATCCAATTTTATTTTGAAATCTAAAATAGCAGTCGCCATATTGTGTTATATATAGTTGTATAGTTATTTTCAGGTGACCGTTTAAGACAGGTTCAAAATCAATACAAAACAAACTTTGGGACATTTTATATACAGGGTGACCGCTAGGGACTTGCACATTGAGCATAATAATGAGGCAAAAGAATCCGGGTTTGACTGTAGCTGAAACGTTCCAGGAACGCACAGGCTCTGGGGACGAGAGTAGTCTGGGATTGTTATCCGGGAAACTTCCATATTTGGTGACCCGAGTAACCATCCCAGAAACCTTTGCGACACCAGCCTTTCTCCCCACTCCTTCACTAGTTTCTGAAGAGGCCACGTCCATCCGTTTGTGTGATATAATGCTAAACGGTTCCCATCGTCCAGTGCAGTGATTGAATGCTCGCAGTTCCCCGTCAAACGTCGTAAACATTCGCAACCACAATGCATCATCCTGTCTTGCCCCAGGTCCCAGCTTCTGCACAATGTGTGACGCAAATACGACAAACGTCTTCCACACGTCCTCCAGGGGAAGACATCATCGCGACTCTACTTAATTCTTCTACACGCAACGGTCCATTAATAAATAGATATTTTTCTCAACACGAGACAAATAAATCTTCGTCTGCGGAACATCTCATATTCATTATATCAGGATATTCCGAAAATTTAGCCAGAAATTGAGGAAAGCCTTGATTTACCTTATAAAGAAAATTAAAAAAGACGTTTATTATATAAGATGCTTCTTGCGGTAGATATCTACCTTGACGAGGATTTTTTAAGAGAATAAGACTCGTGTTACCACAGTTTCCCGAGTAAAAAGAAGGAAAACCAAGGCATTCTTAAAGTGTCTATCTCACGTTTGGGCATTTTACATATCCGTAATATTTGGGTCTTCCTGAGCAAAATCATAATATATCTTGTTAGCCGAAAATTCCATCTTCATGGACTTTTTTGATGTTAAAGTTATCGGTGATGACACAAGAGGCATTTTTGTGGCAAGTAACAAAATAAAACTGGTTTCGAATGCCTCTTGTGACATCACATCTGGTAACCTTGACAGCGAAAAACTCCATGAAGATGATATTTTCGGCTGACAAGATATATTATGATTTTGCTCAGGAAGACCCAAATGAAACGTGAACGATCGTCAAGCTCATATCCTCAGAAAAATGATTCTGAGTCCCGTACGTAAATCGAAGCTCCCACATTCACTACAACAGTGTATATTAACGCATCCAAGCATTACCGATATATAGTGACTGCCGCATAGGCAGTAGCTACATATATCAATCGAACCAGTACATCATTGTAACCTTCGCTCTCCATTTGAGTCTCGTTAGCTCAATGGTTAGAGCGTCTCACCGGCAATCAGAAGGTACAGGTTCGATTCCTGTACGGGACTCAGAATCATTTTCTGAGGATATGAGCTTGACGATCGTCCACGTATCGTCTGTGTACTCCGAGCTGTCCCACATTCACTACAACATTGTGTATATTAACGAAGACCCAAATATTACCGATATCTAAAATCCCGAAACGTGAGATAGGCACTTTACTAAAAAGTAGGAAAAGTAGGATTGCTAGAAAGCCTGCGTGTAGATGGGCATAAGGATTCAACTTCAAGGCCTTCCGGTTGGAATTGAACCTGCGACCCAGTCACGAGTTCTGTGTATATATATATATATAGTGGTGGTAATGCCGGGATAAGATTCTGGGTATATTACAAGTAATATTTGGCATTTCACTCGATTAAACTACATGTTCTAAGGATTTATGGTGAAGGAAAATTTCAAGTGTTGGATTATATACATTTTAAGACCAAACCGGGACCAGTTGCGAAAAATGCAACTTCAAGGCCTTCCGGCTGGAATTGAACCCGCGACCCTGCGATGCTAGTGCAGCGCTCTGACCACTGAGCTACTGAGGCCGTTGCCGAGAGCCAACACTCGAAATTTTCCTTCACCATAAATCCTTAGAAAATACAGAACTCAGTTGGGTTCAACTTACCGCGGCATTTAAACACATTACACGACTGTCCTTCGCGCAGCAGCGGGCACCTCATACCACCTTTGTTAGGATCTTGAATAATTTTTCGAGTTCTTCGCCGTTTGCCCTTTCCACAACTTTTGCTGCAAGCACTCCAATTTGACCACTTTGCCACCATGCAGTTCATAACTACAAATAGCAATACGAATGTAAGAGCAGAATACGAATTTGGACATCGATGTCAGTCTATTTCTGTCTGAGTTTCTATGTCCATGTCCACCGTCCATGTCCATCTCGACCATGTCCACGTCCATGTCCATGTCTACGTCTACGTCTGCGTCTACGTCTGCCCCTAACAAAAAAAGTCTATAGGCCTGCCTATATGCATGTCTATAGGCAACCTATAGGATCCTATAGGAAACCTATAGGCTTCTATAGGCAATTGGAACATTGCCTATAGGTGCCCTATAGGCGCCTATAGACTTTTTCTGCGTTTGTGTCTACATCTGCGTCTACATCTGCGTCTACATCTGCGTCTACATCTGCGTCTACGTCTACATCTGTGTCTACATCTGCGTCTACATCTACGTCTACGCCTACTTCTGCGTCTACTTCTGCGTCTGCGTCTACGTCTACACGTGAACGTGTGTATACGTACATCCAAAGTATATGTCTATGTCCACGTCCACACCTCTGTCTATGTTTACGTCTACATCTACGCCATGTCTTCCTAGTCAATGCCAATGTCATGTAATCGTCCAAACGTACCACCCCTAGCCGCCGCGTTCTTTGCAACGACTGCCTTATAATCAATACCTGGACATTTTCCCATCCGACATTTGGCTTTCTGCACTAAATTTGGGCACTTATTTCCACCTGCTCTTGCGAAGACAGCCACATCTCGCTTTCGCGTTCGCTTCCCTTTGCCACAAGTCTTGCTACACCCGCTCCATTTGGACCAGTTTTTCACTCGACAGTCTGCTTTACCTGAATGCAGTTTGACAAAAAATAAGTATAACAACAAAATATATACCAAATAACAACAAAATAGACAAAAAATACCATATAACACAAAATAGACAGTTTTCACGCGTGTACTCACTAGAACAATTGCGCCCACGGCAACCTTTCCCACGGCTAGTCTTCGGGCACAATCGCCCGCCGTTTTTCGGTTTCACCAAGATGGCTCGTCCGCGTTGTTTTCTGCCGCGACCACAAAGGTTGGAGCATGTGGTCCAGGAAGACCATCTTGACACCTTACAGTTGACTGCTTTTAAAATAACAATAAATAAATAAAATTAGGGACCAGCAAGAACCGTCTAAACAAAAAAACAACTTTACAGGGAACTGTACTAAAAAAGGCCACTAAGTATTATGTTTAGAAATATTAGTAGTTTTACGGTATCTGATCTTGTACTCGAGAAATAACGTTTTCATTCTTGGGAACTGCAGTCGTATTTTAAGGGGAACAGTAGTTAAAGGGACACTGGAGTTAAATTACTTTTAAATAAAAGGCCTTTAAGTATGTTTAGAAATGTTAATAGTTTTACGGTATCTGCTCTTGTACTCGGAGAAATAACGTTTTCATTCTCGTATTTTATGCTTCTGGACGCCGCCATTTTAGAGTTTGATCGACCGCGCAAAGTTGATGTACAGCGGTGGTTTTCTTTTCAAGTTTGACGTCATTGAGTGATTATCTTTTGTTCCTACTCAATGACGTCAAAATGAAAATAATCCCCGCTGGACATTGGCTTGAGTCATCGCACAAACTCGAAAATGGCGGCGTCCAAAAGCATAAAATACGAAAATGAAAACGTTATTTCTCGAGTACAAGAGCAGATACCGTAAAAATATTAACATTTCTAAACATTATACTTAAAGGCCCTTTAAAAGTAATTTAAAAGTAATTTATTTTCTGGGTACAGTTCCCCTTTAACAATCATCTAAACCACATTTGTCAGCTGGCAGAGGCGCAGCAACGGACTTAAAGTCAGAAAATTATGGGATAACCTTTCATGTTACTCCATCACCAATATAAACATCATTGGATAACATCAAGGGAATCGAGGTGGGAGGGTTAGGAAGACACTTATGGCGGGGGGTTAGGGTTAGAAAACTCATTAGGTGGGTAACCGGGTTAGGATCTAAGTTGTTTTGGGGTTAGCGGTTATTTCATGACGATTATATACCTCGATTCATTTGGTGATGGAGTAACATGAAAGGTTAACCAAATTAGGAAATCTACAACCCCGGAAAGTCAATTTGCAGCAATTTGAGTCATTTTTTTCATCTATATAATTCAACAGCGAGCATAGTTCAAATGAATCCAAGCTTGCCTGCTGCCTCTTACCAGGTGACGCCATTTTTTGCGCCTAGTACTGACAGAAGGGTCTGGGACCAACGTAACACTCGCGTGGCAAGGGTTTGGGGCCGATCAATCTCATTCCCAGATATGGGAACGAGATTGTTTAGGGGTTGGCTAACATTTAAAATTTGGCGGGGGCTCAAGGCCCCCAAGCACCCCCATTTCTGTCTAAACGTAATTATTCTTGGTTTATCATTCAATACTTTCTACAATGCCTGATTGCATGGTTCCCGACTGCACATATAATTCACGCAAGACTGTGGGAATAAGTTACCATCGAATTCCTCTTGAAAGTCAACTGCGACAAGCGTGGCTGGCCAGAATTCGCCGCAATAGCCATCACCATGTGCACACAACAACTCGTTTGTTTGTTCGGAACATTTTACACCTGATTGCTTCGAGGAAAGCATGCGTAAATTAGTGCCTGGCCACCAAAACAGGAGAAAACTTAAGGCTAATTCAGTACCATCTATATTTCTACGAAGATATCCCGACGAAAAATCAAGACGCACTAAGCGAACGAAGAAACCTGGCTTAGACGCTGTAGTGTAGACAAGATCGGTATTAACTCTTTCCCGACCGGCGCAGTTAAAACGGGTCGTTGAAGACCCGCAAAGTCGTCAATCGAAAAACACGGCACACGGTAACGCAAGATTAAAAATTGAAATTCGACAAGCGCCAGGAACATGAAATCCACGCACACGCCAAGTTTGATTTGATTTCATAAACAACTCTGCGATTGGTGGCATTTTGAGTTTTCAAGATGCTACGCGGGCGTGCAAGATGGCCTTTTCTAGAAAAATGTAAATTTTTCAACCTGATTTACGATAATTAATGCTAATTTATATTAACATAATGTGTTTTGTTCGGGAAATTTAAAAGCACAAGTAAAAGCCGGTTTATTGGGCTTCCAGAAAATGTATAGGTTTCCCAACAGTTATGGTTATTTCAATAGATATCAATAGAACAACGTGGTCGTTCAATTTTTGATGTTTTTCAGCCGTCGGGAAAGACTTAATAGCTAAATATTATTTTGCAGCTAAATAATATTTAGCTGCAAAACCTAGCTGATTTATTACTTGTTAAGTTAAGGCTGTACATATACTCAAACATATTCGAATAAATTAAAGACTTAATAAATACAATGACAAACGTTTGTGTCTGAATGTAATGTCAGGATAATATGTCATTAAACATATAGTAAACCACACAGGAATAAACTTTTGTCATTGTGTTTATTCTGTCTTTAATTTGTACAACGTAATTCTGGGCCTTAACTTAACAAGTAATAAATCAGCTTTTGCAGCTAAATATTTATTTAGCTCACTTCGTTCGCTAGTGCATCTCGATTTTTCGCCGGGATATCTTCGTAGAAATATAGATGGTACTGAATTAGCCTTAAGTTTTCTCCTGTTTTGGTGGCCAGGCACTAATTTACGCATGCTTTCCTCGAAGCAATCAGGCGTAAAATGTTCCGAACAAACAAACGAGTTGTTGCGTGTACATGGATTATTGCGGCGAATTCTGGCCAGCCACGCTTGTCGCAGTTTACTTTCTGCAGGAATTCGATGGTAACTTATTCCCGCAGTCTTGCGTGAATTATTTGGGCAGTCGGACACCATGAAATGAGGCATTGTAGAAAGTATTGAACGATAAACCAAGAATATTTACGTTTCGACAGAAAACCGCGCTGTCGAAGAACATTTGTTTCTATCACTCAATGACATCAAAACGCTAATGGGAACGACCGCTTTCGCCCGCAAGCAAAGCAACAATGGCGGCCCCCAATGTGCGAAAATTACTACAAACAAAGTCAAATTTCTCCAAAACTAAAAATATTTGAAGGAAACTAATACTCATTCTGAAGTTAGTTTACATAGTTCTTTCGTTTGAATGAAACTTGCTTTGGGGCTGGAGTGTCCCTTTAACACGTTACGATATGTACGATTATCCGCTCTTTTTAAGAAAACTACGTTCGCTAGCCGGATAAGCTGTACACATATTATAAACAGATAATTTACCGTTGTTTTAATATATATTGTAGCTTTGGGAGTTGATTATTTCTCAAGAAAACGTTCGTCGAAGACAGCCGAAAGTTCGTTTACAAGATGGTATCCGTAATACGAAAATTATATTTTTGGGCATGTTCGATTATCCGCTTTCAAAGAGAACTAAGTTAGCTAAGCTGTATCCTGTTATGTATGTTGTAAATAGATCATTTAACTTTAAAAGATATATTCTATAGCTTTGTGGGAGGGTTAGGACCTTTGTTGTTTTGGGGTCGGTTACAATCCAATTAACTTGGAGGCTGGTACGAGGGCAATGTATTTGCTCGTCAGGGTAACGTATAGGCCTACTTTGGGACCTAAAGTCGCCTTAAATCGCCCAAAGTCGCCTTAAGTCGCCTTAAATCGCCCAAAGTCGCCTTAAATCGCAAAGTTATTTGTTGAATTTTGCTTAAGTCGCCTTAAGTCGCCCTAAATCGCCTTAAGTTGCACAAAGTTACGGCGACTTTAGGTCCCAAAGTAGGCCTACGTATATGCTCGTTAGGGCAATGTATCTGCTCTTCCCAGTCCCGTCCGATATGACCTTATATGGAATACGTACTATAAGTACCTATCACATTTACTGGGAGAAATTATGGAGGAGACGAAGATTAAACTCGGCTAACCTCGCGGTGTCTGCGTTTCTCTTAAACATCTTGACTTCGTGTGAAGAAGTTCCAGCTTAAATTCAGCCATGGGCGGTATTTTCGTTTGTTTACGATTGAAAAAGGATGCATCGGGATGGTTAGGGAAATTGGGGTATATGCGATGGATCAGTTGAGCAGGATGGGTCTTCCTGTTTGAGCCAAGAAATTTCAAACCGCTGTCGGTACCTGAAATGTTTGAAATAATATTTGGTTGAACCACATGTAATTATAGAAAGACAAATATGAAAATAGTACTGTGAACATGATTGTAAGACTGTTGCTAGGTGATTTCACATCACGTCAATTTACGTCACGTCACTTCATGTAAGCACGTCGCGACACGTCACTTCAGTCAGTGAACTCAATGTAGATAACGAGTCGATATTATATATATATATATATATATAGAGTTCACTGCTTCAAGTACGTCACGTCAGTTCAAGTCACGTCACTTCACGCACGTCACGTCACCACGTTACTCCACTTCACTTGCATATTACATATGGCATTCAGCGGTGTTGTCTTCCGTTGGCAGGTACTTTAAGTTACCCTAATCATAGTTTTAGGGTTAGTTTTAGGTTAGTGTTAGATGGTTTTGTAGTTGATAGAGTGTTGGATTAGAGTATCAAAGGTTGTGTGTTAGATGGTTTTGTAGTTGGTAGAGTGTTGAACTAGAATATCAAAGGTTGTGTGTTAGATGGTTTTGTAGTTGGTAGAGTGTTGAACTAGAGTATCAAAGGTTGTGTGTTAGATAGATGGTTTTGTAGTTGGTAGAGTGTTGGACTAGAGTATCAAAGGTTGTGTATTAGATAGATGGTTTTGTAGTTGGTAGAGTGTTGGACTAGAGTATCAAAGGTTGTGTGTTAGATGGTTTTGTAGTTGGTAGAGTGTTGGACTAGAATATCAAAGGTTGTGTGTTAGATGGTTTTGTAGTTGGTAGATGGTTTTGTAGTTGGTAGAGTGTTGGACTAGGGTATCAAAGGTTGTGTGTTAGATGGTCTTGTAGTTGGTAGAGTGTTGAACTAGAATATCAAAGGTTGTGTGTTAGATGGTTTTGTAGTTGGTAGAGTGTTGGACTAGGGTATCAAAGGTTGTGTGTTAGATGGTCTTGTAGTTGGTAGAGTGTTGGACTAGAGTATCAAAGGTTGTGTGTTAGATGGTTTTGTAGTTGGTAGAGTGTTGGACTAGAGTATCAAAGGTTGTGTGTTAGATGGTCTTGTAGTTGGTAGAGTGTTAGACCAGAGTATCAAAGGTTGTGTGTTAGATGGTCTTGTAGTTGGTAGAGTGTTGAACTAGAATATCAAAGGTTGTGTGTTAGATGGTCTTGTAGTTAGTAGAGTGTTGAACTAGAGTATCAAAGGTTGTGTGTTAGATGGTTTTGTAGTTGGTAGAGTGTTAGACTAGAGTAACAAAGGTTGTGTGTTAGATGGTCTTGTAGTTGGTAGAGTGTTAGACTAGAGTATCAAAGGTTGTGTGTTAGATGGTCTTGTAGTTGGTAGAGTGTTAGACTAGAGTATTAAAGGTTGTGTGTTAGATGGTCTTGTAGTTGGTAGAGTGTTGGATTAGAGTATCAAAGGTTGTGTGTTAGATGGTCTTGTAGTTGGTAGAGTGTTGAACTAGAATATCAAAGGTTGTGTGTTAGATGGTCTTGTAGTTGGTAGAGTGTTAGACTAGAGTATCAAAGGTTGTGTGTTAGATGGTCTTGTAGTTGATAGAGTGTTGGACTAGGGTATCAAAGGTTGTGTGTTAGATGGTCTTGTAGTTGGTAGAGTGTTGAACTAGAATATAAAAGGTTGTGTGTTAGATGGTCTTGTAGTTGGTAGAGTGTTGAACTAGAATATCAAAGGTTGTGTGTTAGAAGGTTTTGTAGTTGGTAGAGTGTTGGACTAGAGTATCAAAGGTTGTGTGTTAGATGGTCTTGTAGTTGGTAGAGTGTTGAACTAGAATATCAAAGGTTGTGTGTTAGATGGTTTTGTAGTTGGTAGAGTGTTGGACTAGAGTATCAAAGGTTGTGTGTTAGATGGTTTTGTAGTTGGTAGAGTGTTGAACTAGAGTATCAAAGGTTATGTGTTAGATGGTTTTGTAGTTGGTAGAGTGTTGAACTAGAATATCAAAGGTTGTGTGTTAGATGGTCTTGTAGTTGGTAGAGTGTTGGACTAGAGTATCAAAGGTTGTGTGTTACATGGTCTTATAGCTTAGTTGTATGGTAGATGGGATGGTCTACCATGATACAAATGAAAGGGTTACTTGAAGTAAATACCGCTCCGTTGTGTTATTTGTATTGTATTACGCCGTATTCTATTGTGCTATTATGATACAACGAAAATGAGTATAATAATTTCACCTGCATCAATTGGCCTTAATTCCACCGTGATATTCTTCTTCCAACTGCAGCTGGTAGCGTCACAAAGATCAAGACGATCAATTCCAACAAACCAATCAGGACTTGGAGTTATTTTTGACATGATTGAAACATAATGTCTTGCATTGTCGGCGCGAAAACGATCAGTCACGGGTTTGTCGGACTGCATAACAGCATTCATTTTAATGATGCTACAAAGGAAGGGTGATAAATAACGTCTTGTAAGAAATATATGACTTTGAACGGAGAACACCTAATGACTGAGAAAGATCGTCTAGCGATATAATATAATTATTGTCAAATACATATATGGAAAAAGTGACTGCCTCAACCGGGAATCGAACCGTGGTCTCCGAATCAACGTTTCGGCGCTCTAACTTTTGAGCTATTGAGACACGGTCAGAACAGTCAGTGATTTTTCCATATATACGTATTAAATTCGCCGCTTTCACTCGACACCAACAGGCAGATATCCCATCTAATCATAACGTGGACTCTCGAGCGCACTTCCCAAAGTAGCGAAGCGATACACAACTTCTTGTATACAGAGGGCTTTAAGAATAATAATTAATATTAGAGAGGATTTAATATTGTCAAATACATATATGGAAAAAGTGACTGCCCCAAGCGGGAATCGAGTGAAAGCGGCGAATTTAATATGTATATGGAAAATCACTGACTGTTCTGACCGTGTCTCATTAGCTCAAAGGTTAGAGCGCCGAAACGTTGATTCGGAGACCTGCAGGGTTCGATTCCCGGTTGGGGCAGTCACTTTTTCCATATATGTATTTGACTATATTAAATTCTCTCTAATATTAATTATAATAATTATTATTATAAGCATGATAAAATAACTCCGTTTTGTTAATTGCACACTCGATCTTCCAAAGTTGAAAATCGTCGTTCTAGACGAATTGATTTTATTGAAAGTGGCTCTGATTCAGAGAAACGATAGCCTCATCCGCAGGTAACTCTGTGGCTTCTTACTTGATGTATTTGCTAGTCAGGGCAATGTATGTGCTCGTTAGCGCAATGTATTTGCTCGTCAGGGCAATGTATTTGCTCGTCAGGGCAATGTATTTGCTCGTTAGGGCAATGTATTTGCTAGTCAGGGCAATGTATTTGCTCGTTAGGGCAATGTATTTGCTCATCAGGGCAATGTATTTGCTCGTTAGGGCAATGTATTTGCTAGTCAGGGCAATGTATTTGCTCGTTAGGGCAATGTATTTGCTAGTCAGGGCAATGTATTTGCTCGTTAGGGCAATGTATTTGCTAGTCAGGGCAATTTATTTGCTCGTTAGGGCAATGTATTTGCTCGTTAGGGCAATGTATTTGCTCGTTAGGGCAATGTATTTGCTCGTTAGGGCAATGTATATTTGCTCGTTAGGGCAATGTATTTGCTCGTCAGGGCAATGTGATTTGCTCGTCAGGGCAATGTATTTGCTCGTCAGGGCAATGTGATTTGCTCGTCAGGGCAATGTGATTTGCTCGTTAGGGCAACGTATTTGCTCTTCCCGATGTGACCTTATATGGAATACGTACTATATATACATATATATGGTGGATGTGTATATTATAATCTTGAATATTCACGAGAATCTTATCAGTGATAATTTCCCTACCCATGATAGTAACGTTTTATTCGATGTATTAAGCTTCTCGCGTCGCCCCATTCGCTGAATTTCTTTACGGCTGGGGTAGCCTTCGATCCCAGTGCCCAGAGCAGATCCTCGCCTTTGTGTGTTCCTCCAATTACACAAGAAAAGTGAGCCGGGGGAGTGATGGGGAAGTCATGGGGATGAGAGGTTTTGTTCCATTTACCTAATAATGAAAACAAAATGATAAATTAAGAGAGGTCTTCATCTTCCCTTGCCCGTGTAACCGATTACGGAATGAGGGAGAAATTACTGCGGCCAAATGGTCGGCCAAAATGTCCGTGCAGAGCAATCAGTGGACGGCCATATCCGCGTTTTGCGCGGAATATGGCGGTGGCCGACCGTTATATTGCACTTCTGCTATGGTCGACCCCGTCACATTCCGATCAGCAGTGAAACGCTTGTCTATTGAGATACACGGTCTCGGATTGGTAGAGCTCATGAAGTGAAGGTTATATATGTGTACATATGGATATATATGGATAGTACATCAAAGGTCTCATAAGTGTACAAGTGTGACTTTCTGATGAGCAGTGAAATGCTCTCACTATACATGGACTCAGATGGTAGAGGGAAGGTTACATATGTGTACAACCTGTAACCTTCAGATAAACATATTTGAGTTCTTGAAGACTTACTTATAAAGGTAGCTTGATAAACTGCAACTGGTTCACACACACAACACGAAAGTTTTGAGAGGTTTTTGGGCGAATCAACGGACCTCTTTTCTCGGTAACCTGCAACGAAAAGCAAGAAAACACACCCAGTCAACTTTAGTCTATCAATGTCTTTAACTTCCCCAGTGCCTATACGGTATGCTTGTTAAAGGCAAGTAAAATCCTCATGACAAGTGCATGAGAATGATGAGATTGAGCTACGTGGACCGCTCAGATGGTAGAGTGAAGGGTACATGTGTACAACCTGATACCTCTGAAGACCAGTGACATGTTCTATCCATTTAGGTTGGGACTATACAGTACATGGTATACGATCGTAGACTCAGTGAAGGTTACATATGCAACGAGATACACTAACCATCAGGTTACCCATGTATAGCTAAATGGCAGAGTGAAAAAACTCAGATAGCAGAGTGAAGATTACGGCATATGTGCACAACCTGTAACCTTCTGAATCTGATGACAAGCGTAACAAGTGATATGTGTAACAACAATATATATATATATATAACAAGTGATATGTGTACAACAATATATATATATATATATATATAATATAACAAGTGATATGTGTACAACCTATAACCTTCTGATAACAAGCGAGATGCTCTAACCAGTGAGCTACACGGACCTTGACGCGGCAGTGTTAAGGGTAACGATAAGTATACTGGTTCATTTATTCGACATGCGTAGGTCAGCGATTTTCTTTCTATTAAGTTATGGTTAGAGAAATTGCTAATTTATTATATTATTTAAAATTGGAGAAACTGATTTCAGTCAAGATCTGTGAGAAGTTTCCCAAGTTTTTTAAAGCTTATAAGAATAGACCTTATTCCAAAATGGCAGCTAATTTAATATTATTTTATATGCATAGTATAAATTAGCCCTTATAGCCTCGTTATTGTGCACGAAATTTAAAATAATTTTTCAAAAAACGAGGCTATTTAAGGGCTAATTTAAATGCACATAAAAGAATACTAAATTAGCCGCCAGTTTGGAATAATGTCACTAGATCAGCAAACTGAAATTTTTATTTATATATATATATTTGAGCACTTTGTCTATATATTATTACGTTATTACGTTATCGGAACGTTTTTGCCTGAACCGGGACTTTTTGACAGCATTTTTAGCTATATATATATATATTTCCGTAGCTCAGTGGTCAGAGCACTGCACTAGTATCGCAGGGCGCGGTTCGATTCCAGCCGGAAGGCCTCTAAGTTGTATTTTTCGCAACTGGTCCCGGTTTGGTCTTAAAATGTATATATTCCAACACTCGAAATTTTCCTTCACCATAAATCCTTAGAACCTGTAATTTAATCGAGTGAAATGCCAAATATTACTTGTTATATATATCTTGATATATCTTGATATATCTTGATATATATATATATATATATGTAATATTTGGCATTTCACTCGATCAAACTACATGTTGAAAGGATTTATGGTGAAGGAAAATTTCGAGTGTTGGAATACATACATTTTAAGACCAAACCGGGACCAGTTGCGAAAAATGCAACTTAGCGGCCTTCCGGTAGGAATTGAACCCGCGACCCTGCGATTGCTAGTGCAGTGCTCTGACCACTGAGCTACGGAAGCCGTTGCCGAGAGCCTAGTCACGAGTTCTGTATATATGGTGGTAATGCCGGGATAAGATTCTGGGTATATTATATATATATATATATATATATATATATATATATATATATATATATATATATATATATATATATATATATATATATATATATTGTATAGTAAAGATGATGTTACAAGAGATGTTACTTCACTTTATTACACTTTAATACCGTCAATGTATTGAGCACTGTTACCTGCTGCAAACACTTCAACATTTAGTGTATATTGTATATAATGTATATATATTGTATATATCAATATATGACGTATGCATATGACTTCAGAGGATCAGTCCCAAGAAAACATAGTGCATGCACATATGAAGTGCTAGTACCCTGCACCCAGGCTCTTTCATTTCTCTTCAATCGCCGCAAACCAAAGGAACAGTGTGTGACAGATTAAAAGCAGAACGACCCAGTGTTCCCGTTAACTATTTGTCAACAGTTCGGCAAAAGCTTCATATAGTGGGACGCACGCCGACTGAGCCGAGAAAGGAATACATCAGCCAACACGCTGCGATGCACAGCGAGTATTGACACAATGACACAACTAATCCAGCGCTCCAAAAGGAAGCAAACTTCCAAGGAGTTTATCCATCGCTTGTCAACATCGTCGAGCGAAAACAGCATGACACGCACGAACACGCAATGAAATTAAGCCCATCCGTATAAAATATATACCCTCTGTAGTCTCTAATGCGTTTATCCGTTCGTACCTACAGTTCCTTGTCAGTTATACTGTATAACTATATTACACCGAACTGACGGTATGGATGGACAAACGTATTAAAGGCTAATCCGATAGACAGTTTCGATAAAGTCTTAGTTAAAATGCGTTGACGAGTTTAACTGTTTAATTTGGGATCCCGTCGGGGCGGTATATAGACAATGCTATTTGATTGAGGGCACTTGGGGAAATTTTTTATTTACTTTTCCATTGGGGAGGTGCTTATCCAATAAACGCGCACAGCAGTGTAGTTCGTGTTTGATATTAAAGAAAGATTACGTTGAACCACGGTTGTAATTACTTGAGCTGTTTTTCTGAAGAACTTTCTATAGAACTTGCTATGAGTTATGTGGTAGAGAGAAGGGTACATGTGTACAACCTGTTACTTTTGACAACCAGCGAATGTTCTATATCATTTATTACTAATTAGATGGTTGACTCAGAACATGCTAATGAAACTTCCCGACTATAATCAGATTGAAATAAATCTCGTGCCGTTCTCATACAACCAACGTAGAATCTTTACAGACATTTATAATGCTTCGCAAACAACCTGTGCTTCGCAAACAACCTGTGCTTCGTCGTTTGGCAAAACGCAGTTTAAAAAAACATCTTTGTTTGCGTGAATGGGTGGGCTTTAAAAACTCATTTAAAAAGAGACATAGGGAGTCGTCAATTTAGGAGATGCTTTATACATTGGTAAATACTTTAGCATTGCGATACCGACTGGGCTGAAACAAAAAATAATTGTTCTCAACAGATATTCGCATTGACAAATTGTGGTTACTAAAATCATTAAGTCATCGCTACAAGGATTCTCAAAGAGCGACTAACAGTTACCTCATTTAAAGGCCTTCTATACAAAGATCAAATGATGTGAAAGATGTAAAACCCGAGATTTATTATACATATTTATGTGAGGTTATGTAATAACCAAGGTTAATAGCTAGGTAACCACGCGTGCGCAGAAGGTCGGTTTAAGGTGTCAGTGCGCGTATGGACGATACTGAGGTGGAAACTTGTTTCGGAAACAAAAGTAGTCCCGAAACGTTCCATGACACACTTTAAAAAGGTTTCAAGGAAACCTTGTTTGCGAAATAAAGTTTCGGACGAAACTTTCGCTAATGTATCGTGGAACTTTCGCTGATGTATCGTGGAACTTTCGCTGATGTATCGTGGAACTTTCGCTGATGTATCGTGGAACTTTCGCTAATATATCGTGGAACTTTCGCTAATATATCGTGGAATTTTCGCTAATGTATCGTGGAACTTTCGCTAATGTATATCGTGGAACTTTCGCTAATGTATTGTTGAACTTTCGCTAATGTATCGTGGAACTTTCGCTAATGTATCGTGGAACTTTCGCTAATGTATCGTGGAACTTTCGCTAATGTATCGTGGAACTTTCGCTAATATATCGTGGCATGTATAGATATCGAGGAAATACCAGGTTTTCTTCTATACACGGAAACAAATAATATTTTCACATGCGAAGATAAAATGACCATGCTCACATGAGTGAAGATATCATTTTATTTTCACTATTTCATCGAATACAATATAATAACAGAACATTATACATGCAGTCTTATCTTCTCGTGCAGATGATAATATCTCTTACTTCGTGATGATAATATCTCTGATAATATCTCTTTATTAAGATCTATTAACAATATAATAATATATAATGTATGTAATATAATGATAATATCTCTGATAATATCTATTCGTGATGATAGTATCTCACTCGTTCGCTTTGCTAACTCCTGAGAGATATTTCCAACACTCGATCGAAGATAAAATCTGCGCACGGCCATGTAATGCGGAAAATTTTAGCATCAACTGTAGTGTAATGACCGAATGTGACCAATTGTTGATAAACAAGCCTTGCATGTTGTTCTATTCAGTTTAGTTTACTATTCAGTTTCTCCGCATGTTCCCCAGTTAGAGAGTGGGTATTAACTTATATGTAATCTCGAAGAAGAATTAAACAGCGGAAGCCATTTTGAAAAGCAAGCGATTTATGTGGGCTAAATGAGAGATTGCGCTTGCAGGGGTCATGAATACACTTGTATATGAGCCAGATATTTCCAACCCGAAACCGCAATTGCTTTCTTTTCATTTACCGGTCTCCTGGTACGTTTTTGGACGACCAGCTGTATATCTTCGGCTTACTCACACTTTACTATAGCTGCCTACTCAAGTGTCACACAGAGAAATCTCGCCTTGAATCGGGTTTGTTGACGCTAAGAAGTAAATATTTACGTTCACCGCCTGTTTGTTTTATTCAAGTTGAATTTGAAACCGACGACAATTTTCACATTCATGCATTATCAACGCCGTGACGGTAACAACTTGTAACTGTCTGATAACTATAGTGTACAGTGACATGTTTTAACCATTGACGGATATAATGGACAGATACAAGCAGAGTGAAGGTGCATGTAGACATGCACAGCTAAATATAAGGGAATATACAGCTAAATGAATTGACGTTGTCCTGTCGACAAAGCTAAAAGGCCAAAAAAGTCAAGTTTTAATTTAGTTGTGTCGAAATTCTCCATACAGGGGAGACTTGCAGCCAAGAGCTAAAAGTTTGAAGGAAATCGTACGTTTCGCGCTTGGCTTTGACCTTTTAGCTTTGGCCTTTTAGCTTTGTCGTGATAGAGCGAAGGTTACATGTAGGCTGTATTGGCCTTGGACTCTGTCAACTACTGATCAGCAAATGTAATGACTAAATTGGAAAAGAAAAAGCCAATAGCCCTAAGGTCATGCAGTTGTTCGCATTGTTATCATTCGTATTTGGTGTAAAAATCGGTATTAGTGTATAGTGGAAGGAATTAGCATATATCGGCTGCTCTGTTGAACTATCGTCTATCGAGCAAACTGCCAGGAATAGTGAATGAATGATATTGCTATTTGATGCTAGTTGTATCTACTACGGAAACTAACTCCACTCAAAATTAAAACTTGGTGATTTTCACTTTCAGGGAGGTCTTACCAAGCTTTAAATATATACGAAAATTTACAATGTACACACATACATATACACACACTCATATTAAAAGAGGAATTAAATAATATAATAAACGTTCTTCTCAAGACTATCGAGGGTTTCAGTGTTGGTTGATATATTTCTCTATCTAAATTATTGAAGTCTTATGAGGCAGTTCAAAACAAACCCCAGTTGATTGTAGCCGAAGGAAATCAGATATATATTTTTGTGTTTCTGGTGATATTTTTTGTGTTGTATAGTCAGTATAATGCGAATATATAATCGGGATATCTTTGCGAGCTGATCCTTGAGGACGCGTGCATTGTTTTGATTCTACTTCAGAGTTCTTCGTGCACTTTGTTCCATGGGCGGTGCCACATTAGGGTTAGGCCAGTGCCATGGAATCATGACTGTAACTATATCCACTAGATAGAGAATTTATCCACTTATTCACTTTCAACGACCATGGCCAGCATTTTAACACACCAGGGTATAATTAGTAACCAAATCTCGGTCACAAGCCATGCACAGCTTAACTTTCTTAATTATCACCCATCATGATCTAATATCAATAAACACAAAAACGACACGTCACTTCTCGCTGACACCAAGAACATGCATGACGTTACACTCGCAACCCATTTCAACAAAGGCGCCCTTCTCGGAGTTCGTTTCGACTGGTAAAAAGCCTTTCATGGCTCCAAGGATTGCACAAAGTTAGGATTTTCCGACGAATGGGGAGAACAACGCAGGGAGACCGGAACAAATCGAAGCGGTGACAGCGGTGTTCACCACCTGAAACTATTCAGACCATTGGTTCTTTGGCGGGAAAAATCGCAAAGTGTTCTTACTGACAGAAAGAAAACATACGTTCGTTTCGAACGTGACGGGGGTATTGACTTACTCACCATCGGCTTTGGAGGATTATAAATCCTCTCGGGTACACAAAGTAAACAAAACGACTAAAAACAACAAACCATGCAGTAAGAAATACACGAAATGCCTCAAGAGTTCAGGAGTTATATTGTCCATTCGATGTCTAGCTTGGACGTGGTGTTATAAGAAATGTGAGACAACACAAAGTTCTTGATTGACAACAAATTTCGAAACGACTCGTCTGTATAAGGACGGACCTCCATGAAGACTTGAAAACCGCAGAGAAAGACCGCTTTAAAAGGTCTTCATGCATGTCGGTAAAACACCAAAGAGTATAACCTTTCCACATTCGAACTTTGATACCGGCGTAGGCCAGACAGGTACTTAAGTTAAGTCGGGAATTTGGAGTTAGAGATATGGCTAGTGGCTACATTTATCCGACAGGTCACATCACATAGGATATGATTCGTCTATAATACTAGTGAATATATGCGTTTATCGAAGACGCTACTGAAAGATCTTTTGACAGCGTGTTGGTATTTCGCCGCAATTTTGAAACTCGTTTCGGCTTGAAACTGCATGTCGAATTCCAGTCCGTCGTCGTGTAAAACCTGTTAACGGTCGCTCAACAGTGTCAAATTGCAAAAACTTTACATCGTATAAAATTTCTTTGTTTTTAAAAATAATAACACAGTAAATATAGCACGGAAGAGCATGGTATTTCTCATCTTTCCGTTTTGTATTCAATGACAATTCGAGAAAGATCTCTCATCGGTGCCTGCTTGTGATTTCGAGTTTATACGTGATGGATAATTTTTTGCTTCAGTCCTTGACCAGTGTTAATTTAGTTAACTCCAACTAAAAGATTAAGATTATTTATATTGCGGCATCTGCCTTGTGAATGTCAAAATATTTTCAAAACACAGAAAATCAAATTCTAGGCACAATATTTACACACACAAAATCTGTTACACTTGAGATTACGATTACTAGAAAAAGAAGTAGGGAGATTTGAAAGGCCAATGGCAAGTTCCTCTGAATCCTCTCTGATATCTTAGTCCATGTGTTGTTGTATAGCTGCAGTCAACGGTTAGAACACGTCACTGTTATAATCATCAGGTTACAGAAAGATTTGGACTAAGGAACATTTTTTTCAGGAAGACTATACACTGTGTGAAACTGATATACATGCATGGTCGATCGTCAAACCCAAATTATCCTGAGTCCTGGACAGGAATCGAACCTGTAACCTTCTGATTGCCGATTAAATAAGATTGTGCAACAACACCGCGTATACCATGGGCACCTAAAGAATTTTTAAGCCCAACAAATCTCATTTTTTCTAGCTTCTTTTCCCCATCAGAATCAAGAGTACGTGGTATAGCGAGATATCTGCACGAAGACATATCGTTTTCTTTCGTTTTGTTTAAGAGCTACGCCAAGATACACAAACGCTGTTAATCCTTAAATTAGCGTTCCCTTTCTTTGTAATTCCATTAAACAGGTTTATTCTTCACATGTTCTACCCGTGTAATTATAACTGCGCCCACACTAAGTGATTCGTCAGCTCACAGCAACGCCATGCTATTCAACATGTTTTTCACTTCTGTCTCATCGACTCAAAATCATCGCTTCGGACCGCTACCGTTTTCTTTACAGCGAATTCAGTTAAACACGTTTATCTATAACTTTAGATAAAGAAAACACACTAATCGACTTGCATGTCTTTGGCCACCGCGCGATCACAGTGGGTATGTATGTTTTCAAAAAAAAAAACATCCAAACATATATCGGTTGGCCTCGTTACCTCGTTTCGCGCGAGACAAAGGCAGTTATCGGTCAATGGCTTTCACTCGGTCAACCTCGTTAAGTGTGAACAACCTTCCAAGTATATTTGCTTTGCAAAGCTTTTCACAAACCATTAACACCATGACTATAACCATCACAGGGAGGGACTGTCTTTTCTTTCAATTCAAACATCGCGTCCTTTTGTGTACAGTGTGGAGCCATTAACACCGATGACAAAGACGTGAACATTACCGCATATCGTTGCCGGCCCAGCTATTTTACGCTCCAGATGATTAGGATCATCAGTTACGCGCCTGCAACTTGAATACACACACACATTCGTTTAGCTTTCATATCTAGACAACGTACAGCAGCGAAGTATATGGCCGAATGCCGATCGCGTTATGCCAGTCACAACAGAGAAACTCTAGCCGCGTTGTTTGACAAGCAAGGAAACCATGCATGTATACACCACGCCAGGGTTTTTCTTCGCTAATGCATTCCAACAACGCTTCAAAACATTAAGCGCTATTTACATCTAAGTGTAAAAGTAAATCGCAGCGGGTTGCCGTCTTGGGTGAATCCCGACATCATGCGGTAACGATAAACTATGGGGAAAAAACCCTCTCGGTCCAACATTAATGCGAAATTAAAACGCCATCTATGGCGGGAGGGTTGGTTTTAATAGCTTAACCACATGCGCGCTGGACACAGCCGATGCCGCGAGAATAAACACCGTATTTAAACAAGTCGGGAATCCAAGCGACAGAAACGGTTAGCAGATCTCGGGAACTGATTCTCAATGATCAGTTTCGTCTCAGTCCATGCAGATGAGGGGTCGCCTCATATAAAGAATGGTGGCTTACCCGTGTCAGCAGTGACATCCGAAGCCAACCCCTTCGAGTATCTCACTGCGAGATGAGTTCTTTTTAACTGCTGCCGACAGTGAACACAAACGCTGAAGAGGACCACCAAATAGAGAAAGCGTTCCATTGACGAGAGTCCGATTCCAGACGGCAGCGGTGGCATGGTGTGGTATACGGCGATACGTTCCTTCGCGTCCGAACCCACACAGAGTCACGAGTCGTGGATTTCGGTGGCAGGTTTTCCAGTGCGTAGGCACTCTTTTGAGATGTTTGAGACGACGGCTCGGTCTATTATGAATTTGTTGCTGACGACGTCATGCTAGCCTAATGACACTGCAGCCAACAAGGTCGGAAACACCCCGAACATTTATATCGGCTTCCGGTGAATGGTCGTTTGCGTTTTGTACAAGCGCGTGAGAAAAATACCAACTCTTCAAACCCCATCAGCACTAACGGTATTTCTACTATTTCCCACTTCAAAAAGAGACTCGGCGAACGATCGACGAGCAATTATATTTGTTTGATTGTATTTAAACGCTTCACAGATAGTCGTAATTGTTGGGAATTCAGCGGCCTGTACTTGACCTTATGCGCGCGTTATAGGGTCTTAGTGTTGGAAATTAAACTGAATATTTGCTCAAAAGAATCTCTTCCGCTTTCGTCTTTTCGGTAGCTTTTAAAATAGCGATAATATCTGCTTCAGGGGATTAAAAATAACTCCATTTCAAGTGATATTTCGATCGGAAACGAAACTGTTCCGTTGTCTCTGTGGTTATTAGTGGGAGATGATGGAAAATCAGGTATTTTATGCAGTGTCAAAGAATATAAGGCAATTATATTAATGTAACTATATTGTTGCGTGAGACTATGGATAGAGAACCCGCGACAGACTCGATTTTCACAGCAAAAAATCCAAACGAAATACAGTCAACTGACGACGCGGGGAAATGACGACGGAAGAGATTTTCGAAAAGGCAGGATTTAGGAATTTAGAGTTTCTAAGTTGGTAAACACCGGGTGGATTTGTTTATTTATGATAAAATGTTTAACTTTTTGAATGGATGAACTCAATATAAGATATAGCCACGTTATATAGCTGCCAAACGAATTCGGTCAACTATAGTCGCTAGGTTTTTAACAGTCGGCCGAAACAATTGCTAGTCAATCAGCGAGTTGTCAGCAACCACTAGAAGACATTCAAGACACTCATAAAATACTAATAAATACATATATATCAGTATATACGTCCCAGGTGTATACACTTTACCACACATAAGTAATAACTTTGTTTAGTCATACGTATCCAACAAGTCCATGCATGCATGTTAGCCGTATTTCATCAGGTTAGGTCATCATAAGGTTAAAAGTAGTACACTCGCTTTACCAGGCACGATACGATTTCCCTACACGCGATTGGATGCCGACCCATAGATGACCCTACCAGTTACATTCTACCAGTTCTCCCTAAAGAGTCCAGTAATGTCTGTCCTTCAGGCATGGCTCAGATCAGAGTGCCCCGATACCCCGTCCCTATCAGTCCTGTTCTCACTAGAGGTTCACTATAAGACTATCGATTTCCCTACACGATTATTGGATGCCGACCCATGGATGACCCTACCAGTTACATTCTACCAGTTCTCCCTAAAGAGTCCAGTCCAAGATACCCCGTCCCTATCTTGTTCCACCAGAGGTTCATTATAAGACTATCGACCATAGATGACCCTACCAGTTAGTAACTGAATGTAAGAATGTAATACATTCTTAATCTACCAGTTCTCCCTATACTGCTATAGAGTCCAGTAACGTCCGTTGTTCAGGAATGGCTCAGATCAGAGTGCCGAAATACCCCGTCTCTATCCTGTTCTCACCAAAGGTTCACTATAAGACTATCAATCATCATGGGTCGCGAGTGACGCTACAGGAGGGAGACACCAGCAGTGCCTGGTGAAAACCTGATCGATATCTCAGAGTAAACTACAATTATACAAGGTTGGCGTGTTAACGTATAGACAGCAAAGGCCCTTTAATCAGAGGTTCAGGAAACGTGAAGTCTTTTTTCTTCGATTTTTTCTTTCTAAGGTTAGGTTAAAGATTTCTCTTTGGGTTAGGGTTATTTTAGGGTTAGTTTTTGGGTTAAAGCATCTTTGTTTAATATATGGAATCTGGATTGTTGACCCAGTATTGCGTGACTTCCCGCTCAACTATTACAGCAATACATCAACCTCTTTTAGTATATTTATAGTTTATTCCTACTAACTTTAACACCGCCTACGCCAACCACATAACTTTCACCATGCTTTCACTTATCGGCACTTCACCGGAGTCAAACTCGGGCCGACAGCATTCGGTCCATTCTAGTCTTCGAAGAAAGTTGCAAGAAGCAGCAATTGAACATGGGTCGTATAGGGGTAATATTAAATATGAAAAGGAGAAATAAGAGAACTTCAATGTGTCGAAAAGAGTACTTTAATACGTACGTATATTCATGGACGACGTATATTCATGGACAACATTGAAGTTCTCTTATTTCTCCTTTTCATATTATACCCAGTTCTTTTGAGAACTAAGCAGCTTTATATTTATTCTTATTATCGTGGGACCAGCGGTAACACGTACGTTATAATCCTGGGTCGGACCTCCACTCAGGGTCTTAAAAATAATTGAGGAGAAAGTGCTGCCTTTGCAATAATATCAACAAATGGTAAGACTTTCGGGTCTTCTCGGATAACGACCTTAAATCGTATAGCCTGTAATTGGACTTCTAGCCTGTTGGGGTATTCCGTTCATCTAAGAGTGATAAATATAATAAACTAAACTAAACTAAACTAAACTAAACTAAACTAAACTAAACTAAACTAAACTAAACTATAACACCAGTGTCACACTGCGCACTCATGTCGCACCATTACCCAAGAAATACATCGTTTCCGAAGGGCTCATATGACAAATTGTGTTGTGCAATTTTTTCCAGAAAATCAAACTACAACACCAAATAAGTACACTAACTTCATATTAAAGTGCCCATGACCCCAAATACGATATTACTGATATAGATGCTACATGAAGTGAAAAGTTGAATGCCAAAATATTTTATGATTTGAGCTTTGCGTTGATGTGCATAAAGATTTGTTTGTCCGAAATGCTAATGATGTGACGTCATTTACGGCATCATTTCGGATACAATATTCTACTGTTAAAGCAAATTAATCTAACTCAAACGTTGATGATGTACTTGACCGCTATAGTGAAGATTTTATCAACTTTTTCACTCAAATCCTCAACCAGTCTATCACACGGAAAGCAGAAAAGAAAGCCAAATGCCGTAAATGACGTCACACTCATTACCATTTCTGACAAACAAATCTTTATAGCACATCAACGCAAAGAATCATAAAATATTTTGGCATTCAACTTTTCACTTCATGTAGCATAATATCGCATTTGGGGTCATGGGCACTTTAAAACAAAATAATAAATATAAGACAAAACTTCTTTTCACAAATGGCGACAAACCATTCATTGACACGATCATGTAAAACGATCATATTTGAGACTAGCTCAAGATTTCGCAACCTTAAATTCGTCATTAGTCACAATATTAAAGTGAACGTAGTTATTTACTTCATAAAGTGTTTTTTTTTTATTTATCTGCATGGCTGCCCCAGGGGAAATCGAACCCATGGTCTAGGCTTAACGTATACCAGTGCTTTGACTACTGAGCTATTGTGACATGCACGGTCGGCAAGACATGAGTCAGACAATTAAAAACTTTACTCGCAAAAATATTTGTCATCGCAGCCAACACATCAAATAAATTCCTAAGCTCTGTGACCGTGGCCGACCATCTTAAACACGACAACAATATCATGTACAAAGAAGAGCGATGCGTAGGAAGGGTGGTAATACAATATTTAAAAACTTAAAGATATTGTTTTCAATTAAAAAAATTGATGTTTCAGCAGCGAGGGGCACGCACTTCGTCTTCATCACACTGACAGAAGAAAAGCAGGACAATATCATAAAACATAGCAAAATTGAAAGATACGTTTATAGTGTACTTCGTGCCGATTAATCAGGCCCATCATTAGTAAATCCATAAAACCTGCGCTTCGATGGAGGCATGGGTATTTCTAAACCAGCTGTTATGGTTTAGTGGTTATCACATATATCGGGGAGACGTTCAAACCTGGGTCGTACCATCACTGAGGGTCTTAAAAATAATTGAGGAGAAAGTGCTGCCTTTGCAATAATTCCAGGAAATGGTAAAACGTTCGGGTATTCTCGGATAACGACCTTAAATCGTAAGCCCTCACTAATAAATTAAATTTACACGGGAAAATGATACGATTCCACGAAAGATGTTTGTATTCCACGGAACATTGTGCGTATTTCCACGAAGAAGTTCGATTTCTACGATTACTATACAGCCTCGACCAAGAATTTAGCACTGTTATTTCCAAGGCCAAGGTCCTCGATAATAGGCCCATAGGATGGGGGTGGGGGTAAGGGGGATTCTAACGGGGCCACCTTTGGGATTGGAAATCTATATATTTTATAAGGTTTCTGTTTTTAGGCAGCAATCCTTACATAGGAAGAGCTCTACAAGATATCCTTGGTAAAACTAATGCCAAGCCGTCATCATACTGGTATAGGCAGCGCGCTCGGGAAGTTTACTGAAATTTTTAACCATGAAGCGAGTTCCGGTTGCAAGTTCTTTTCGCTAATACACGGATCGTGAATCTCAAAAAATAAAAGCGCAGAGTGCATTTTAGGACACTGGAAGTGAATAAAAGTCGCGGCTTGCGCTCCCGTGAACCATGAAGCTCGAGGGAGAATGACGGTTGAAACTTTCAATATTTGGAAAGTAAGTATATGCATGCACAACTATATAGCGATAGTAACCAGGAGATGTTTTAACCATTGAGTGGGCTTGAGGTACATGGACTCAGAGGGTTGTTTTACTGTGTACAACCTGTAACTTTTTGATCGATGTCTCGATGATCGCCGTCACTGAGCTACACTATAGATGATGAGTATCAGACACTGCAGTTAGCCTGTTTAGAAACACCAGTGAAAGTTGCGAAAATGAATGGTAGTTGAAAAGAGCCTCCTTTTATAATTAATTAGTCCCAACCTTGAACCTTCTTTCAAGTGATTAAATCCGAGTAGTATACACAATCAGGTATCAAGCAAGTCCCATTCAGGTCATACTTTTACAACTACATGCATCTTGGAAGTAAAAGGACACATGTAGTTTAGTTTAGTTTATTAGATTTATCACTTTTAGGTGAACGGAATACTCCAACAAGCTAGAAGCCCAATTATAGGGGTTCTGAGGGCCTACGATTTAAGGTCGTTATCCGAGAAGACCTGAAAGTCTTACCATTTGCTGATATTAATGCAAAGGCAGCACTTTCTCTTCAATTATTTTTAAGACCCTGAGTGGAGATCCTGCAACCCAGGAAACATAAACACACCTGCATTAAAAACACACCTGCATTATATTGCAGGTTCTGTTTAATTAAATAAGGGATTGAATCTCATCAAGCTTAAGTACTCAGAAAAAGTAGTCCCTTACTGGCATCAAACCTGAACCTTCTGAAGATCTGTGTGATGTTATATTAAGTCTGACACTCCCGCACAGGCATGAGTACACATATGTTCCACAGCGAACCACTACATATTTTAACCTTCACTCTCCACCTGTGTCTATGTTGTTCAACCCGTTGCCAAAACTAAAAGGTCATCTGATATTCATATGTCTAGACATGGTAGACTTGGAACACAACTTGACATGTTGGACGGGCAGCAAACGAGACCTCCCAATTACATGTTCAAGCTGGGCGGGCCGGCTGGACTTTTTCTGTCAATGGTGAAATAAAGTCGAGACGGAAAAACCAAGAAACGTCGTCTGCGCAGGAAGCAGAAATAAAACAAAGACGTAGACGTCGTTGCAAGGCAAATGACATTCTAATTGGTAAAGTCTTGTGGTTAAGCCAAGTTTTGTCTGCACAAAAGAGCTTTGTTGTACAGATGCAACACCAACTGGTCTTGTTATGAAAATTCTTGAGGAAAAAGGTTTTCTGTGAATTAGGCCAAAAATGTCTCCTGTTGCTGTCACGCGTCAGCTTTTGTATATTTTTTGTAAGAACAGAAAACATATACTTTAGATCTTTTTCTTTGAGCGTTTTCATATAAATATATATAGTATATTCTCCATCTGACATGAAGAAGGCGGACACATCGTCCGAAACGTCGTCCATTAAGGGCCGCAATGAAAACTACTGGTTTACCAGCAATTGTGTTTTTACAAAGTTTATCAAGTTTATCATTAATATACGTAAGTACAGTATTTTTCAACACATTGAAGTTCTCTTATTTCTCCTTTTCATATTATATCCAGTTCTTTTGAGAACTTAGCAGCTTTCATATTTATTCTATATAAACATGCATATAAGGTATACTATTCCTGCTTAATCCAGGGTAGTTTACCGTAGCGTAGTCACCACGCTTGCGGACATTACGGATATAAATCAATGCGCTGGTTATTTTAAAAATAGGTCTTAATATAAACTTACACCAGGAAAAATACGGCTAGAATATTAGAAAGATGTTTTGGGTACAAATTATGGCGCTCCGGAATTAGTTATTACTCTATCAATGGGTAAATGCTAACAGAAGTACGCGTTGTCATGTGTATTAGTGTAAACACGCTGACTTTTTCGTAGCGTTAAAGGTGCTTATTTTGCTCCGTGACGCGCACGAAGCACCTGAGTACGAGGCTGGTACAGGTGTGCGTTGGATCGGATTGACAACTAAAAATTCGAGGGTTTGCCTGTCAATCCGATCCGAAGCTATAAAATCGTAGTCCGATCAGAAAACAGCTGCTCAAATCCGATCTGAAAAAATTAAAACACCGGATATCATGTTGCAATAGTTGCGCGAACTTTCGGATAAGAAAATCAAAGAAAAAATAAATTTAAGAAAAATAATATATATTTTTTCAACGCCGATGCATTGCCGGTTCGGAGACCTCGGGTTCGATTCCCGGTTGGGGCTGTCAGATTTTTCATATATATACATATTTGACTAATATACATTAATAATCTTGCGCAATAATAGTCATCATATGTTGTGCAATGTACATACAACTAGTGAATTTGACAATTTGTTAATTTTGTGACAAAAACAATGACAAAAGTGAATCCAATGCGGGTAAAAAAGTACAAAATCTGATACGATCCGAGAAAAAAGTACAAAATCCGATCCGAGAAAACTAAAATAACAAATTCCGATCCGATAAAAACAGTACAAAATCCGATCCGAACGTATTAAAGTTATGAAAGTTTAGTCTGAATCCGATCCGAATCGGATTCGCACACTCAGGCTGGCCCAAGACAAAATTAATACCTTCATGGTTCTGTTTGCTTCATCACCGGTAATCTTGCTTACAGTTCCTATTTGTATAGGAAATAACACTTTGTTCTGGAAGAATTAATAAAAAGCACATGCATGGGTGGGTGGTACATAGCATGAATGGTATTCATTAAGAATTCTTCGAGAACAAGTGTTATTTCCTTTTAATAACATTTTAATCAATCATTTTACGCGTTACGAAATTTTATGCGCTACGAAAGAAGGAAAGCTGTGGTTTGTCAATATTACAACACAACGTCCCAGACGCGCGGTATTTGGCCGAAAACGAGACGTAAATTCGCGGCTTACTGTTACGGCATATACTATTATATCAACAATAAATCATTTCCCAACGCAACCCTACTCTGTCTTTAAAAAGTTTCTTGAACGTAACTTTAAAAGTTACTTCCATGACTCAACGTTTCGACATTCCAATCCAGTGTCTTCATCTTGGGTAATCATTGTAAAGTTAGGATTTAGGATCCCTATTTATACCCTCATAGAACCGATGATGAAGCTTATTTGTTAATATAAATAACATCATCATCAGTTCTATACGGCCGAGGGTATAAATAGGGTCCCTAACTTTACAACGATCACCCTGAGATGAAGACGCTAGATTGCAGTGTCGAAACGTTGGGACCGATTGGGTCATGGACAGTAACTTTTAAAGTTACGTTCAAAAAACTTTTTAAAGCCAGAGTAGCGCCAAACTATGTCTGATACTGCCAAGAATTTTAGTGACGAAATACTGACAATTCGAGCGGAGCCCTTCATCAGAGTAAGATGAGGGGCTGCGCTCGAAACGTCAGTATTTCGTCACTAAATTATTGGCAGTTTACCACCTTTTCACTTTGCTATATATTCAAAACACTGTCTACGCAGCACTCTACTTTTTTACTATATCTGATACTGTTAAAGTGCCCCTAACCTCAAATGTTTTATTGTCTTATTTGGAAGAACGTTTAAAATGATAAAGTAACTTCTTTTGAAGATTTCACTTCTTCGCTTTCTTTTTGAGATATATCAGTTTGTTTGATATGCAAATGTACGGAATTTCGTCACACATGCATAATGAGTTATCAAAGAATGTTATATATCTTTGCGTTCAACACTAAAGTGTGAATAACACGTGTGTGCGTTTCTCCCACAACACCAAACTTCTTGATTTTAAAGGATTTCGTTCGAGAATGAAAGAGATATACACATTTCTCCAATAAGTCATTATGCATGTGTGACGAAATTCCAGACATTTGCATATCAAACAAATTGATATATCTCAAAAAGAAAGCAAAGAAACGAAATCTTCAAAAGAAGTTACTTTATCATTTTAAAAGTTCTTCCAAACAAGACAATAAACATTTTGAGGTTATGGGCACTTTAAGGCAAGACTTTTAGCGTACATTTCCAAATGGTTGGTTAGTAGAATATGACCAGCATTGTTATTTGTTACTCGATATCTATGGAGTGTTAACAAGGTCAATCTACACACTGACTACGATTACTATGGATTACTTGGGCCGATTTCTTATCATTAATTTATACTTGTTTTATAACGGCAAAAACCCGTCGCCTGGCAACTGCATCAGTTCAGTTTACAACATGAGTACAGTTACAACAGTAGAAGTCGTCATTACAAAACTAAATTATTATTAGGATATATAGCAAAGTGAAAAGGTGGTGAACTGCCGAGATTTTTAGTAACAAAATACTGACGTTTCGAGCGAAGCCCTTCGGCTTCGTCGTACTCTGATGAAGGGCTCCGCTCGAAACGTCAGTATTTCGTTCCTTTTCACAGCACTCTACCTTTTTACTACTCTCGGATAAATTATTATTACATATTTACATGATGATAAAACTATATTACAATCATACCTAACTTAAGAAATACTAGGCCCTGTTTACATGAAACGGATTGATAGTCCAATCGGATCGAAAACGCGAATGAAGTCAATCCGAGCACTCTCTCCTCCGCAGAGGCTTATTTTTATTAGAAAAGCGCGGGTGAGGAAGACGTGCGGGCAAAATGGGGAAGGGCGTGGGGAGTGGATCGAGGAAAATCGGAGGCGCGCGGTGGAAGACGCCCGCGCGCCTTCGATTTTCCTCCCGCTACGCTTTTTTCTAATAAAAAATAAGCTAAGCCTCTCCGGAGGAGAGAGAACCGGGCACATGTTGGGGCAGCAGACCTCAAACCGCGCATGCGTACTTTTTGAGGCCTGAATACGCGCATGCGTATCGTATTCAGGCCTCAAAACGCGCATGCGTAAATTTCACGCATGCGTATCAAGTCATTTTCAACTCAAACCGTGTTTACATCAATCAGATTGGCAACATTCAAGTCGATTCGATCCTTGCTTGAATCTCAAGCCATCCGTTTCGATCAGAACGAAAACTTTCAATCTTCTGACTTCATGTAAACACAACAAGGAGAAACATGGGAGATTTGACTTGAACACTCAATCCAACACTCAATGTAAACAGGGCCTAAAAATTACTTACAATCGAAATTAGATAATCTTTATTGTCTATGGAAATAGAGTAATTCATTGTCGGTTCAGTGTTGATAATAGTTTTTGAAGTTTCTCTAGTCTTGGAGAGTTTTTATGTTTTCGCGATATTTCGGAAGAACCTTCTTCCATCGATCCGACATTTTACTTTGGATTTGCCATATAAGGCAGATTATACCCTCTTCTAAACCGGTTAAACTGGTATAGAATACGGAATTTAGTTTCGCTCCTGGATTTAGGCCTAAGAAGCGTGCGTTTAAATATAACCAAACAAATATAATTGATTGTTCGCTGAGTCTCTTGTTGAAGTGGGAAATACCGTTAGTGATACCATAATCGTATCGTCGTTATTATATGAAAAGCTGATAAAATAAGGCATGTCAAGTCTCCCTAAGAAAGACGTCAACACTCTTCAATATATACATTATCGCCGCTCCCAAACTGCGTGCGTGATAATTAAAGGCGAATTAGCCATAAGAGTCATCAAACGTTCACCTTTAGTTTTAATAGGCTAAACATTGAGGTGCGCTGTCTATACTTTTGATTAACATTATACATATAATAGTGTTGAGATGCGCGTAGGGTATGTGTGAACTATAGGAAAGTCTAAAGATTGTCAACTGCCGAAGCTGTACGATTGGAGAGAAGAACAACGGACATTACAAGCTAAGGTGTTGCCGTGTTGGTGATTCAGAGTCCTTTGTGAGGAATGGCGTCCTATGTCAGACGCTAATTTAAGGTTTTTCTGGTGCGTCATGGACATACCTCAATTACGATGATTGCGTTGAGTTTGCGTTGATGAGATGCTGCCAAGGGTAAGTCAAGGTGAAGTGGAGAGAGCCAAAGGAAGGACGCTTTTCTGGTAAAAATAGAGCAAGATAGAAACACAAACTTGAGACTTCATTCTTTCGTGGATTTGCATGAAATATATTTATATTTGTTCTTTAATATACCCAGTCGCAACGGAGCCTATGCAGGGGGTCCATCCAGCAAACTGCCTCTTTTTATTAATGGTGCTATTATTGCGTTAATATACACAATGTTATTGTGAATGTGGGAGAGCTTGGAGTAGACAGACGATACGTGGACGATCGTCAAGCTCATATCCTCAGAAAAATTATTCTGAGTCCCGTACAGGAATCGAACATGTAAGTCTCGTCAGCTCAATGGTTAGAGCGTGTCACCGGCAATCAGAAGGTTACAGGTGCGATTCCTGTACGGGACTCAGAATCATTTTCAGAGGATATGAGCTTGACGATCGTCCACGTATCGTCTGTCTACTCCAAGCTCTCTCTCACATTCACTACAGCAGTGTATATATTAACACATCCAAACATTACCGATATATAGCGACTGCCGCATAGGCAGTACATATATCAATCGACCAGTACATCATTGAAACATTCGCTCTCCATCTGGGTCTCATTAGCTCAATGGTTAGAGCGTCTCACCGGCAATCAGAAGGTTGCAGGTTCGATTCCTGTACGGGACTCAGAATCATTTTTCTGAGGTGTTAGCTTGACGATCGTCCACGTATCGTCTGTGCTATTATTATTAATAATTTCTTAAAAATAATAGATACACTATAAAAAAATTGATTTGTGGTTTTACTCAAAAGTGCTCTCAAAATGCAGGAAATGCTATTTCAGAGACCCTAAATTAAAATATTTTCCGGCGGAGAATCCGCTGGACGGCCCCTAAATATGTCGTCACTTTGTGGGAGGGGACCCAAATTTTTTCCTCGCACCATTTTTTTCTGAATACACCCCATGAATGTTTTTTACAACGCGGATATATAACAAAGTGAAAAGATGGTGAACTGCCGAGATTTTAGGAACGAAGTAAAAGCTTACTTACTTTGAAGTCATGCCAGGTGCGCACTCTCAAGGGGAGCTCACACGTCACTGATAGTATGAGTGGACTGGAACCTAGGTTGCACAAGGAGCACTATGGAGAGAAAATGGAGTGAAATAGCAACAAAATCCATTGCTTTTGACACTCAGTGGGAAGGGAGTGTTGGAGGGAAGGAAAGAGGGAAGGAAAAAAAGAAGGAAAAAAAGAAAGAAAAGTTGGAAGGAAAGAAGAGGGAAGGAAAGAAGAGGGAAGGAAAGAAGAAAGGAAAGAAGAAAGGAACGTGGGAAGGAAAGCCATGGGACTAATCATCCTTACTTGAATCCAGTGGCTGAATTGCAAAGGATACAGATCAAAAATGGCTGTGTTGAAGGAAGAAAGAGGGAAGGAAAGTAAAGGAAACAGGAAACAGGAAAAGAGGGAAAAAGAAAGAGGAAAGAAGATAAAAAAGAAAGTTAAGAGGGAAGGGAAGTAAAGGAAAGAGGAAAAAAGGAAAGAGGAAAAAAGGAAAGAGGAAAAAACGAAAGAGGAAAAAAGGAAAGAGGAAAAAGAAAGAGGAAAAAGGAAACAGGAAAAAAGGAAACAGGAAAAAAGGAAACAGGAAAAAAGGAAACAGGAAAAAAGGAAACAGGAAAAAAGGAAAGGGGAAAAAGGAAACAGGAAAAAAGAAACAGGAAAAAAGGAAACAGGAAAAAAGGAAACAGGAAAAAAGAAAACAGGAAAAAAGGAAAGAGAATAAGAAGAAAATAGGAAAAAAGGAAACAGGAAAAAAGCAAAGAGAATAAAAAGGAAACAGGAAAAAAGGAAAGAGGAAAAAAGGAAAGAGAGTGAAAAGGAAAGAGAATAAAATGAAAAAAGGAAAGGGGAATAAAGGAAACAGGAAAAAAGGAAACAGGAAAAAAGGAAACAGGAAAAAGGAAACAGGAAAAAAGGAAACAGGAAAAAGGAAACAGGAAAAAGGAAAGAGAATAAGAAGAAAATAGGAAAAAAGGAAACAGGAAAAAAGGAAAGAGAATAAAAAGGAAACAGGAAAAAAGGAAAGAGGAAAAAAGGAAAGAGAATAAAAAGGAAAGAGAATAAAATGAAAAAAGGAAAGGGGAATAAAGGAAACAGGAAAAAAGGAAACAGGAAAAAAGGAAACAGGAAAAAGGAAAAAAGGAAACAGGAAAAAGGAAACAGGAAAAAGGAAAGAGAATAAGAAGAAAATGGGAAAAAAGGAAACAGGAAAAAAGGAAAGAGAATAAAAAGGAAACAGGAAAAAAGGAAACAGGAAAAAAGGAAAGGGGAAAAAAGGAAAGTGAATAAAAAGGAAACAGGAAAAAAGGAAACAGGAAAAAGGAAAAAGGAAAGAGAATAAAAAGAAAATAGGAAAAAAGGAAACAGGAAAAAAGGAAAGAGAATAAAAAGAAAATAGGAAAAAAAGAAACAGGAAAAAAGGAAACAGGAAAAAGGAAAGAGAATAAAAAGAAAATAGGAAAAAAGGAAACAGGAAAAAAGGAAACAGGAAAAAGGAAAGAGAATAAAAAGGAAACAGGAAAAAAGGAAAAGGAAAGAGAATAAAAAGAAAATAGGAAAAAAGGAAAGAGAATAAAAAGGAAACAGGAAAAAAGGAAACAGGAAAAAAGGAAACAGGAAAAAGGAAAGAGAATAAAAAGAAAATAGGAAAAAAGGAAACAGGAAAAAAGGAAACAGGAAAAAGGAAAGAGAATAAAAAGGAAACTGGAAAAAAGGAAACAGGAAAAAAGGAAACAGGAAAAAGGAAAGAGAATAAAAAGAAAATAGGAAAAAAGGAAACAGGAAAAAAGGAAAGAGAATAAAAAGGAAACAGGAAAAAGGAAACAGGAAAAAGGAAAGAGAATAAAAAGAAAATAGGAAAAAAGGAAACAGGAAAAAAGGAAAGAGAATAAAAAGGAAACAGGAAAAAAGGAAACAGGAAAAAAGGAAAGAGAATAAAAAGGAAAGAGAATAAAATGAAAAAAGGAAAGGGGAATAAAGGAAACAGGAAAAAAGGAAACAGGAAAAAAGGAAACAGGAAAAAGGAAACACGAAAAAAGGAAACAGGAAAAAGGAAAGAGAATAAAAAGAAAATGGGAAAAAAGGAAACAGGAAAAAAGGAAAGAGAATAAAAAGGAAACAGGAAAAAAGGAAAGGGGAAAAAAGGAAAGAGAGTGAAAAGGAAAGAGAATAAAATGAAAAAAGGAAAGGGGAATAAAGGAAACAGGAAAAAAGGAAACAGGAAAAAGGAAACAGGAAAAAAGGAAACAGGAAAAAGGAAACAGGAAAAAGGAAAGAGAATAAGAAGAAAATAGGAAAAAAGGAAACAGGAAAAAAGGAAAGAGAATAAAAAGGAAACAGGAAAAAAGGAAAGAGGAAAAAAGGAAAGAGAATAAAAAGGAAAGAGAATAAAATGAAAAAAGGAAAGGGGAATAAAGGAAACAGGAAAAAAGGAAAAAAGGAAACAGGAAAAAGGAAAAAAGGAAACAGGAAAAAGGAAACAGGAAAAAGGAAAGAGAATAAGAAGAAAATGGGAAAAAAGGAAACAGGAAAAAAGGAAAGAGAATAAAAAGGAAACAGGAAAAAAGGAAACAGGAAAAAAGGAAAGGGGAAAAAAGGAAAGTGAATAAAAAGGAAACAGGAAAAAAGGAAAAAGGAAAAAGGAAAGAGAATAAAAAGAAAATAGGAAAAAAGGAAACAGGAAAAAAGGAAAGAGAATAAAAAGGAAACAGGAAAAAAGGAAACAGGAAAAAAGGAAACAGGAAAAAGGAAAGAGAATAAAAAGAAAATAGGAAAAAAGGAAACAGGAAAAAAGGAAACAGGAAAAAGGAAAGAGAATAAAAAGGAAACTGGAAAAAAGGAAACAGGAAAAAAGGAAACAGGAAAAAGGAAAGAGAATAAAAAGAAAATAGGAAAAAAGGAAACAGGAAAAAAGGAAAGAGAATAAAAAGGAAACAGGAAAAAAGGAAACAGGAAAAAAGGAAAGAGAATAAAAAGGAAACAGGAAAAAGGAAACAGGAAAAAGGAAAGAGAATAAAAAGAAAATAGGAAAAAAGGAAACAGGAAAAAAGGAAAGAGAATAAAAAGGAAACAGGAAAAAAGGAAACAGGAAAAAAGGAAAGAGAATAAAAAGGAAAGAGAATAAAATGAAAAAAGGAAAGGGGAATAAAGGAAACAGGAAAAAAGGAAACAGGAAAAAAGGAAACAGGAAAAAGGAAACACGAAAAAAGGAAACAGGAAAAAGGAAAAAGGAAAGAGAATAAAAAGAAAATGGGAAAAAAGGAAACAGGAAAAAAGGAAAGAGAATAAAAAGGAAACAGGAAAAAAGGAAAGGGGAAAAAAGGAAAGTGAATAAAAAGGAAACAGGAAAAAAAGGAAAGGGGAAAAAAGGAAAGTGAATAAAAAGGAAAGAGAATAAAATGAAAAAAGGAAAGGGGAAAAAAGGAAACAGGAAAAAGGAAAAAGGAAAGAGAATAAAAAGAAAATAGGAAAAAAGGAAACAGGAAAAAAGGAAAGAGAATAAAAAGGAAACAGGAAAAAAGGAAAGAGAATAAAAAGGAAACAGGAAAAAGGAAACAGGAAAAAGGAAAGAGAATAAAAAGAAAATAGGAAAAAAGGAAACAGGAAAAAAGGAAAGAGAATAAAAAGGAAACAGGAAAAAAGGAAAGAGGAAAAAAGGAAAGAGAATAAAAAGGAAAGAGAATAAAATGAAAAAAGGAAAGGGGAATAAAGGAAACAGGAAAAAAGGAAACAGGAAAAAAGGAAACAGGAAAAAGGAAAAAAGGAAACAGGAAAAAGGAAACAGGAAAAAGGAAAGAGAATAAAAAGAAAATGGGAAAAAAGGAAACAGGAAAAAAGGAAAGAGAATAAAAAGGAAACAGGAAAAAAGGAAAGGGGAAAAAAGGAAAGTGAATAAAAAGGAAACAGGAAAAAAGGAAAGGGGAAAAAAGGAAAGTGAATAAAAAGGAAAGAGAATAAAATGAAAAAAGGAAAGGGGAAAAAAGGAAACAGGAAAAAAGGAAAGAGAATAAAAAGGAAACAGGAAAAAGGAAAAAAGGAAACAGGAAAAAGGAAAAAGGAAAGAGAATAAAAAGAAAATAGGAAAAAAGGAAACAGGAAAAAAGGAAAGAGAATAAAAAGGAAACAGGAAAAAAGGAAAGAGAATAAAAAGGAAACAGGAAAAAGGAAACAGGAAAAAGAATAAAAAGAAAATAGGAAAAAAGGAAACAGGAAAAAAGGAAAGAGAATAAAAAGGAAACAGGAAAAAAGGAAAGAGGAAAAAAGGAAAGAGAATAAAAAGGAAAGAGAATAAAATGAAAAAAGGAAAGGGGAATAAAGGAAACAGGAAAAAAGGAAACAGGAAAAAAGGAAACAGGAAAAAGGAAAAAAGGAAACAGGAAAAAGGAAACAGGAAAAAGGAAAGAGAATAAAAAGAAAATGGGAAAAAAGGAAACAGGAAAAAAGGAAAGAGAATAAAAAGGAAACAGGAAAAAAGGAAAGGGGAAAAAAGGAAAGTGAATAAAAAGGAAACAGGAAAAAAGGAAAGGGGAAAAAAGGAAAGTGAATAAAAAGGAAACAGGAAAAAGGAAAAAAGGAAAGAGAATAAAAACGAAACAGGAAAAAAGGAAAGAGAATAAAAAGGAAAGAGGGAAAAAGAA
Organism: Chrysogorgia sp. JL179-B06; assembly: GCA_035772405.1. Classification (NCBI taxonomy): domain Eukaryota; kingdom Metazoa; phylum Cnidaria; class Anthozoa; order Scleralcyonacea; family Chrysogorgiidae; genus Chrysogorgia; species Chrysogorgia sp. JL179-B06. The sequence continues at coordinate 3,593,932 of JAYKKM010000477.1, forward strand.
AGAGGGAAAAAGGAAACAGGAAAAAAGGAAAGAGAATAAAAAGGAAAGAGGAAAGAGGAAGAAAAAGAAAGGAAACTAAAAGTAGAATGGGAAGAAATGGGAAGTGAAAATGAAAGGAGAGACAAAAGAAAAGAAAGGAAAGAAAGAAAGGAAAGTGGGAACAAAGGAAAGTGGGAAGGAAAATAAAGTGGGATGGAAAGTAACTGAAATGGGAAGCAAAGGAAACAAAAGGAAAAGGGAAGGAAATAATTTGTGGTGCAAGATTTGGTGAAGTTGATGACTCAATGGATTGGTATTGCCACCAGAGTCCACACCACCCTCTCTCTTTTATATTGTGGACAACAGAGAATGAAACATATGGCAAAAGTCCCATTACGCATTGTAGGTGAGGTAAATGAACTTTATTTCTAAATTCATGTCAATATTCCAGCATTTTGACAAATTGAATGAATCCATTATCTATTAAATACTAGGTCTCATATAGTAAGCTCAGGCTGCTGTGGGCGAAGAGTCATACCATAATGCATAGTTTGGGCTATGCCGCTATGGTGTACTAGAGATGCTTACGTGACAAATTTCGGCACAAATACGATGTAATAAGAGCATCATGTTTCTGAGCTCTCATCGTAAGCATTGGAGTGCACCCATGGGAGACCTTCTGCACCCTTGCGTCTAACATTGAAAGGCTTTGCCACACCCAAGATCTTGGTGAAATGTGCCCAACTCTACAGTCTGGGAGTCATACAAGTTTTCAAAATAATAAGAAACAAAATTATATATATGTTATTTACCAGCCGGAGGTCTGGATAGAGAAATATTTGCCTGAGGTCTCAAAAACGGCCCGAGGTACGTTTTTGAGACCGAGGGCAAATATTTCTCTATCCGGCCAACCAAAAATGGTAAATAACATATTAATTTTTTTATTATACAAGGTAAAACACTTGAGTTACTGCATTAAAACTGGTAAAACTGCATTAAAACTGGTAAAACTGCATTATTTGGATAAGGAAAGATAAACAAACCAAAATAACTTTAGTTTTTGTATAATATAGTTATTTCCAGCTTAGTTGAATCAAATTCTGTATTAGTTTTCCATTTTCCGGTTCATAATCAAGCAAAAAACACGATAACAATTTTTAGCATTTAGGATTCTGTGAGCGTGGTCAAAATATCGTAAAATTCCGCCCGCTGCTGCAGCCAATCAGGTTGCAGGAAAGGATAGGATTCCGCCCGCTCAGGATACAAAAATAAATAAAAACTGTTATTTATAAAATAAAGCATTATTATGACAGTACAGCAACACATAGAGGCAAAAAAACAATCAAAGATGTGCCATTTTAATTCAACTACAGTGTATACATTAGGGGCGGATCAAGGGGAGGGCACTTTGGGCAAGTGCCAGGGGCCTCGCACTTACGTGGGGCACTGCAGATTTTTTGTGCCTCGCGTTTATTTAGGGCATCATGTTTATAATTTAGGGACCCCCCACTTTATGGCTTCTGGGGGACACATGTAGTGGGGCCCTGCAGCCCACCTTTTTTCACAAGTTATTAGCTATTCACAGCTGTTTTCTATGCAAATTTTTTGGTTAATTTCCCCAGATTTTTCTAGCCTCTCCAACTTTTTTTTTCTTTGGGGTGGCCAGGTATACTTGCCTATCTTCCAACATTTTGAGGCAGAAATGCACAATGGGAACTTTAAATGGGGAACTTTTGTTCAAAATTTCATTGGGTAGCTGCTTGGCAATCCCATATTCCACAATGATCTGTTTTAATATTAATACACATGCAAAAATTATTCGTTATACTTCTCATTTAGTCATTTCCACTCCCTATTGCCTATATTTTGTTCATGGTTCATATACATCATTTGAATTTCCCACATATAACTTAGTATCCCAAAGTCGTGTTTTGATAGCAATACTATTCAAGCACTATTACGTTAAAAAAAAAGACGAAATACTTACGAGTCGAGGCTTCAGCAGTTCTTGAATTCAACCAAATCAACCATCGTCTTCCCATTTCGACCGCCATGTTATATATGAAACAAACCTCATCCCCAGGGCCCACTCGTATCATAGAACCATATCTGAAAGCATAAGAATTTCCCCCCCGTAATTTATCGCAGTTACGGCTAGCATCTTCTTTTATATTCTACCATCTCAATCCCATCAGAAAGTTACAGGTTGTGAACATATGTAACCTTTGCTTTACCGTGCAGCTCAATGGCATTATCCCATTCGCACACATATAATCGATCATATGTGACATTCGTTCTACCATCTCAATCTATATGTAGTGTATCTTAATAGTTAAATCACCTTCTCAATTCTCACACACAGCTGGGAGCTGCTGCAGCAATCAGCCACTACAGACAGCTAATACAGCTTTATTGATTAGACATGACACTGAATTACCTATTTCAGCTCAACTAGAGAAAACTAGATACCACTAATGCCATATTTACAGAGGGTGGGTGGGCGGTTATGGCGAATGTGCTCTACGTAACCCCCAGCAGTGTGTGAGAAAACATTTTCTGCTTCTTTCATCAAAAGATTATAGGTTGTACACATACGTAGGTTTTCACTAGCGACATAAGCATTAGCATAACGACATACGCAAGCGCAGTTCGTACTTCATGGTCAATAGCCCAAATTTGACTCACAAATGATTGCAAAGGAGCTATTTTCTTTTGCTATGGCCGCAATAAGTATGGGTACGTAAATGCGGACAAACATGGGTACTGACGTCATCTCGACAAAGTACTATTTAACACTTTGTTCTTCCTAAGTACAAACGGGTTAAAGTGTCAATGAATCGAACATTAAGTTTGTCTTATTTGAAAGAACTCTTAAAACAACGAGGAATAACAATTTACAGCTCTTCCCGATATTTGATATTTAGACTTAGGTAGCAAGTTGTACACAACATTGGAAAATCCTGTATATCTTAAAGATTATTGAACGAAATCACTTGAAGCTTGTCTTAAGATGTACATGATTTTCTAATCGGTTGTGTACAACTTGCTACGTCATAGATCAGCTCATTTAAATATCACATAAGTCTAAATATCTCAAGAAATGAGTGAAATATGGAAGACTGAGCTGTAGCTATAAGTTGTTATTCCTCTGATTGTTTTAAGATACTAACTGCGCTTGCGTATGTCGTTATGATTATGCACTATCTTCAACAATGTATATAGCTAAAGAACACACTGTTCAAGTCAATATTTAGAACTAGAAAGTTACAGGAGTAGACCTCTCTCCTCCTTAGAGGTTTCCGTGAGTTTTTTCCGTGTTTTTCGAGTTTTTACGTGAGTTTTTACATACTCGTCAGCGGTTCCTCGCGTAAAAACTCGAAAAACACGGAAAACTCACGGAAACGTCAGCGGTTCCTCACGTAAAGACTCGAAAAACAAAAACTCCATGAGCTGCACGCGCATTAGTCGTATTCACAACACTAACATTAACATTACTCTGTAGTATTGAAAAATATATAAGTCCCTTCGTTGAAGGATTTTTATATTATAAATGGGTTTGTTGAACAAATTATTCTTAGGTAGCTACAGATTATAAACCTTTCATATACACTCGTTCATGTTTAACACAGTAGAAAATCTTATAAAACAGTCTTTTTGGTTCGAGTTAGAACTATAAGAAGTCGTCCGCCATTGATGGTTATTTTGTTATAGCTTAAAATACTTTACAACTACAACCCGGCCCCGCCAAGTTCATTTCGTTTTCAAGCTCGACACCTGGTTGACCACGCGCAACAAGGCATTGTTGTCATCACGAAGTTTTTGGTTTTCGCCTTTCAAGGTTACTACTTCCTAGAAAATAAAAGAGAAAAGTGATTTTTAAAATAACAAATTTTGAAGCTTTGCACTCACGTTAGGGAGTTGTCATTAATTCCACCCGGGAGGGAGGCAGAAGGAAAACTGAAAATTATTGTTAAAGTTTCGTAACCCAACCATGGTTTCATGACCCAACCATACATTTTGTTTTAGTTTCGTGGCCCAGCACATCTTAAATTTTCATTCATACCAACAACGCAGGAGTGCTGGGAACTGAGGGAAGTGAGGTAGTCTGCCATATAGAGCAAGGAAAACAATCAACTTTGTTTTCAGCCGAGTTTTCACATTCCTGAACTCTTAGTCTCGAATCACTGAAATCCAAACTATATATACATGTACATAATTTCTGGGGGCAAGGGGTTCTCAAAACAACTTTTCTTTGGATATAATGGATATTTCTTGGACTAATTACCAGATTACGATTTCCAACTGGCACCTCGATTGCTATTACATATTACATATAGCGTATATCAATTCCTATATTATAAATATTTGTTTTCTTCGATTACTTTTGATACTAATCAAAAAGGTTTCATGGCGCATCAAAGGTTTCCCAAAGGTTTTCGTAGCCCCACCAACTTTTGATTTATAGTTTCATGGCGGAATTAATGACAGCTCCCTTAGTGGGGAAGTCAACGAATCAAACAACTTATTGCTAAGTTCATCGTGTATGTAACAGACTCTTTCAGGGTTGAATATGAATCAGGTAATCAGGACAAAATTCAAAAGAAAACTTGACCCGTATAACCGACATGATTACCCATGATTCATCTTCAACCGTTAAATGGTCTATTTATGTAGATGTGATAAGAAAAAAAATATGAAATCTGCTAAGAACTGGATATAATATGAAAAGGAGAAAGAAGAGAACGTCAATGTGTCTAAAAATACTTAAGTATATTCATCGTCCGAAACGTCTTTCCATGAATACACGTAAGTACTAAGTACTCTAAGTCTCTTTTTCGACACATTGAAGTTCTCTTATTTCTCCTTTTAATATTATATTTATGTAGCTGTCCATACGATATTCATCATTATTTGAAAATCTTCGGACCTCCAACTTTGTGTAAATGTTGAGTTTAAAAGTAGGGTTAGTATTTGTTTATTTCAGGTTAGGGCTAGAGTTTTTATTGGGGTTATGGTTGGAGTTTTTTCACACGTAGTCTGTGTCCATTGTGTGCGCCATCCGGTGCGCGAAGAAGATGCCAAATCTTCGACTTTCTTCTGCTATTTCACAAAGTTTAATAACAGCACACTGCATTGTAGTATTGTACACTACTTCCACACTATATACACTCACGTCACTGCACTAAACGTTACTACACACTACACTGCACTGTACACCACTCTGTACATTACACTACATTGTACACTACACTACACTACACACTACACTGAATTACGCTGAAATAAGCCAGTTCGTAATGTCGACTGCGTATCAAAATGACATGTTCTGCGTCGGGATAAAACTTATTTCAACTCATAACATCAGGCTAAAACCACAATAGACATTTTCATTTCTATTTACACTTGCAATGAATACTCTATTTACACTTGTTATACTGAATTCCCCAGCCTGATGTTATGAATTGAAATAAGTTTTATCCCAACGCAGAATGCGTCATTTTGATGCGCAGTCGACATCACGAACTGGCTTATTGGCCAGGCGCTTGATTGGCCGCTTATTTAAATATACGAAATTCAACATATTTTTGCTGACTTTCCATTTCAATCTTACCAAATATCGTATGTAGCTGAATCTTGATAGCATATTAGTTGTCATGACAAGTTGTCATGGAAATCCACGTACCTACTTTGACATATGTAAGGTTTCCAAGGCAATATGGATTTGTGTCGAATTTCAATATCTCCGTGAAAAAGCGATTTTTTGCCAAACTTTTAGGAACCTTAATCCGGAGTAATTTTCATTTTCAAACTTAAAACATAAACTTTCTGTATATTGTACAATGATCCTTTGGTCTAGGTGCTCAATGATTCACAGCGCTAGAAGTTTGGCTAAGGGTTGAAGTTTTTTAGAGGTTCTCTACACTCCATGAAAGGGAGTGTAGAGAACCTCTCGAGTGCCTCTCATCGCAAAGCCTGATATTATTATAGGAAAAGTTAGGTCCTGATCAGCCCTCAAATACTGCCCCAAAAAGTCCCAGGGTGCAAAATCCTTGGAAAAATGATTAGTTTAAGTGGTCACATGTGATCACAAAAAAACTACAAGGGCGTAATGTAGGATTTTTCAAACAGGGGTCGTTTTACCTCTCATGAAATTATTTCGGGGGGGTGGGTGGGGTCAGGGGAGCAACAGTAAGAGGACTTCTTCCCTTGAACATGTTATACACTGAAAGTCTGAAAACGCTTTTAATTTTAATTGTTTGTTTTACAAAAAAACAAGGTTTTTACAGGAATGTAAATGTGTTTGTAAAATTTTGTTGCTAATTGGATCTAAAAGGGGTGTGTGATCGCAGCCCCGACCCCCTGCATATGCCCCTGAAAAACTACCACAGTATCATTCATGTTCCTACTTCTAGGTACCTTAGTTTTCTGATCCAAACTTTTTTCTAGTTGTTCTATTAAATCTATTAACTCTTGTTTATCTCTTTTGTCAAGATCCACCTGGATAAAAAAGAAAGAAGTAGTACTGCACTCATTCCTGATTAATAATAATAATAATAATAATATTAATAATAATGATAATAATAAAGACGTATTAGGAGCATTATACAATAGTCTCAATGCTCTTACAACAATGTATTCTTAATAAAGACTTATTAACCGAGTGCGAGGTCTGTACGGTAAAGTATTTGCCTGAGGTTTTTGTACAGACCAACCGCCAAAACTTACCGGTCTGGAAAAGGTGTATTGCCCTCTCATAGCGCCGGGAGGGGACAATAGGCTTTTTTCCGGACCTCTCATGAACCAATCAGCGTGCACCATCTTTCTTAGCCATATAATGTTACTTATAAAACTAATTACAGTTTCATTATAAGATAAAGCCTACAACATATATTACCACTATGAACAAAAACTATTCATTTTAAAAAAGAAAAGTCTTAAGTGCTGACTTAAAACTACTTAATAATCAATGCTTCTAATTTCCTGTGGTAATGAATTCCACAGTTTTGGTGCGGCAACTGAGAATGTTCTGTCTACATGAGTGACCATTTTGGATTTTGGCTCAAGTAACAGATTTCGGTTAGATGATCTTAAAGCATGAGTAGGTTTATATTTAGTTAGTAAATCAGTAATATAAACAGGTGCCTGGCCAAGTAATTATGTAATATATGAACAACGAGTTTGAGTGTTTCATCAGGGGATCCAAACACGAGAAAACATGATGAAAACACGAGCGCGAAGCGCGAGTGTTTTTATTGTTTTCGAGTGTTTGGATCCCCTGATGAAACACGATAAACTAGTTGTTTATATGGCTTCTCAATCGAACACGGATTTAATTGGATGTTTACTTAAAACGCATTCATGGGACTGAACTCACGAGGGTGAGACTCTGACTCTGTTCAGTTGAGGATGAGCGAAGACGGAGGCAGGTCGTTTCGTTCTCCAAAAAATGAATTATTAATTAAGATCTCAGCAATTAGATCAAAACCGGGTTTGATCTAATAACTGTGGTGGTATATGATTTTTACGTGTTTTACTTGAGCATCCAGCCTCAGTCATGTGATAAAATAAAGTGATTTCATTAGCTAATTGGCTCATGAATTATTATCGTTAATAATTGAGAATAATTGAGAATAATATTTCAAAAACAATTCTTGATCTAACAACCCCCACTGGAAAAGTACCCCAAAATTACTGGACAAAATAGCTAATCTATCATTGGTCAACATTGGAAAATTTGCCTCTGCAAAGACAATTATACCATATTACTGTACAGTATAAAATGAAACATAATCTGAAAAATAAAGACATCCTTAGAACTCTTGAATAACAAGAAAGCAATAATTTGATTTTATTACAAAATCATCATCCGAATATGTTTCATTTTATATTATTTGAAATAGTCAGCTGGTTCTGGGTTTTTTTGGGGTTTTTTTTTACTGTACAGTCTGTGCCATATTTTTTAAAGTGCCTATACCACCCTTTCGTTTTTTAGTTATCTGTATAGAGGATCAAAAAATAGCTGATAAGTTAATTTATAGTTTTTGATTTGGACTTTTCGTTTAGAAGATATCACTCTTTAAACATTGCTATTTATATAAAAAAGCCGCAAATTAAAAAGGCCTGGAACGAGCCACATTGTGACGTCATTTAAGAGACGAATGGGGAACTTGTAAACACTGTATTAAATACGCTGCAAGTTCTCTATGTGATATTCATATTTACTGTCCGCGTATCATTCAAGTAAGGAATTGTTCAAGTAAGGTATAGTTTAAGTAAGGAATACAATGGACAGATATTTTTCTTTCAAATTCGATTCATTAGAACATCCATACACTGCGTATCTGTCTGGCATGATTGAATAGTTCAACATAAATGATAAATTTTATAGTATAATCTGGGAATCGAGCTTGTTTGTTTACGAAGTTGGGAAGTTCCTGGACTCATCTCTTAAATAATGTCACAACCTAGTTTCCAGACTCCAGAATTGGCAGAAATACGTTTTCGGTTTTTAATTGGAATTTGCTTACATTTCTTAATTTGGATGCAAAATATCTTCTGAACGAAAAGTCCAAATCAAAAACTGTAAAATAACTTATCAGCTATTTTTTGATCCTCTATACAGATAACTAAAAAACGAAAGGGCTGTATTACTATAGGCACTTTAAGTCTTGTTGTACTTACATCATCGTGGGCTATTCGACTTGACCTGAAAGAATTTAACAGACACAAAAAAATTAAATATTTAATACAATAAACACACGCATTCCAGTATAGAAATCCTACACAATCCTGTAAGTTTAGTTCCTAACAAGATCATCCAAAACTTAACAGGATCTTCATGATAGTTTTCTCTAGGTATGGTTTGTCACTCAAAGTAGCAATATCATTTTTATAATCACTTATTTCTGTAGGAACCTACAGGATCCTACATTATTTGGGATTTTAAATTTACAAGATCTGATGCAAGATCTTAATTAGGGTTAATTCAACTTACAAATGTTAAATAGGAATTTAAATATCCTACAGGATCCCTCTAGAATCTTAAGTCAGAAATCACAAAAGCTGGCATCTGATTGTCTTAAAATCTTTTAATCTGATATTTTATTTCAGGCCTAATTGACCTAAAACTCTCTGAGACAATTAACCTTTCTTAGTTCATTTTGAAGACGAGTCTCTTTGACGTACCGTGGTTATTATATAGGTTTATAGTGACCTTGAATACTAAATCAGCTACTAAATTTCACTTAAACTACTTTAAATATCACATAATTATCCACTTCATTTTTGTTAAATCACCTAGCATAACAAAATGAACTAAGTAATGTAGGTTAGTTACCTCAACCTCAGTAACTATGTTACCTCAGTTTCAGTAACCTATACTTAATTATTTTTCATGGCTGGAAAAGAAAAACCTTTCATCCTTGTAATTCATTCAGGCATTAAACAAGTCATTTATGATGCTCACCGTTGGGGTTTTGATGGTGTTACCTAGATTGAACGCAAAAACCTCAAATTAGTGACTAAAATTCCAGAAGTCTAAAGGGGAATGATCTTGACACTTAATTTCTGGCAGTGTGCTGCTGGGCTTTAAATAAACAAAATAATAACACAACTTGCTGTTCCATTACCTCACTGGGACTTGGGGTAAACTCTTCTGAACCAATACTCTCATTTTGTTTGGTGTTTTGAAGGGTTTGCCTTGTATCACCAGCTTTCTCCTCAGTCTAAATTCGAAACAAGAAACATTAACATGGCACATCTCCAAGCACAATGGCATCTTGAACTTGCATGAACTTGAACAGCTCTGGTTTTTAATAATCTCTATGTTATGTAAGTTTTCAGAATTGAAGAAGCAGACACAACTTCTTTTGCATTATTTTCTTCATTTTATGCTGTTAAACTAATGTGTTTTTCTCCTGCCTTTTAGTGGGCCACTTGTTTTGTATTTCTAGCCCAATTGTCTACTTTAGCAATGTACTGTAGTGACGTAGTCATACATGTAATAAAAGTTCAAATCTTGTGCATTGAACTGGTTTGAATTTTGAGATATATTTTAACCTGGTGAAGCTGCCAATATATTTCATTGTATATGGTATATGGTCTGTTTTAAATTTACTATTTGATTGCCATTTAAAGAATTATGTTGATTCCTGTGTGTGAAAACAAGTTGTCAAAATCTGTGGTTTAAAGCCACATTTATCACAGAGTCTAGAACAGCTGTTGGCCTCTTCAGCTACTACTTTCTTGATTATTATCATATAAAAAAGTAGAGTGCTGCATAGGCAGTGTTTTAGATATACAGCAAAGCAAAAAGGTGGTTAACTACTGAGCGAAATACTGATGTTTGGAGTGGAGCCTTTCATCAGAGTATGACCAATCGCTTGAATATAACACAGCATCATCTAAGACAAATTAAGGTAACTTAGTCAATATTTCTAACTTCGAACAAGAAAAGTGCACAGCTGAAGAAATTCCATCCTGAAGAATATTAAAAATGACATATTAGGTATGTTGTTTTCTTAAGATCAAAATTCCCTGCATGTTCAAAATCAAAACTAATATTGGATTTTGTTGTTTGCTTCACTACTTAGCTTCACACTTTAGGAATCATGCCCTAACTCAAACATTCTTGAAACGGCCAGAGTCCAAGTGACGTTCATAGTTCAAATATAAAGACAAGTGTCCAGTAAATTATTTCAAGTATTGCAGTCACTATATTGACATATATTTTTATCTTATTTTGACACTGACACAGTAAATGGCACAGACCCTCAAATAATTTGCTGGGTGATGATGTAATCAAACTCAAGCTATATTTCATACAGGGTACATCAATATAGCATTGTACTTCACTTTCATTCTTTCCTTACTCCCACTACAACAGTCAAGCAATATAACAATATCACAGCTTCTCTCATGTGAATATCTAATTTTCAAAGTGAAGGCTTAACTAGCATTTGTTTTCCTTCTCTTTTCATTTGAACCTATTGTAAGATGAATCTTTTGAATGACCCATTAATTTGATTACATTTGTGCTTTATGTTCAAGTACTGCACTGGTGTAAGATGATCGGTGATGTCTTATGTTGAGACAGCATCTTGACTTATTGGAAAATCATGTGTATATTTGTCATTGTTTAACAAAATCACTTGATACTTTGCATGCGATGAATACAACTGATAACACTAAACATCACCAGACCAGAATTACCATTGCCATGGTAACATATCAGCTCCCAGACTCCTCTCAGCATAATGCTGAATTATTTGTTTAATGCCATGATAAAGCAAGTTATTCTGTATTTTCTTTTTTTGGCATATAAAATTCAGAAAGCCAATATGCCTAGCCTTTTTTGAAAACAAAAAAAAATGGCCATGAACTGGCAGGAAATAAATATTTTGTTTGAGAGACTTGAGCGTTTGTAAACTAACACATTACTACGCATGCAACACTATTTCAATGTAATGATGTTTAGTGTCATGAGATACATGAGATACAAAGTTTCAAGTGATTCTGTTCATTTCGTTAAATAATCCCAAATATATACTTGAATTTCCAATAAGTCATATCAAATAAATAAAAATATCTCATGAATGAACTGAGTTAATGGTAAAGCTGAAAATGCCATCTTAGCTTTCTTCTAACCTACTGTAAGGCACCAAAAACTGGACAGGTTTTGCATGCAAATTACTACATAAACCTGTAAAGTGATAAACAAAAGCTATGCAAGAACTGTACCAAAAATACCCAAATATTCACTGTTTTACTAGCACATGAGCAGAGACGTTTGTAGCTTCTTGAACAACAGTTTTATTCAGATAAATATTAGTGACTTGCAGATTGTTTATTCCAATTTTTAGTGAATTGTATGCTAGTCAAGCTTATTACGCAAACTCAGAAAAAAGTCTCTGAGCCACAGACGGGAATTGAACCCAGAGCGTCAAACCGGAGATCAGAAGGTCGTGACCATTGTCAGATTGAGCTACCAGAACTCAGAAGGCTATGTTGTGTACTAGTTCGCACAATATATGTACTGCAAAATCTGCAACCTCGATATGTCTGTATACAGACCTGCCAACTCACCCGATTCCGTCGGGTGTACTGTTGCCCGATTTCTTAACATATCTCCCGATCGAAGGTCACATTCACCCGATTTCCATTACACCTATTTGTTTTCGTTTTCAGTGGATTTTTTCATGCCATTTATATTATAATGGAACTGTCCCTGATTAGTTATACCGATGTTCAATTTTTAATAAAATAACCTGGTAAAATGTCTTCCTTTGGAGCCCTTGGGATCTTTGGGGATACAGCTGCATAACTGAGATAAATTAGCTACTAATCCTTTCATCTTTTTTCAAAATGCCGAGCACAAATAAGTGACCAGCATCGCTTAAATGAGAACTGTTTTACCTTTTATTGAATCTTTACATGCTTTTTTGGTGAGTTCTGAAAACCTCCAGATTTTATGCCAAATCTCTAGATTTTTCAAGGATTTTTTTAAGAATCTCCAGATTTTCACGACCCGGGGGTTGGCAGGTCTGCTGTGTATCATTTCTATCAGATAAATATTAGTGACTGCAGCTTGGTTATTTCAAGTTTTGGTGAATTGTTTGCTACTCAAGCTCCCCCTAGGATCTTATTATTTGATGGTTAGTATTAACCAAAAACCAATAAAAATTAGCTTCTACTAGCTACGTAATGACCCCAAAGTTTTGCTGAAAATTAAAACAGAATAATTCTATAATTTTTTTGCTAGAAAACTAGATTTGTTCTAATTGGACTGTTATGTATTAAATTAACCATCATTAAATGTTAAGTTGCAATAAAATTCATATAAAAAAATCCTCAATGTGATTCATTAAAATAGATTGTTTCAACTAAAACGAATTTTTCCTCAGCTCAATCGTCAATCGCTTGTTTGTAAGAGGTGTCAATCATGGATCAATTCGAGGATTAAATATGCAGCATTTTGCATAATTTTCTACTATGAAACAGCCTTACAAAGGTAAACAAATCAGCATGAAAGACTTAATAATTGAACCAAACTTGTTTGCCAAAGAAACGTCTTAATTTGCAGTTTGCAAATTTGTTAGAGCATCGTAGGACGAGCTTAAAACCGAGCAATCCATCAAGCAATTACCTATACGACGGAAATCGTAAAAGAGATAAAAGCGGATACATCTTCGCTGTGGAAAACTTTCAAATTAAATATAAACCACGGCCTGAATTTCGTTTAAACTCTTCTCGAACAATCGAAATGGTCACCCTAAAGGACTGCGATGGGAAATTGATGAATCAAGTATTTGCACAGTATTTCAGGAAGAACAGCAGACAAACAATTATTCAGCAAACAATTGGTACTCACATCGGCTCCGGGCATGATAACAACCCCAGTCGACCGGCGCTTTTCTCGAAGATTTTTCCGCTCTTTTCTCTTCTTCGAGCTACTGCCACTTAATTTTTCCTTTTTTATAATTTTCGGCTTTTCTGAAACATGAGCAGTTGCTCCACCGACAGGTGTATCATCAGAAACCGGAGTTGCGTCGTCCGCAACATGATCTTTACTCCTTCTTCCTCTCGCCCGTCGACTCCCATTGCTCGGCGAAGGGGTTTCGATGTCCGCACTTTCTGCACCACACAAATCTGTCGAATGGCTAGCAGTGCCCGTGTGATCTTGGCAATAAGATTTACCGTCTTTCCGCTCACCGTCTTTTTGAAATAAATGTCCATCGTTCGCCTCCACTTTGTACTTTCGCGGTGTCGAATAATTGTCACTGGTCATCATCTTTGCTTCGTATTAATAAAAACACACGCAACCTGTACTTCGCACTCCCACACAAAATCCGTTTGCTTTCGGCGATTACTCAAACCATTCGATACAACCACCACAAGCGGACACCTACTCACTTACGTTAACCAAAACACGATACCTTTACAGTCTAAAACCTAGAACATCATGAGGAAAACATGCCTCATCTTCGAATTATTGTCGGAGAGATGGTTTCTCCGACAATGCTACTGTGACCAGACGTATTCCGCACGGGAGCCTGGATACAACGAGGCTCGTGATTGGTCCACTCTTCGACGTATATGTCAAATAATATAGAAATTATTACAGCTTTCCGTCCAATCAGATGCGCGCAAGCTTCGTCACAGACCCGAAGATTAATATGAACCATATATTGATGAAAGAACCGAAGTTCTGTCGTTTGGCTGTTTGTATGTTACGGAGTTCGTAATCTTTAGCGAGAAGATCGTTGGTTCTGGCCTTCAATACATAGTCACAGCACGCGCGAATTCGCAAACGTGGCGTCCGAAATGAGCATAGCTTTCTCGCAAACAGAAACCGCCGAACATGACTTGTCTCAAAGCGGACATGAATCGACGTAAAACACATTCTTTGTGTAACCTCGAATTAGTATCGGTCAGTGGGAAGGATATCATGTTCCTACCTATTGGAAACGCACTAGTAAATAATCAAACGACAAACAAGAGTTAATTTTTTACTAAACAGGAAAATGTTTTTCAACAGTTTCAAATTTCCACTTGTCGCAATTCGCCACGAAGTACTGGGCGCATTGAAAAAGTTCGGATATTTTTCTGCAGGTCTGTTGGAGAATTGCGCTTGGCGAAAAAAGCTCATAACAATTCAGTTATGCGAGTCATGGTGAGCGATGGGATTTTGCAAAATACAGACAATGCATTGGAATGTTTCGCTATTTTGCTGTGCCCCAACTGTGAAAGAAACGTATGCCAAAATGACAAAATACGACTGAACTGACCTTTTTCCAAAAATATCATGGGTGACAGTGAAGTGACAACATACGTAATAAATTGCGAGGGTAATTATTATTATTATTACTTATAATTATGCCTTTTGGGGGTTATGAGAATATTATACCCTATATATTCCTCCGACCCCATACTAAGAATTGTTTCACGCCACAAGCAAATGCCAAAAACAAAATTGCATGTTATTTTCCCACTTTCTTGCAATGTCTAACTTATATTCCTCAGGGCATGTCTCGCGTTTTTGGCTACACAACCTCGGAAACGGAATGGGTTTTCAGCTTCTGCACAAACGGAACGAATTAGCATAAAATCGGACATTCTGGAACAGCCTTTGCTCTTTCAATCTGTCGACAAACCAAGTTAACTGGCCTCGGATACATCGGTTTATCTGATAAAGCTGTACGTGTTGTGGCGAGACCGCGAGACAAACTTCAAGATCTTTCAGACGATAAGACTCCATCGTTTACGAAAACATCCATCGCCCAAAGCACGTTCGATTCGCCATAATATAATATAATATAATATATATAATATAATATATATATATATATATACAAATATAATATAATATATATATATATATATATTTATATACATAATATATTATACATAATATATGCACACATACACACTATATAATATATATATATATATATATATATATATATGTACAACACATATGTACATTATACCATACATACATATTACAGCATATATATGCGATACTGGGTGTTCATGCGATACTGGGTGTTCGCTCTCACGATTTGTTTTCTGGTTAAACATCTCACGAACAAAAACTACGGGGCTGTACTGTTTGTATAAAATTAGACACCATGCGTCAACACAATTAGATTACGACGCTAAGTCCTGTTTCGCTATCTAAACACAAAGCTGAGTGTGCGGCGATTTGTCCGGCGAAAACCCACACACAAAAGCCGACGAGGGTAAATGATCGACACCATACCTTATCACCACCAGGCAAAATCACCACTCCAGTACCATGGCGCCGCTCTCTTAAATTCCGCCGGTCCTTTCGCTTGCGAGCAGAATCGCTGGGCGATTTTTTGAGCGGTTTCTCTTCCTCCGTTTTCGACGGGCGAACTCCCTCGATGACGATGGCGTTACTTTGCGTCGGTTCTGCAGCAGCCGGTTGAGTTTTGTTTCGACTCGATAAACTCCATTCGGGTCTCGAAGTTGCGGCGGTGCTCCCGAACGCCGGTTTCAAGGAGGCCGAGCCAACGCTCCTATACGTGGTTCGCTCGGTACGAAAACGACTCGCCATGTTCTGTCGGGAGATATGATACAGCGAGGTGATGGCGGCTGAGAAACCAGTTGATACAAATAGGAGCTAATCTGGGACTTATCTCTCCTTATGCCTAAAGCCAAATACTGACACTTATCTTATGACATATCAACCATAAGAAGATAACATTATACACTTTGATCTGTAGTTGTTGCGTCGAGACTATGAACCATCGTTCAAACGTCGAATGATTTTGTAATCATATTTAATGAATGAATGAATTAAACAGGAAGCCTTGAATCACCGAAGGTGGTTTCAATCAGTTCCTGCCGTGCGCTTTCAACCGTAGCAGAGCTTGCTGTCAGAGGGTTTATACTTTTGTTTATTCCCTAATGTATTTGTAAGTGCACATGAGTTTGAATCAAAAACTCTGAAAGGTTGATGTACTGTTGAGATAGAGAAGAAACATCTAACTTTCGAGCGAAGGCACAACCACGCGAAGGTGTCCCTTCGACACGAAGGTGTCCCTTCGACACGAAGGTGTCGCTTCATCGCGAAGGTGTGTGCAGTGAAGTGCCTATGTGCGTCAATGTCTGTCAGCGTACGTACTTCGTAATAAGTGGAATTGTGGAAACATCCACCCAAAAAGCGCCAAGAACACATGTCATCATCAGAGCTTTACTGAACGTTGCATGGTGTACAACGTCAACTACACGTAATACAACTGCTGTGTTAATGATTAGCTGGACTAACAATTAGAAGACAAGTGTTAATTATTGATATTACAATTGAAACTGAAATTCACAAATTGGATCACTTATTAAGATATTTAATAGAGCGACTGCAGCAAATCTCAAGCTCGTATTCTGGATTGTAGAGTCTGCACGCAGGCTAAGTGGAACCCCGTTAATACGGTTACCAACCCGCCATAAGAATTTGGCCGTATTAACGGGGTAGGGTCAAAATTCATGGCTGTTCTCTTTCAAGTGATGTCACGACAGTTTTTATTCAAACTGTTTAGGAACCTTTTGGGCATTGAAAATAATCTCTCTGTAAGAGATGAAACAAGAAAAAGACACACAAAGCAAGAAGGAAATAGTAAGAAGGAAAGTAAACCATGTTGAAAACTCTGCTGCTTATCTGAAACTTTATAACATGACATGTCAGACTCTTTCAATTAAAATTAAGTCTCCAGCTGTAAGTCTTTTGTCTCAAGATATATTTCCATTTGTCACTTGTCTGTCCTTTAGATTTTAGAATACATGTTTGGTTGGAGTGGCCATATAAACGGGGTGATTGTTAACGTTATCGTTGGGATTTTACAATGTGGCCGTTGGCCGTATTAACGGGGTGACCGTATTAACGGGATATTTTTTATAAGGAAATGTATTGGCGTTTTTCCAGGACAAAAAAAAGTGGATGTAATAACGAGGTGACCGTATTAACGAGGTGGTGACGTGGTCGTAAGGTGGGGATCCACTGTAGTGCAAAGCTTAGAACAATCAACAACATATACGTATTTCTGTTTACAACAACAACAACGTAGAACAATAGGGACTTTAATAAATTATATCAGCTAAAAATGTTTTAACTTATTAACACGAGTAGCCGGCAAGATCTGATATTTTCGCAAGATACATTAAGAATTGTGGTAAAATGCATATCATAGTCAATTGATGGTACCCATAAAGATGGCGGCTGTACATTTTACCAGAATGCTTTAAATCACGTCAGATGACTGCTTTTGTATTTTACCATCCCCCAGAAATCCCCAAGAGCTTCAATAAACATTTTGAACGGTTTGTTTTCAATTTTTATTGTATAAAACAAATAGATTCCATTTTGCCATTGTCTGTTTAGGTTTATACAATAACCTGTGCGCATTCTCATTGGTTGTTGCCCATGATCTATTAGAGGACAGATGCATGGATCACGTCAGCTCACGCCATATCACGTCGGCCGACTGCTTTTATCTTTTTTCATGCCCCAGAAATTGCCAAAGACCTAATAAGCCTTTTGAATGGTTTGTTTTCAATTTTTATTGTATAAAACAAATAGATTCCATTTTGCCGTTGTCTGTTCAGTTACAGATTCACAGGGGACGTCAGAACGTGGTAAGAACATCAGTGACCTACTC
The DNA here is from genome assembly GCA_035772405.1 of Chrysogorgia sp. JL179-B06. Taxonomy (NCBI): domain Eukaryota; kingdom Metazoa; phylum Cnidaria; class Anthozoa; order Scleralcyonacea; family Chrysogorgiidae; genus Chrysogorgia; species Chrysogorgia sp. JL179-B06. The sequence continues at coordinate 3,612,087 of JAYKKM010000477.1, forward strand.
GACTATCGTCTCGTGGGCCACTTTTTTGTTCTTACCACGTTCTGACGTCATCTGTGCGTCTATAACTGAACAGACAACGGCAAAATGGAATCTATTTGTTAAATAGATGCAGAGAAGACGTCAAAATGTGGTAAGAACAAAAGTGACCCACATTTTTGTTCTTACCCGTTCTTTTTTTTAATAATCCAACATTTGGATAACAACTTGCCATGAAAAAGACAACAAACAAGAGATCCACAAGGGAAAGCGCGAACGGGACTAAAAGTCCCATGCGAGGCGCCGCCTTCTTAGATTAAAAAATATATGTAAAATCTGACGTCATCTGTGCATCTATCACTGAACAGACAACGAGAAAATGGAATCTATTTGTTAAACACCAAATTACGGAACAAGCGTCCGAGGAGCAGCCGATCCGATATATAAAGGCCCGTCGTGAACACGATATGATTTTTTCTTACTATTGTCATCTTGATGTATGTAATCCATTGACAAGCGTACAAAGAGTGTTTTGCAACATTTCCATCAAATCATAACAGTGCTCGAAATAACGGGGGGGGGGGGGGGGTGGTCAGCGACTACTGACCACTGATTTTCATGATTTGATCGCCAGAAATCAGTCACGCCAGGTCAGCATGACCGGTCAAATTATTTTGGTTAAATTATTTCTACCAGTGAACTCCTTTTCTTTTACCTTGTAAACGTTGTTTATATCATTAATTTATGCAGTAAAGTCAGTAAATGACTTTAGTAACAAGTTGGTGTTTAGAACTTCTCAAGCCAAGGAGTTGTTGGCCACAGAGACTGGTCGATTTGCATGTTGTGCGTTGCTTGAAATCCAGATACGGGACCCCCTTTCTTCACGTGACCTGCCTCAATGTCATTGGTTCCTCATACGCAATGCCCGCCAAATCTCTGCCCCCTAGAAGTGTCATATACGCTACACCTCTTGTATTAATATTATTTATTGCATAAATCCAATTAACACGTGGCGCCTTAAAAAGGCCGCTTAGTTTTATTGGTTAAACAAGGAAATAAGAACTTGAAAATTAGGTTTGACTTCAACTTTAAACAAACGCCCTGGGATGGAAGTTGCTGTCAAAATGGGGATGGAAGTTGCTGTCAAAATGGCGACAGCAGAAGTGACGATCGAACGTTCATGGCCTTGTGTACTGATACAAAGTTATAAAAGGAAAGAAAATTTTTGTTTTTAATGCACAATAATTGACCATCCAAATTTTAGATCTGACAGGCTGAATTAACGTCTTACCAGTTATGCTGACCGCCGACTTTGCAAGTCGAGCGCTGCATGCAAACAATTACATACTTCAGAATGACATGGTATCGTGTAGATAGGCCTTTAATAGTCGTGATAACAGGCTCGCGTGAGGTGTCAGGATGATGACAGCGACATCCCGCGGGAGGACACCATTCTGAAGGAGATAAGACGTCCAGATTCAGACCTTTCACCGCAATCAGCAACGCTGGCGTACGTAAATCTCGGAATAGCAATATTACAACTCTTAAGTAATCGTATCATTAAAATAACCTAGCTACCTATCGCTGTCAGGATTTACCCACAATTCCAGTCTTCCTTCAATCTTCCGGCTCGGATCCCAAAAGCACTTGCGGTGGCGGTGGGACGCTATCGCTGCCTGAGGAGGCAGCAGCAAGTGCCGCGGGTTCATCTACGGCTCCGATAACACTGGTGCCTACTTTTGTTTTGACACACTGGAAGTCAACATGGCGACTTTTGCTCCCCTCCTTTTCCCACGACATATGAATGAAAGGCCTTTGAACGTAGTTATAAATTACTAGAGGAAAAGAGAAGAAATATTATGAGTAAAGTTTACATATGTGTATAACCTTTAACCTTCTGGACTAGGATGGTAGAACGAAGGTTACATGTGTACTGTACAACCTTTAACCTTCTGTTGATCAGTGAGATGCTCTAACATGGACTACGATGGTAGAACGAAGGTTACATGTGTACAACCTGTAACTGTAACTACAGTGATGACTAATGAAACGCTCCAAACATTGAGCTACACGGACTACGATTGTAGAACGAAGGTTACATGTGCACTGCACAACCTTTAACCTGTTGATCAGCAAGATGCTCTACCCATTGAGTTACTTGGACTACGATGGTATAACAAAGGTTACATGTGCAGAACATGTAACGGTAACTACAGTGATTGCTATAGTGAAACACTCCAACCATTGAGCTATACATGGACTATGATGGTAGAGCAAAGGTCAATAAAAAGCATCATACCTTCAGGCCTACTGCTGTTGTGCCTTTGTCGAATTTTATCTTTCGTAGTCGGGTAACCTGAAGAATAAGCAAACACACATAAAATCAGTGCAACTGTGTGTCAATCAACCAAGAAGACATGGCTAGCTAGATTAGCTCTGCAGAATGCAAAACTAATTGGGATTGTGACTACAATCACGTACAATCAACAAATTGTTGGGTTTGCAACTCCAAGACTCTTTCCCACAATCCAAAAACATTATTTTAACATTTTTCCAGTTTCGACTGACTGTGGACTTCCAATAAATGTTTTTGTGTCATTTTTTCCCCGGTTTTTGGGACCCTCTAAATGTCCATGCCCCCCCTGTCACTGGTGTTGAAGTGCCTATAACCTCTGTCAGTGTGAATTTTATATATTTGTAATCTTTGAATTCTCCTGAGAAAAAATGTGATGTATATTGTCGGGTGAATATTTCATCTTCATAGACTTCTTTGCTGTTAAACTTGATGGAAGTGACATCAACCCAGGAATCTGTCTATATGAAAACCTCTTTATAGATTCCTGGGTTGATTATAAATATTTATAAAATAACCGGAAGTAAATGAGCGACAACACGCTTTCTGATTGGTTACTGAGCTCAAAAACCGTGCATTTCAACATAAGCTGACGTGATTTTCCTCGCGTAGATTTTGTCGTTTTGACGGATTTTAAGTAGTTTAAATCACAAAAGAAAGTCAAAGAATACCTGGATACAAAGCTAATCAAGGTACTGAGAAACACAACAGAATGTTTTAACTGCAACGTTGAGTGCATTTTCATCGCTAAAATCGCCAACGTGTTTTCATCATAGGCTTCCTAGCAACGTCATTTATAACAGGTAAATCTACATTTTTCATGGCTTTATTGTTAATTTAATGGCCGTTGTTTCATAAAAGAAATAAAAAACTGTCTTGTGTGATTATCGAGTTATAATGGCACTCGAGAAGCTAGTAAAACACTCGGCTATTGCCTCTGTGTTTTACACGCATCTCTCGTGCCATTATAACTCGATATTCACACGCGACACGTTTTTTTATTTCTTACATAAAATCACCAAAGAGGTTATAGGCACTTTAACCTGGCCTTTAGGTTGAAATGATTGATCCTAATTTTCTACCAAAACCATTCACCTTCAATTCCAAGTCGAATCTTTTTCAGTCCTCTTTCTTTCAAAACTTCTTTGGCGACATCTCTGTTTTCAAAATACTTGAAGAATCGATTGAGGTCTGTGCAATATGTTACTGTACAATGAAATGAAATACAAGTTAATAAAAGTTTAAAAAAATCAAGAAACTGAGGCAGCTGACAAAAGCAAAAAATACCATACTTTGGGTATCATCTTCTCCCATACTGGGTGGGTATTCTTCATCCCACTCCACAATATCATCATTGGTTAAGACCACAATATGGCATTCACGGCGACCAATCTAAAGCACAACAAAATTATCTTTAAATTATCTTTTTAAAAGGACACTACACCCCACTTTGTTGCCTTACAAGAGAATGAGTATTAGTTTTCTTCCAATCGTTTTAGTTTTAGAGAAATTTGGCTTTGTTTAGGCTGCCATTTTTATTCTGATTGCAAGCAAATGCAGTCGCTCCATTAATTTTTGACGTCATTGGCTTATAGAAACACTACACAAAGAAACCTTTTACAATAGCATGACAATAACGTGGTCTTAGTCTATTGTGCAGGATTTCTATTCATGCTATTGGGAAGGATTTCTTTTCAAAGTGTTTCTATCCGTCAAAAATTAATGGAGCAAAGTTCTGCATTCGCCCGTAATCAGAACAAAAATAGCGGCCTTCAATTTACAAATATACGATAAACAAAACCAAATATCTCTAAAACTAAAATAATTAGAAGAAAACTAATACCCATTCTCATATAAGGCGACAAAGAACTTTCATTTAAGCAACACTTGTTTTGGGGTGGAGTGTCCATTTAAATTTTTATCCAAAATATCTTTTTAGACATATTTTGAGAAACATGAGGAAAATTAATGAGATTATCACATGCTACGCAGAGAGAAAGACACGCATCTTACCGATCTTGATTATGCCGACGACATAGCACTAACATCAATGCAAATACAGGATGCCCAAAATTTGCTTCAGCTAAAGTTGGCCTCTTTCTCAATGCCAAGAAGATGGAATACATGGCTGTCAATGGAGACAGTAACCACCAACCTATCTCTTCTAGGGATGGGACACAACTTAAGGAAATGAAGGATTTCAAATATCTGGTTCCTTTGTTGATGATAGCAAGAAAAACTTTAACTCAAGGAAAAGTCAAGCATGGAGTGCATGCAACAAACTGCATATCATTTGGCAATCCAGCATCTCCAAACAAACAAAACTGGCATTCTTCAGAGCATGTGTGGAAAGCATTCTACTTTATGGCAGTGAGACCTGGACTATGAAGAAGGATCTCCAATATCGACTTGATGGAACCAACATGCGCCTGTTAATGAGAGCCCAGATCATATATCATGGCATGAGTGCACAAAACCAAAGCTGAAATATATGATGGTATTCCACCAATTTTAACTATTGTTGCTCAGCAAAGAGCTAGATTTGCAGGCCACTGCTATTGTGCCAAGGACCAAATCATCTCCGATGTCATCTTCATGAGGCTGCCATGTCCGACAAGAGGCAGAAGACCAATCAACTAAATTGACTGTGTTGCTAGAGATACCAATCAGATGATAGAAGACCTTCCTCATCAGATGATGGTTAAAGATTCCTGGCAACGCATTGTGAAATCTATCTCGGATGCATCCGCATGATGGATGATTGATGGATACTAGCATATCATATTATGCCAAGCTACACGTTGGGGTTGGGCAGTATGGGAATTTGAATACCGGTATTCGATATTCGAAAAATACCGCGGTATACCGTTACAATTTTTAATGAATGTGTTATCTATACTTAGTTGAACTATACTTAGTTGACACCCAATAACCCAAACATTCAAGTAAAAATGGAAAAAAGTTCGAGTTATCGGGAGTTTGTTTTGTTAAATGATCTAAAATTAGATGGATAAATCAGTGTTGTACTTTTAATACATATTTCAACTCCATATTATTCAAAAAGTGTGGTTTTCATTACATGATCGCTACGATGCACAGGGTTCGAATTAAATATTTAAAAATGAATAGCGAATTTCCGTCCTAGATTTTGGCGCGATGTATAATATTTGTATGGCTGCCATTATAAAGCATTTCGTCTGAACCTGGCACCTCCATTGCAAAACAGTTGCTTAAAATAAAATTTGAAGTTCTTTTGTCAGCGGATACGTCACGCCCAAATTTGTATTTACAGTAAATAACTTACGCGAAAACAAACAAATAATATGCTTTATTATTTAAGCGTAAACAAGTACACGCTACGAGTTAGATGTATCATGTTTTAGCGCTGCTACGAGTTAGATGTATCATGTATAAGCGCTGCTACGAGTCTTCTTCATCACTTGTTTCCACTTTCCAGCTGCTTTGAGATGACGTAGCATTTCCGTCTGATCTAACATGACTGTGTTTCCACTTCGCAGCAAATTTCCTGATTTTAGGAAATCCTGACTTGAAAAGGAAATTTTCAGGATGAGTTAGAATCTCAGGAAATCTCAGGAAATCTCAGGAAATATCAAAAAATCTAAGGTACATATTTTCTAATTTTCACACAGCCCTGCTCGCAAGCAGGGGCTCATTTGATTTGACCCGATAATTGGGAAATGATATCACGTGATAATGTCATAAAAAGATCAGGAAATATCGGGAAATTTCAGACAACAAAAAAGGAAATCTGGATTTCAGTTGTGGAAGCACTGCATGAAGTGGCCTTCATTAAAGTCGTTCTCAGGGCCTTGCGGGTTTTGCGCAGCGGCAGAAAATCGTCAAAACCCACGGACAAAAATCGCCAAATATGACTTTTTAAATGTCATATTTTATGCCTTCAATCTCAATAAAAATGGTTGAAACTTATGTGGTGCATTTCTGTATCCTTTCGCTATCTATAGGCTATTTTTTTGGATTTCGGCGAGATGAAATTCAGTCACGCTAAGCTTTTTAACAACTGAAAAAATTATGAATAGCGATTTTTCGTTTGACTGAATAGCGAATTCTTAAAAGTGAATAGCGATTCGCTATTCCCCTAATTCGAACCTTGACAATGCATGAGTACAATCGCCACGATTGCTCAAAAGTAAAAAATGAACTCGACGATTGCAGCGACTAAACGGAAACCACAATCGCAATTGTCGAGACACAGAACATTATCCATCTTAGTGATCGTTTAAAAGTTAAAATCTAATCTATATATTATTTCGTGCACACGCACATTTGTGTTTGTTTCTCATTTGTGAACTTTTCTTGCAGTTTAAATAAAAAGATAAACTGATGATAGTCATGATACGGTATATCATATACGATATCTTACGGTATACAGTAACAATGGTATACCGGTATAGCGTCAGAACCAATACCAACATACCGGTATCAACTAAATACCGTATGTATGTATGTAACTAAATACCGTGAATAACTAAAAATACTGGTATACAGGGCTCAAATTTAAAATTTTGGATCGAAGGACAGAAATGTCCCAGGACATTGCCTTTTAATTTGGCTATCGTCGGCCATTTCTTTAAGCCAAATTTTTAACTGAAATAAACATACTTACAACTTTAACTAATTTGGTCAACACAAACTCTAACCAGATAAAACTTCCCATTAAAATATAAAGTATTTCAGTTTCGTAAATAAAGTACATGTATTTCACTTATTAGATTTTATAGAGTTGCCATTTTGAATCCTTCGAATTCTGAATCATTGTCACTGTCGGTTATCATCATCACTGTCCGACATTGCAACAAGGCCAACAGGTTGGGCTGCTCCATCTTTCTGTTTTGGTCGTGGTCCATAATGGCTTAATGTTTGTATGTCTATGGCGAACATGCACCTATGGCGTTCCGTTATGGACACTTGTGTTTTGGGGATCCATCTGAACAAATACGCATGATTTTTTTGATTATGCCCGTTCCAGGGTCCGAATTAGTGCTCCAAAACAGCTTCGCATTTTTCTTTAGTGTCACAATGTAGTGTACTGTAGCGTAGCGTCTTGCGTTGTATAACGTCTTACAACGTTGCGTAACGTCTTACAACGTAGCATAACGCCTTCTAACGTAGCGTAACGTCTTACAACGTAGCATAACGTCTTTCCACGTAGCGTCTTACAACTTTACGTATAACAACGTCGTACAACGTTGCGTAGCGTCTTACAACTTTACGTAGCGTCGTACAACTTTACGTAGCGTCCTTCGGCAGTTCAGTTCTCGCCTTCGAGTGAAATTTGAAACTCGCCACTCGCGTTGCTTAAAAGGTACCGCAGTTTGTCTAGACAGAAAGTCGTGCTCAAAACCCGAATGATTGTCTGGAAAAATCGTTCGATTTTCACAAAGAAACGATGAAGTTTTCACAAAGAAACGATGAAGAAACGATGAAGCAAAGCTACCGGATGCTGTAAAGACAACACATGGAATAATAACAGATAAATTGAAAATTGCAGAGAATTTCAATCACTTCTTCTCTACTGCCGTGGAGAATTTAATGAGCAATATTTCATCTTCAAATACAGCGCCACCACCGGGGTCTGACAAGTTTACAGATAAGTCTTTCGTATTAAATGCAATATCTGATGTGTTTGTTCAGAATCATTTGAAGAAAATGAAAGCGAAAAAAGCTACTGGGTTAGATAATATTCCAGTTTGCTTATTGAAGGACAGTGCACATATAATTTCCTGGTCAATTGCGTATCTGATTAACTTGTCTCTGTTCACCGGCGTAGTTCCATCCGAATGGAAAAATGCTAGAGTCGTGCCCGTACATAAAGCAGGTGACCAAGAAGATCTTGACAACTATAGACCCATATCGATTTTACCTGTAATCTCGAAGATTGCAGAGAAGGTGGTAAATGCTCAATTACAGGGATATTTACAAGAAAACAATCTTTTATCACCATTTCAATCAGGTTTTCGTGCTAATCACTCTGCACAGACAGCGGTCACATATTTCTGTGACAAAATTCTCAGAAATATGGATGAAGGAAAGATGACTGGTGCTTTATTTGTCGATCTGAGGAAAGCGTTTGACTCTGTGCCGCATGACGGTCTTCTGCTTAAACTTCATCGATTTGGTTTTAAGGATAACGCCCTAGTATGGTTTGAAAACTACCTGACTGGCAGAACGCAGGTTGTCAGTATTGGCAAGCAGCTTTCTAGCGCTATGCCTGTCAGATATGGAGTCCCTCAGGGAAGCATCTTAGGTCCCATTTTATTCTCTATGTACATAAATGATCTCCCATCATGTGTGCATTTCTCTGATGTAATGATGTATGCTGACGATCAGAGATTGAATTAAACCTCAACTTTGATCTAACAAATCTATCGCGATGGCTGGAAGAAAATAGACTCGTGCTCAACTTTAAGAAGACGGAGTTGGTTACTTTTGGCACTCGCCAACGTCTAAGGCTCCCCCAGAATAAAGATCTTGATCTTTGTTTAAATGGTCATATTGTTAAACGTTACGTTAGTGATTCATTTAAATACTTGGGTGTAGTTTTGGATCAGTTTTTATCTTTCAATGAGCATGTTGATTATGTAAAGAAAAAGGTGTCCAAGACCTTAGGTATGTTATCCAGGGTGCGACCCCTACTTACAACAGCTATGATAAACAGCTACTAAAGCTATGATATTACCAGTCCGGCAGTCCTCGACTACTCTGATGTGACATGGCATAACTGTGGTAAAGGGAACAGTGACATCTTAGAGAGAATGCAGACACGCGCTGATAGAATCGTCTATAAAGATGTTGCTAGCAAAGAGCTGCCAAGCGATGTTATATTACAACGTTTGGGTTGGGAGATTTTGCATGATAGGCATGAAAATCATGTCTTGAAACTTGTGGAGAGATGTATTGAGGGGAATGTTCCTGAGTACTTTAAGGACAATTTTACTAAACGTCATGAGAATGTACACAACTATTTAACTAGAGGACGTTGTCTATTATATCAAGAACGGGTTAAGTTAGAACATACAAAGCTTGCCTTTTTCTATAAGGGAGTAACAATTTTTAATAAGAACTTGTAGTTATTATATTATGATGTATTTATAGTTTTGTATGTATTATCCTTTTTCTTTTCTTTTTTTATATTTAAGTTTTACAGGGCCTACGTTGATAGCAGTTTCTTAACTGATGTAGTTACCCTGTATAAATATGTATTTATTATTATTATTATTATTATAGTACTACCTGTACTGGCAAACACATCCTATACCTTTGCTGCCTGTACCATAATTGGTAAAAGATTTATTTCCAAGAATCCCTTGAACTGTTCCTTTGCTCCGTCATTTGATAATTCATGAAGTAAGTCCTCTAAATAGAACAGGAAAATATTGTCCAACCAGTATTATATAGAGAGGTGAAAAAGGGATGGCTCAAAAGGAATTTTCTGTTTTTTTTCTTCTTTTAGGTTATAGGTTTAGGGTTAGGGTTGGGATTAGAGATGAGCCAATTAATCAGCCGATAATCGGCCATTTTTCAATAATCGGTAAACATCCGATTATTAATGCTTAAAGGGAAATGGCAATAAAAATTAAGTTTATCTTATTTGAAAGAACTTTTAAAATGATATATCAAGACCTTTTACAGATTTTCCATATCGTTCTTGGTTCTGTAAATATTTCACTTCTTTTTAACAAAGAACATTGAACATTCCGCCATCTTGGATATGCATAACCATCCTTGGATATGCGTGACGTCACAACCAGGGTAGAAATGTTTTTTATATCAGCAATTATCGAGTCATTATAGATGCTAAATCGTAGTTGTTTTGGGTGTTGTATACTTTTAAGTGAACTAGCAATCTATTTGAACGCATTCCACTGATATTTGGGCAATTATTTACAACTTTTAGAATGTTTACCCTGGTTTTGACGTCACTTAATTAGATCTAATTATAAAACAAGATGGCGGATTGCAGATATTTTTGTTCACAGATATTTCAAAAATTAAGGAAGTTACGGGTTAATTTTAAAAGGTCTTCATATATTATTTTAAATGTTCTTTCAAATGAGACAAAGAAAATTTTTATTGCCATTTCCCTTTAATTGGCCGTTTGCCGATTATATGTGTGTTTTCTTATAAAAAATACTTGAAAATCTGCATCATCTTGTTTTTGCCACTTCTCAATTGCAATAATGCTCACAAAAACAGTCAAAGAAAACCGTAGATTGTCCATTGTCCAGTGTCTACCTGGAAATGAGTCATTTTCACGCACAAACCATGAAGTTTTGTTCAGGACAAAAAATTTAAATGCAATCAAGCGTTAGCAACATGTCTTTTTAGTCTATAAACAAGCGTAATTGTTGCATAAATTGGGAAATTAAGTAGAGCAAAAAAAAGTAGAGCAGCAGCCAGATCGGTAATTTTTAACGTGGAATTAATCCAATTAATCGAATCGGCTAATCAGTAATTTGTGGTGATTGGCTCATCTCTAGTTGGGATTAGACTAGTCCTTGAAAATGGGAAGGTCCTTTTAGCCTTAGTAGCCTGTGTGGAGTATCCTAGCAACCATCCATGGATAAAGTCCTTTTGGAATGTTAACAATCTTAGAGTTCTATGCACTTGTTGCTGCGTTGTCTATATATAGCACACTACTTTCGACATAAAAAATAATGATACTTACTTAAATTATGGCATTTGATAACCATTGCATTGAAAGGTACGAGCAAATAATCGCATGCTTCTCTCAATTCTTGAATGGAAATACTTGGTGGACAACTAATTACTCCAACTCTATAGTACTCCTAACAAAAAAAATAGTATCAGCATAATAATCAGTAAAGAGCCATTTCTTTAGTCAGTGGCGCCGGCAGGATTTATTTTTGGGGGGGGGGCAAAATTGGTAAAATTGGTAACCGTACACTTGACAACCAAATATTTACACACCGCCCCCCCCCCCTACGATACCGGATTTGGACGAATAAAAAAACCCACTCTGGAGAATGTTGGGGGGGCGGCTGCCCCCCCTTGCCACTGTCTTTAGTTATACCCAACAGGGGAAAGGCAATGTCAGACAACAAAGTATTGCACATCCAAACACGGAAAAACCATTACGGATTTCTTTTATAAAATAATACAAGAGGACAAGCAGCAAAACATAAGGAAATTTTTTGCAGGAAATTTACGTGTTTGTACGTGATTCAACACGGGTATTGACCAATCAGAGCCTGCGTAGCACATGTTATTTTGTAAATACTAATCCTTACCAAGATGCACTTGAACACACTAGATGTTACTCCTTGACCAACAACAAATTCTCCACTCTCATTTCTTTGACCATAATCTGTACCTGAAGAAAACATCCTAGAAAAAAGAAGTTGAAAATTTATTCTTGTACATATAAAAGAGCAGCAAAAATCATGTGTAAAACGGCCCCAATAGAAAGACAGTGCCAGGAATGGGTAGATGGTATTTTGGCATTATGTGGAAAGACGGACTTGGAAATTCTCACAAAGGGGTGGACAGAAAACTAAAGTCTAATTTGGAGTGACCATCCTATTCGAGGGGTAAATTACTCTGAAAATCTTCGTACACTTCGTCAAAAATCCCAAAAAATATTTTAAAAAATCCCAAAATCTTACTAATTTTAATAAAAATCCCCAAATCCAAAAATATCCCACAAAATCTCTAAATATTTCAGAAAATACTCGGAAAAAAACAATAAAAACCTTAACATCATCGCAAAATCGAGAAATCCATCAAATTTTGAAAAATCTCCCACGGAATTCGAAATCTCCATGTTCAGTGCAATACTTCATGTAAGAATTTTTTTATTACATGAGGATCGGGAGAAAAATGGCGACAAACACGTGTTTGGGTAATAATTTAATTGACTGCACTCTTAAAATAATAAAATTTTAATAAAATGTTGTTTCCTTAACGTTCATTTACTTCGTTTTTAAAAAAAAACTCGATAGATTATATGTCGCAAAAAATTGCGGAAAAAGTTCGGCGAAAAAAAAAGGGGAAAATATTTCAAAAGAAATCTTGAAAAAATCCCAAAATCCCTGAAAATTTGGCAAAAAAATCCCAGAATCCCAAGAAAAATTGCAGGGATTTTTTTATCCCAAGAATCTTCGTACGCTTTTTTCAGAGTAATTTACCCCTCGATCCTATTCAATAAATTTCGTCACCACTGTACTGCACCAACTTTTTAGAGCTTTCAATTCATATTTTAGGCAAATAAAAAAAAAAAATTTTGTTTTTCATCGCCGCCCGCCCCTGGAAAATTGGCTGCCTGGAAATTAATTATTTTTAATATTAAATCGGTAATTGGTCGGAAGACATCGGAAACCGAACATTGGCAGCCATGTTTTGTAAATAGGCATGATTTAGCCAACAATGCTCTTCGTTACTCATGTTTTTTCGCAACGTCGTGCCAGCAGAGTACCGATCTATCAATATAAAAGAGCTTTGATAGATCTTTGATAGATTGCTGTGACTATTTCGTGCACAAAGGGACCACAAACGAAGTGTATGAATTTCATACTATGAAATGGAAAACAGTCTTTAACGCGTTTTTTTAATAAGAGCGAAATAGGCTACTACGCTATTAATAAAAAAATAAAAAATAAAATAAAAAACCGCCCGCCCGCCCCACTTTTTTCAAAAAAAATGATGAAAAACAGAAATATTTTTTTAATTGGCCTTACATGTCACTTTTCTTTTTATAATTGGCTTCCTTCACTGCATTAATTTTGCTCTATAAATTACCTAAATAATCATATCAATTACCACGCACCTTCCCAACATAGTATTCGGACGAGAATCAAATATCGTTTTATCCACCACAAATCTTGTATCATCAACAACCAGCGTCATTTTCCCATCAGCAACTCCTTTATTTCCCGTTGATCTTGCCGTCCTGTTTGGCCCAACATAATGGGTAACACACTTACTCTTCGAGGAATATTCATTGTTTACGGGACGAAAATGTTTGAGCAACTTTCCTTCGCCTTTGAAAGAGCCCTCGACTTCGCCTCCATTACACACCTGGAACTTCTTTCGCGCTCCGAGGCCGATTTTCTCTACTTCGTCATCGCTTTCGGTAAACAGGGTGACTTGGCTTTTCTCCTCTTGAAGTCCGGCCATCTAAAAGCCCAAGATTGGCCACAATTTGTGGTAAAAAACGGCGAAATATCAGTTTGGTTGAATTGTTTTGTAAAATTTTAGAATTCATCCCCTGCGCGCGCTTCAATTCAAAACACACTCCGCTGACATTTGACCGCAAATGCCGTAATCTTGGCCTGTGGTATCGGTCGTTAAAAATAATATATTGCATTCACTTTTGTATCGGGAATTTTGGATGGCGAAGCAGTTGAATAATGAAGAAAATAGTATGAAACCCAACCAACCCCCATTTTTTTAAATAAACGCCCCTCCTTCGCCCCTCTAATAAACGCCCCTCAACCAGGGCCTTCGCGGGCACGCCCCACCGAAATAAAAGATGGTAAAATTTCCAAGGCGCTTTTTTTATCGAACAGTTTTCGTGAAAATAGAAAATATGGACATCATCCACGACCACTGTGAAGTACGCCGTCGATTCAGCCTTCGATTCAGCCGTCGATTCAGCCTTCGATTCAGCCGTCGATTCAGCGGGTAGCCATCCGTGTGAACCTGACTGCTGTTTGGGCAGACGATACGCTTCGACTTTATAAAAGTACTATTTTCTATGGCGCTATTCTATATGATTTCTTTAAATTTAAATATGTTGTAGATAATTTAATGCTCTTTCTAACGGTAGTAGTCGCTTAACTCGATCGTGCCTAAGGAAGATTCACGCGAACGTTAAACATGAACGGCGCTTCAAGTATCGAGCAACGGCGCTATAATTGGTATAGTTTATAATTTGTTGTTTCCGACAACTGAGTAGTCGAAATATGAGTAGTCGAAATAACAAATTGCGGCCTACCAATTAGCGCCGTTGCCCGAGAACATGAAAAGTCGATCATGTTTAACGATCGCATGAATCTTTCTTAAGCCCGCGCCAGTCAAGGAACTACTACCATTAGAAAGACCATTAAATTCTGTGCAACATATATAAATTTAAAAAAATCGTATAGAATAGCGCGCGAGAAAATAGTAATTTTATATGAGTTAGTCGGAAATGACAAATTCTGGCCTACCAATTAGCGAGACCAAAAGACCGAATGAATGAATGAATAACTTTATTTAACCACGCTAATATCGTCAGCAAATGCTGATTTCCACGATAGGCGTGTAAAATTATAGCACAAAATACAAGAAATATTATATAGTAATACAGTTAATAACAAATAGTAATACAGTTAATAACAAATAGTAGTATAATACAGTTATATAAAATTACAAAAATATAGTTTCTATATTTTACAAAATGTAGTTAAAAAACATGAGTCGCGATTTTTCTTTCAAAATAGGACCGTGTTTTACTTTTTCTTAAGTCAGCTGGTAGGGAGTTCCATAACGCAGCTCCGTCAAACATAAAACTCTTTTTCATGCAGTTTGTGCGTGGATTCGGCAAACAAACTGAGCTGTGACTTTCACGAAGATTATAGTGAAACAGTTCGTCTTTGTATGTAAATAACTCATGGAGGGAATTTGGCCCCATATTGTTCAGAACTTTGAACATCATTTTTGCTTTGGCTTTTAGACGCTGTGTTTGTAAAGGTTCCCATTCCAAAGCATTTAAGGCAGTTTGTTGATCAGTTTGATTAGGCATATTTGCTATAATACGTGCTGCTCTGTTTTGCAGTTTTTGTAAACGTTTGGATTGGGTCTCACCGAAAACATTCCAAACTTCGCAACAATAATTGAAATAAGGTTGAATTAATGAATTGTATAAACACTTTAGAGTCTTTTGATCAGCAAATTCTTTTACTTGTTTCAAAGCATATAGGCCCGATGATATTTTCTTACATATACTGTCTGTGTTAGCTTTCCAAGATAAATTTTCATCAACAATAACACCCAGAGCTTTGTATTGGGAAACTTGTTTTATCGGTTTGTCTTCAATAGTAATTTTTAATTGATAATCACCAATTTTATTAAGCATAGGTTTAGTTCCAATAAGAATAAATTCTGTTTTAGCCACATTTAGGCTAGGCTGAGTTTGTTTGCTATTAGCCATTTTCGTAAGTTTACCAAATCAGAGTTCACTGCAATTTCAATATCATTAATTGATTCACCGGCCGCTGTAATGTTTGTGTCATCAGCAAACAACCTGGGTTTTGTTTGATTTAAACATGATGATAAATCGTTTATGTAGATTAAAAATAGTAAAGGTCCTAAAATAGAGCCTTGGGGTACTCCACATTTTACGCCACGTTCTTCTGAAATAAAACCATTTATATCACATTTTTGTGTTCGTTCATTGAGATATGATTTGATTAATGATAATGCTTGGCCTTTGATTCCATACAGTAATAATTTTTCTAATAAAATTTGATGGTTAACGGTGTCAAATGCCTTCTTTAGGTCTATAAAAACTACTAGATTGAACAATTTTCTGTCCATGTTTACATACCAATTATTGGTACAGTCTAGTAGTGCTGTAGCTGTGGAGTGGAACTTCCGAAAACCAAATTGGTGCTCAGAGAGCAGGTCGCTTACTGACAAATATTCGTATAATTGATTGTAAATGATACGTTCCATAACTTTGCTAATAGTTTAACTTTGCTAATAGTTTAACGATCACGTCAATCTTTCTTAGGCCCGCGCCAGTCAAGAAACTACTACCATTAGAAAGACCATTAAATTCTGTGCAACATATGTAAATTAAAAAAAATCGTATAGAATAGCGCCCGAGAAAATAGTAATTTTATCTGAGTTGTCGGAAACAACAAATTATAAACTATACCAATTATAGCGCCGTTGCTCGATACTTGAAGCGCCGTTCATGTTTAACGTTCGCGTGAATCTTCCTTAGGCACGATCAAGTTAAGCGACTACTACCGTTAGGAAGAGCATTAAATTCTCTACAACATATTTAAATTTAAAGAAATCATATAGAATAGCGCCATAGAAAATAGTACTTTTATAAAGTCGAAGCGTATCGTCTGCCCAAACAGCAGTCAGGTTCACACGGATGGCTACCCGCTGAATCGACGGCTGAATCGAAGGCTGAATCGACGGCTGAATCGAAGGCTGAATCGACGGCGTACTTCACAGTGGTTCATCCACGTGGTATTTCGTATAGAGAAAATGACCAAAAACAAGACATTTTGACCAGTAATCTATATTTTGACTATGATCTGAGCGATAGTTTGGAACGATGTCCAGTATGATAACTTGTGCTGCTTGGGTCTGTCGTGGTGTTGCTAAAACTGTACCAGATAAAGTAAGATATTTGTGTATATTATTGTAAAATATGTTTATCAGTTTGTTTTGGTCGGTTTGTTTTGATTATGTCACTAGGGCAAACTCATCGTGCCTCACGCCATAAACAGTTTGATGATAGCTAGTGCTTTAATACTTTTAATCATTAAATCTTTGCGGTTTTCTTCTCGAAGGTTGAATTGTCTAAAGAGGAACTAGAAGAATTGATCAAAGACACTCATGATAAAATAAGGTATTATTGATGACTTATTATTCATAATTATTGATCATGTTTTTTGTTTGTGATCATGATTCTGATTATCATTTGTGATCATGTGTTATATATATATGCTTGGAGTAGACGGACAATATTATATGTGGACGATCATCAAGCTCAAATCTTTTCTGAGGATTTGATCTTGACAATCGTCCAGGTACCATCGGTTTGTGATCATGCTGGTCATAATTGCAATTCAAATCCAATCAAATTAGCTTCAAATGCCTTGTCTCATTTTTCATACTAGATTAATGTGGTGTTTTCATAAGCTAATTTATATATAGTTAATAGGAAATAATAATAACCTCTTATTAACCTTGTCCGCTTGCTCACCTTGGTCTTCATGATATTTTCCTGTAATGAATGCTCTTGGATGTATGAAGTTGGTCATCCAGGTTGTTGTAGTCTTGAGAAAGACTACCGGTATTGTTGGTGACTGATGTTTCGACGGCCTCAGCAGCGGTCATCTTCACACATCAACTTCACACATCTAATGATACTCCTAGGTTCAAACCAATTAATTCACTCATATGCTCTTGGTTAATAAAAAGTGATTATTTTTACAACTAATATGTGTATGTAACTAGAGAAAAGCAAGGAAATTATGACAAAGTCAATGATGGGAAATCTGGACTAAACTCACCAAGGCATGCACATGCTATTGATTCAGACAATGAGGAAGCAGCCATCTTGGAAGAATATGATTTGGATAATTATGATGAAGATGGAAAGGGTAAGAAATAATACATTTAGACTACAGGTAGTTAGTACATAACGTAACCTTCGCTCTGCAATCTGAGTTCTGGTAGCTCAATGGTTAGAGCTATCTAAATGGAGATCATGAAGGTTGCAGGTTCAATTCCTGTCTGTGGCTCAGAAACATTTTTATGAGTTTGCGTTAAAGCTTGAGTAGCAAACAATTTACTATAGGTACTGATACATGTGCATGTTCCTTATACAAGTACATCTATATTAACTAGCAAAGAAATGTAATAATATACAGTGTACTTGTGTGTGTTTAGGAGTTACTATGACTGGTGCTGGAATGTCTGGCCTAACCTATTTTGCAAATAATGAAAATGATCCATATATCACATTAAAAAATCCTGTAAGTATAATACTAATTCTAAATATAAAATTGATACATACCTACCCAATGGCAACAGGATAAGATATATACAATGATATTCTACTTAAGACAGAATAAGACTAAATATTATACAATATAATATCAATTTTTTTCAGGATGAAGAAGATACTGAGGATATCCATATTAAACCAACAGACAATCTAATAGTAGTTGGAAAAGTGGAGGGTGAATTAAGTAACCTTGAGATTTATGGTAATTGAACTATCAGCCTGCAGTTCTGAGGTCTCCAGTTTTATTTTCTATCTGGAGAAGTTTTTAAGTACCTTCCTGAGTGTTTCTTGATTCTTGTTTGAATATTTTGGTTTCTTTCAGTGTATAATGAAGAAGATAATGATCTTTATGTCCACCATGACATTCCATTGGACACGTTTCCTTTAGCATTAGAATGGCTAAACTTTGATCCAGAAGATGAAAAAACAGGTAAATCATTGCAGGGTATACTTACAGTACTATATCATCTGCAGTTCATTCAATATGGTTAGTGAGAAAAATTCAAAGTATAGGTGAGAGAAAACTTCTTTTCTAACTCTTTTTATGGGCTCCTTGCCCAGTTGAACTCTTCCTATAGGTACTCTTATAAAAAATGCAACTTTAGGCCATCCAATTTGGAATTGAATAAAATACTTGTATTGCAGTATTTACTTAATAGTCTATCAAACAATGTTGCATGCTGGATAAATGCTAGCTGTTCAACAATGGTTGACCATTTAACCTAAAATGCTTACTAATATTTTTTCCATAGCTAGTCTATTAGCAGTTGGCACAATGGAACCCTACATCAATATTTGGGATCTTGACATGATCGATGTAATTGATCCAGTTCTGACACTTGGAAATAAAAAGAAGAAAAGCAAAAAGGTTAACATCCATTTACTGGTACCTGTTCAGGGTTCGAATTAGTTGAGTAAAAACGATGTGCAATTTTTTCCCGAAAACATGATGTCCAAGCGGGCCCTCTCAATATAAGCAAAATAATGGTGTGCAAGAAATTGAATGCCAAAAGGAATTCTAGGCTAGGCATGCAATACTTTCGGTTGCCATTGCCCCTGTTGGTTTAAGAGATTGGAAAGTTTATAAAATCACTAAAATGCGCGATACACTGTTATTTTCAGGGAGTTATTTTAACTCCAAAATTCGGTTCCAAAAAAAAGGTTCAAAATAATCCGTTTTGTGGAGTTAAAATTAACTCCCGTTTTTGGAGTTAAAAACCAACCCGTGTTTTGGAGTTAAAAACCAACCCGTGTTTTGGAGTTAAAAATTAACTCGCGTCCCTGGGGTCTGGGATGAAATTTCACTTTCGGAAGACCAACGTGTGATTTGTACGCGACCGCTCGGGCTTGCTTAACTTTTAACTTAATTAACCTAGGTTCCGCGACTAATCCGCTGTGCCACCCGATCACTCTATAATTTATACTAATATTTATCGTATATAATGAATTATCAAAAGCACTTACGAATCTTATTTTTGTTTTCAAATTTTTGACCTACTTAAGCTTGTATAAATTTTAAACAATCTAATTTCGAAGATTTTGTTGAGCATGCAGACTGCAGTATTACAAGTTAAGAACAGAACAAAACTTTTCTCAACTAGACATAAAATATATGTTTAATAACTTGGACAGTACTCGACGATTCACAAAGAAAGTAAAAAAGCCAATAAGTACGGCATTCAGACTTAAAAGCGGCGGCTGTAGTCGACAGCAGCATGAACGTAAACCTTAGGCCAAACATTCTTGTTGACAGGAAGACAGGTTTCTTCAAAAACAAATGGATGGGTTCTTGAAGCATAGTCCTTGTCCCTGCTCGCCGACAATGTCTTCGAACCGAAGGACACTTCAAATCCAACTACAGTTACAGTAGTCTACAGATAACCTGAATATCTTTCCGTGTTTGGCTTTTCCCTGTCGCTGCATCGTATGTCCGAGTTGATATAATGTAAGAAACTATAGCATTTTGACTCGTCTGGGACTATTTTTTTAACAAATCTTCTCAGACAACGACATCCCAAAAGGGAGTATATTTTTTAAGTGTTATTTTCAAATAACTCCCAATAGTGGAGTTATTTTTTAACTCCACCTAAATGTGGTAACAGGAGAGTTATTTTAACTCTAAAAAAAATAAGAACTCCACTATTGGGAGTTATTTGAACTCCCAATAGTGGAGTTATTTTTTAACTCCACCTAAATGGGGTAACAGGGGAGTTATTTTAACTCCTTGAAAATAACAGTGCAGAGATCAAATTTCGGCTGCCATTTTGTGTGGGCAGCTCCTGGAAATTCTGCGGGCCTGTGCGGGAAAGTGATTCGTTCCCAGGGCACTTTAGAACCAACACGCAAAAAATGGCGTCAACGACAATCGTCAATCGATTATGGCTTTTCCTTACAATTTTAATAGCAATTTTTGCATGGCTGCGGGAAATACACACAATTTTTTCACTTTTGGGAAATAGTACTGTTAACTTAACTTATAGTTTGTCAGAACTATTTGTTTGTGTTCAATAATGAGACTTTTTCTGCACATCGTTTTGAAAAGTGATGTGCTACCTTTACTATTTGGGCCAAAACGATGTGCAAATTGCACATTGCACACCGTTAATTCGAACCCTGTACCTGTTCATGATTTTCCTCCTGGTTTCAAAAATATTTCTGTTAAATTTGTACAGTGTACGTCTCTGTATTTGTGCTGGATTTTAATAGTGTTGAGGTTTATTGAGCTGTATCTTGAGCTGTGTTTATTATATATAGCTGTAGACTGTAAAGTTTGGTCTGCGCGGGGAACGCGTTCCCCGCGCAGAATTTTTTCTAACCGCGCATTTTTGAGGAAACGCTAAAAATCCGCGCAGTTATTTTGAAAATATGACTGCAAAATCAGCGCACTTATGACTTATATATTATTCGGTTTAATACTTTAATAAGTGTATTACAGTATTAGTGTATATATATACTTCAGTAACTTAACATTGAATAATTGAATTATATTTGTCATTTGTGTATGTTCATACAGTTATACTTATGATTATTATAGTTTATATACAGTATAAACTGTATCATAGTATAGAATAAGTCTTTAAAGCCAGTAGGCAGTATAAAACATACTATTTAAACCAAGGAATGTGTATATGTACCCGAGCCGGTTAGTCATCAGTCAGACCATAAAATATTAAAGCGTTCCTCCTTCAATTCCGCGCAGCTGGCAGGAACCACGGAGACATTCCCCGCGCAAAAATAAAACTTTACAGTCTGGTAGCTGTATGGTAGTTACTCAGAAAATGTTTTTGAGCTCAAGAAAAATGGTTAGTTGTACATGTATCTCAGCCTAATCCCAATCTGGTAATCTGAAAAAGATAGCTTGACAGACCTCTTACCACAATCCTTTGATATTTAATAGCATTTGTGAAATAATGCACCACATACTTATGCTACAGGTATATTATGCTATTACGTGTTAATTCGATATATTTCTCCAGAATTCTGAAAATGTCCCTGTCCACAAGGATGCAGTTTTGGATCTTTCTTGGAACAGGAATGTCAGGTGCATAATCAAGACATGTTCTTTCCATTTTCTTTCCTTCATATCGAATAGATATTTTATTTATCAGCATATATTTTTGTCAAGAGTTGAATGAAATTTCTTCAAATGTTCAGAAATATTTTGTGCAGTGGTTCAGCAGATACTTTGGTAATACTCTGGGACATTAAAGAAGGCAAAGCAGTACATGTCCTCAAACAACACAAAAACAAAGTGAGTGCAGCAGTATTACTTCAGGAAATATGGGAGCATATGTGCATTCCTGGGGTAACAGTGGCATACCAAAGGAGTTGCAACAATTTCTGATCCCTACAGAAAATCCTGGGTATGCAGGGTTAATGGTCTAGAGGTGCTGGTGATTGAGTTTGGACCTGATCGCCACCCTGGATATGGACTGAGATTGAAGGGTGAAGGTTGCGTATATACACAACCTGTAACACGATGACCAATGAGATGCTCTAATCATCAAGTTATATGGACAGGGTGAAGGTTACATATTGTGCACAACATGTAACCTTCTGATTAACTAGTGAGATTCACCTGTGAAGGTTACACATGTTTTTCTTTAGGTACAAAGTGTTCAATGGCATCCCTATGAAGCACAATCTTTACTGACTGGCTCCTTTGACAAGTAAGCAATTAAGCCAACATATGGTCACATTAGGGGCTATACGGTAGAAAATAAGCCTTAGTTAGGCTAGGTTATTGAAATTTTCAATAGAGTATTATAAGCTTCACATTACTACACCACAAAATGACAAATTGCAGGCAAAAATAAATTATTTATAAGAATGAGGTTATGCTCACATTGAACTGTGAATGTGAATTAACAACCCTTTGAATGTGAAACAATACTTAAATTACAGAACAGCACAAGTGGTGGATTGCCGAAGTCCAGAGGTATAAAAAGATAGTTACAATGTCATGTTCTCTCATTTTAGCATTAACTTTACTAACAAGGAAAATACTCAAACTTACATTTCCTCACTTTATAGAGCAGCAGTAAATCTTGGAAACTACATGGTGAAGTCGAACGTGCAATATGGAACCACTTTTCGCCCTTTCATTTTCTAGTAAGTACTTAGATCACCCCAGTGCTGGTGAGAATGTGAGATGCTCTGACCATTAAGCTACATGAACTGAGATAGTCGAGCAAAGATTGCATATGTATAGAACCTGTAACCTGATAACCAGAGAGATGCTCTAACCATGAGCTACATGGAATGAGTTGGTAGAGCAAAGGTTATGTTTACAACCTGTAACCTTTTGATGGTCAGTCAGATACTCTAACCTGGATTAAACTATAGCAGAGCAAAGGTATATATGTGTATAAATTTCATTTTCCACTTCACTGTTTTGTTTGCTGCAAGTGAAAACATTTCAACATTGACGTCATGTTTTCTGTTTTCACTGACCATAAGAGAAATTTCCGTTGTTCTAAAAGTTTTCAAGAAAGTGAGGAGCACAATTTGTTTGCCACATTTTTTTTCTTCTGGCAGTGAGTAAAATGGTGATGAAGTAAAGCTAACACAACAGAAACTAGTACAGTCAGTCTGTTGTTACATAAATAGGTAATTATTTCTCGTGTCTTAGGCTAGTACAGATAACGGTTGCATCTATTGCTGTGACGTAAGAATGGATGACCCTGTTTTCACACTTCATGCTCATGACGAAGCTGTATCAGGTAACAGATTATCTTTGTGTCATGTGAAATGAACCAAAATTGAACCTTAAATTGCATTTTCTTTTTCTAGGTATTGCCCTGAGTAGTCAACTACCAGGCTGTTTGGTGTCTGTGTCACAGGATAAAATTGTAAAAGTTTGGGATATCGAGGTAATATTATGGAAAAAAGGTTTACAGTACATAATGATATTATATGCATTACTTGTGCAACTTGGTGTGGTGGTCTTAATACATTAGCAGTGCATGGTCAAGCCTGGAAATAATTATTTTTGTTGTACCTGTCAGAGTGACCAGCACAAATGAATTTGTAACGGCACACAAAAAATTGTAGATGTCACGATACAACTTAGTGTAACGTCTAAAAACTTAGCTTAACGTCTTCAGACTTAGCGTAATGTCTCAAAACTTAGCTTAACGTCTCCAGACATAGCGTAACGTTTCACAACTTAGCGCAATGTCTCCACGCTTAGCGTAATATCTCATAACATAGCGCAATATCTCCAAACTTAGCGTAAAGTCTCATAACTTAGCGCAATGTCTTCAAACTTGCGTAATGTCTCAAAACTTAGCGTAATGTCTCAAAAATTATCGTAATATCTCTCATCTGAGATTGACAATACGAAATCTAAACGCAGTCCATTCAACACAAAAATGTTTTACTTTTTCACAAAAAGTTGAGTATAAGATGATCATCGGACAAAATGACAGACACAATTAATATTGTCAAATCTCTAGAAATGGGATATTTGTACCGGTCAATGTCCGTGACCGGCCGCTAATATCCAGGCTTGTGCATGGTGTATAAATAGGTGGAAGTATACCTGTATCTTCCACTATTATTACAGATAATTTAAAGTTGCAAAGCATTGTGGTTACTGTAAATGCACAAGCACCATCATTTTTGGAACTGTCAACTATACTATAAGTTGTTGTCCTACCAAATGGTGAAGGTTGTGTTGTATTGAATAAAAGATTGTTGTAGCACCATTTTCTGTGAATGACCTTAGTCAGAGTGAAATATTATTATAGATAGACACTAGTTTCTCTTACCTTTGCAGAATAACAAGCCTTCCTTTGTCGCCTCGAGGGACATGAAGATGGTACGCGTAAACTGCTTGTCTACATGGAAAGATGTGATATACAAACAACTTTGTCTTCGCTGGATAAAAAGTGAAACAATTAACAATATCTTAAACATGCACAAAGAAAGCATATCATTTTTCCTAACATATATTTGAAAGGAGAATCTGGAAAGATTTTTTCGTTGCATAGGAACTGCAAGATGTACCTGAAGTTTGTTGTCCCATGTATTTTGAATTTACTTTACTTTACTTTACTTTAGGGATCCATACTCAACGTTTCTTGTTGTCCTGACAGTCCTTATGTGTTCGCACTGGGTGGTGAAAAACAAGGCTTGCAAATATTTGATATTTCACAGAGTGCACCAGGTACATGCATATATAAATATATACAAACATCACTACACTGTTTAAAGATATGGGATATACCACTGTTTGAAAAAATATATCAGTACACATATACAGTACCTAACAGTAGTATCATATCACACAGTATATGTATAGCATATTATGTATTATACATGTATACATGGGGTAATGGCATATAGGAGATGGTAGCCACCTCTTGTGTTTACCTCTTACCCAACATGACCATAGTTGTAGACACACACACTGTATTATTGACTTGACGCCAATTGCATGTATATTCCGGTTTTGTTATTTAGCTTGGAATCACTTTAAAAATCGACAATGTTTAGTGAATGTTGTGAACCAGACAGTTGGAAGAGAAATGGAAATATCAAAGGTAATTTATAACATTGATTTAACATAATGCCGCTTATTGTGAGAAATGGTAAGTTCTTTTAAATAAGATAATGTATTTCCAACTGAATTTTTCACTGTATGTGCTCTTTAAAAATTATAAATATGATGAATCATGGCGTTGACGTTCAAATTGGAAAACGATTTTTTATGTCACAGGAGGGAAACAAAGCAAGTGATGGTGTAGAAATCGGTGAACAAATGGATGTCGATTTAATGACAGCATCAGCGATGGAGACACTTAGTTTAAATACACAACGACAATCGAATGAGACTTCCAAGAAACATAAGAAGAAAAAGAAGAAAAAGAAATAAGATTAAGGATTTAGAATGTGTAATTTGATACAGATGTAATTATAAGAATGCTCTCCATCATTAATTAAAATAGTCGATTGTGTCCTAGAAATTTCTAGTGATAAAATATTGTCACTAGATTTCTGGAAATGCTTGTTTTCCTTTGTTCTTTTCGGTGAATATATTCAATAGCCCCTGTTAAAGTGCCTAATAAAATCCGGGGTTTGGGGATTTTACATATTTGTAATCTTTGGATTTTACCAAGTAGAAATGTAATATATCTTGTTGTTTGAAAAATTCATCTTCGTGCCTTTTTCCCCTGCTAAAGTTGATTTACTATTAACAGGAAATGACGTCAAAGCAGGGACATGCGGAGTCATTGCACACTAATTCAACAGTGAAATACAAAGAAAGTTTGGCTCTGAACAAAATTCGCTCAATTCACAAACTTTCATTGTATGTCACTGCTGAATCAATGTGTAATGTTTTTACGTGTTCCTGATTTGACATAATTTCCTATGAATAGTAAATCACTTTAGCAGGGGTAAAAGGTATGAAGATGAAATTTTCGAACGACAAGATATTCTACAATTCTTCTCAAGAAATTCCGAAGATCACAAATATGTAAAATCCGGATAGGCATTCTAATGGTGACTCCGTCGAAATGACGTCAGTATCCATGTTTGTCCGCTTTTACCCATAATCCTTTCGGCCATAAAAGAAAATAGCTCATTTGCAATCTTTGGTTTGTTTGTCCGCATTTTGAGCTATTAATAACAGCCAGACGCTACGCTATTGTAACAGGGAAGCGAGTGGGCCTGATGAGAATGGCAAATCTTTACAAATAGGCCGGACATACAAGCCCATCTATTCATTTAAAAAATAACTTTAATTTTCTGATAATTTGAACATGAATTATTTTACATATAATTATAATAGCTCTTTCTATAATTTAACGATACATTTTATATGTTCTCCGCACCACGTGCAACAACAACAACCTCGTCATCAGGGCGTTCAAGGAATTGGCGGAGCGTGACAAAATGGACACGATGTTATAATTTAAAGTACATTGGCAACAAAAATTAAGTTTGTCTAATATGAAAGAACTCGTAAAATGATAGAGTAACACCTTTTACAACGCGTTTCCATATTTTACTTCGTTTTTGAAATATTTCAGTTTGTTTGATATGTAAATGAGATGGTCTCTGACTATATCTCAGTGATTGCTAAGTTTACAACGTTCATTATCACGAGGAGTTATTATATGCACATTTTCAAGTAAATTTGTGGAACAAACTTGAAGATGGAAATAATATTTTAATGAGTGAAAATTCTCTACCCTGTACATGACGACCGAGACTATCATTTATAACGAAGTAAAATATGGAAAATGTGTTACTCTATCATTTTACGAGTTCTTTCATATTAGACAAACTTAATTTTTGTTGCCAATGTCCTTTAACGCTGACCTTTGGTGTCCTCTCCGCCGCACCACCAACGCCCTGCAAACGCGGGAAAGCGCACTCAGACATCCGTCATAGGTCACATGGAAAATGATCTCCAACTCCCTAACCAAATCACTTAATACTATCCCTAACACTGATTCGGCAAACAAGTTTTTCGTAGACTATTTCTGACGCGTGACCTATATACGGATATCCGAGTGCGCTATGTGCAAAATCCAACACAAATCGTTTTCGAAACTTCGAAAGAAACATGCTGAAATGCTAAAACTAATGCGGGTGCAGAGATGGTGCAAGTTCAACATCAACCCTTTGCAAATCTCATTAAAAAGTTCCTGTTGAAATTTGTGCGCTTCGTAAATCACAATATGATCATGTAGTTCAATATTTTCTGGTGCCTTTGTTTTATGAATAGAGTCTTTACTCATCAACTTAAGTTAACTATAGTACAGGGGTTCACTTCAGTCTCGTGAAGAGTCTTTAGGCGATGAAGAAATGTGAATAAATTATAGCAATTTAATTCAATTTCAGGTTAATCAGTGAAAAAATTTTTTTGGTCTGAAAACTGGTTTTAAAAGTTGAAACATCTGTGTGAAATCGCAGCGAGCATTCTGGTCTATAGTCCAGTGGCGGACCCAGGAAGCACGCGGCGCGCCCCCTTTAAAATCCAGCAAACAAGTGTTTTTTTGTTTTTTACCATGTCAAGTCGAAGTGATAAACGCAATATTATATCACCGATTATAAGCACAATGTTTTTGTAGCTTATCCAATTTTCATCGCAAAAGCCAGTTTGCATGCACTCATAGATATTTTAACATGGGTTCCAAGAGACGTTTTTTATAAAACGACGGACGTTCAAAAGCTGTCAGTTCCATTGGTTTCGCACTTTCGCTTGGGTTTTTTTTTGGCTAAAGACAAGTGTATATATTGGTTCCGTACTATTTCTGAGTTTATTGATATACATGACAAAATTACTGGATTCTGATTGGCTGAGAGGAGTGTAATAAATCATTAATTGCACCCGAGTGCAATAAATGAGAGTGCAATTATTTAATTAACGTAATTTTGTCATGGAAATATTAAACAAGTAATCATATGATAGCGAGTGCAATTAAAGTGCCCATAACCTCAAAATGTTTTATTGTCTTGTTTGGAAGAACTTTTAAAATGATAAAGTAACTTCTTTTGAAGAGTTTCTTTGCTTTCTTTTTGAGATATATCAGTTTGTTTGATATGCAAATGTCTGGAATTTCGTCACACATGCATAATGACTTATTGGAGAAATGTGTATATCTCTTTCATTCTCGAACGAAATCCTTTAAAATCAAGAAGTTTGGTGTTGTGGGAGAAACGCACACACGTGCTATTCACACTTTAGTGTTTTTATTTCATGAACGCAAAGATATATAACATTCTCTGATAACTCATGCATGTGTGACGAAATTCCAGATATTTGCATATGAAACAAACTGATATATCTCAAGCGAAGAAGTGAAAATCTTCAAAAGAAGTTACTTTATCATTTTAAAAGTTCTTCCAAATAAGACAATAAAAAAATTTGAGGTTAGGGGCACTTTAAATATTTACACTACGAGTGATATTTGAAAATTTGCTAAATTTTGGGAAATTTTCAAATATCACTCGCAGTGTAAATCCTTAATTGCACTCGCTATCATAGTATGATTACCTATACTTATATTAAAGTGTTTCATAATCTTGATGTCCCTTTGTATTCGTGCGTTTTTAGCAACGGCGTGGTGCCCTAATTTCGCAAACATTCTTATCAGAAATCGCCGGAAAAGTACCACAACGAGCTGATTCTTCATCTGCGCCCCCCTTTCGAACAACCAGGATCCGCCACAGACAAAAGAAGTAATTTCTGTATCCAAACACAGTACCCTCGTGCATGCCTATAATGTTCCTCCTATGGCTATGATAATTTTTCGCATGTGGGAAAAGATAAAATAAAAATTGTTTGTATATTTTGATGTATAGTGTAAAACACGAGCAGCAGTGTTTTATCACGTGATAAAACACGAGGCAATAGCCGAGTATTTTTAGCCTGTGTACAGCCTGAATATACACCTGTAATACAGTCTGTGAAACTCGCACGATAGCTTGTCGACCCCCCACTGAGCTACTCAGAATTAGAAGTAGATTTTGAGTGGTCGTTTAATACTCATCATTCATAATTGTTTATTTGATTGGATTATTTGATCTCACAAGAATTCCCAGATAACCAATTGTAACTGGAATAAGACAAGAGTTGTGATTTGGACAATCAAAATCTACTTCTTAGATCTGAGAAGCTCAGCGGGGGGTCGACAAGCTATCGTGCGAATTTTCACATACTGTATTACAGGTGTATATTCAGACTGTATTACAGGTGTATATTCAGACTGTATTACAGGTGTATATTCAGACTGTATTACAGGTGTATATTCAGACTGTATTACAGGTGTATATTCAGACTGTATTACAGGTGTATATTCAGGCTGTACACAGGCTAAGAATTTTAGACCCGATAAAACACGTGCGCGAGTGTTTTGAACGGCTTCAAAAACGACTGCATCTAAATAACCATGTTTACCAACTATTTCAGTGATTCAAGCCATTTTCGCCGAGAAAATCGAAGGAAAAGTTTATGTAAATCAGGAGGAATCTTTATAAACTATAAAGACACGACACGGTCATGATTTTCCTTTGTGTTTTCCTCATGAATTATTGATGAGTTTTTGAAGTTTTGTGCATAATCGAGCAGTATCACACGAGTACACAAAACATCAAAATATACAAACAATGTCAGTCATATATTTTATAATGCCGAAGACTCTTCATAAAATCTGAGGTGACTTTAGTAGAATATAGATAACACATATATGACGTATGTAGTGACGTATGCTTGAGTTTTCTCGTAGATAGAGCCGAAGACTGCGCCCGAAAATTGACGGTACTGATAATTTTCGGTACCATCTGCGATAGTCTTTCGTCGCAAAAAGTTTTCCTTCTTTCGTCTTAACATATTCTTTCCACAATCTGTCGATAATGACAATCACCCCGAAAATCATCTGTTAGATCAAACGAATTATGTGTGACACCCGGAGAAAGAACTCCGAAAAATATACCCACGATGATGATGCCCGATGATTGTTCCGGAGAGGACTAGTCCCCGGGGGATATTTCCGATGCTGCAGCTCGATGAAATCCTGGAGGAAAACACCTGATCAGGTAGATCGAGTAGTCTGGTCCATTTTTCGTATGATAAATACCTGAGATCAGCTTGTTTCATGATACATCTTTCAAAAGAGACGACTCCAGCACAATGGTGAACTCGATCAAGGAACGCAAGACGTCGCAGAGATACTGAACCATGTCCTTATCACGAAGGAACGAAGCCGGCTCGTACATCTGGACCGTGACGGGACAGATGGAGATAAGTGGGAACCATTCTTGCAGAAGGTGATCCCTACAGATAATCAAACACGAAGAATAATTATGTTTTTGTTTTGGAAACAACGTCTACCGTGGATCATCAAAGACTAAACTGAACAAAAATAATATATTTTTTTAAATAATAAACATTTGATCGTTGGGGTGGCGATGAAAATATCAGATCTCGATTTGTGGCTACACCACGTGTGTGTGTGTGTCATAGGCGACGCGACCCGGGGGTAGAGGATGTGTTTACCTCCCCAAAATTTTGGCAAGAAGTGCCCTTTTTAAAATATGGAATGAACATAACTATGTATCTATTGAAATACCGTCGATTGTTAAGGATTAACATCGCTGATAAAAAATGTTGGCTACACTCACGCCATATGTCTACGAAGACAAATTGGGCCTCCTAGATCTTAAATCCATTGCTCAGAGCCTCAGGATTTCGTGAATAACTTTTTATGTACTGATCTAGATGCCCTCGTTGTAATCTTACATATCTTAGAAATGGCATGGTGCGCGATTTTCACAAAAACTATTCTCAGAAATCGCCGGAAATGCATGCACTTCTTGGCCTTGTGGAATTAAACATTTTCTGACAATTTGCTAAATTTTAATGTGCTTTTTCAAAAAACCCTAGATCCACCACTGCCACACAAAGTGCTCTCCGGAAATCGTGACAAACCTCGCGCCGCGCCTCTGGTTTGTGTTAGGATTGTTGATAGGATTCTGCCGTCATAAACATCAACACGCTTGATCTCACTGCCAACGCTGTTGAATGCAGCAAGACTATGAGGTCGCCAAGGTCCCTGGGCGTAGACAAAATAATTTTGTAAATATGAATTACCTGGCACCAAGACAGACGAAAGTTTGAAACTAAAACGAGGAAAAAGGGAAAATCAGCGAGAAAAGGAGGACCAACGGATATAGAACTAAAGTAGTATAGAGTCTTCACTACTCTCATTTGACTTAGCACCATTGATTGTCAGTGTAAACTGTAACTAGATCCCAAGGATAGTGCAAAGTTTCATATCATATAACTATGTTCAGTTGTAATGTACAGTAGAGTATGTGATAGTACTTTACAGCAATGATCAACAGTGCTTCATTAATAAATATCTGAAAATTTGGGGGTTCAAAATCAACAGGTTTTAAGCTTCAAAAGCGGTTGGTAACATATTATGTTACTTCCTTATAAACAAGGAGTGTAAACTGTAAAAACAATGGCAACGCAGCCTGATCGAAATTTTAATTTAGCGTTATCCTATGCGGGGTCGTTAGTTCCTAGAGTTAATTTAGCGGAGCTCCTCATTCATAGGGATGTTTGTAACGGGCCGGCCACATTACTATTCCGTCATCAGCGGGAGGGTCTGCACTTAAGTAACCCAGGAGGGTATATTTTAGGAGATTGATTATTGCGCACCGGATTTTAGTGCCATGTATCCCAAATATTCAGTCAAGAAAGCCAAATAATTGATGATTATGAAAATATAAATAATGTACATTAAAATGTAAATTATATGTATTTATTTATTTATTTAAAACTTCCCCTGTTTGTATGTATGTATATGTATGTATGAATATATGATTTATTTAGAGTCGAACACGAAGGATAAGGTTGCCCTATTTATCCGAACCAGAGGCTCGTGTTGTAAGTGTTAGGAAAACTCAACTGATAAGGGATTCCGAGGGCCTACGATCATTTTCCGAGAAGACCCGAAAGTCGTTCCATTTGCTGGTGTTGTTGCAAAGGCAGTACCTTCTCCTCGAGTGGTGGTTCGACCCAGGATTTGAACCTGTGACTCCCAGCGCATAGACATGTGTGGTAACCACTAGACCACAACAGCTGGTTTGTAACGAATAATAAATATATACATACTCCACATCCCCCACATAGACCCAAAATATACAGTTTAACTCAAAATTTCTCTACATATAAATGCCGACCTATCAACCTTTCAGGTCGGCAAATTTTTGCCGACCTTAATTCAGCCAAAGAAAGAATTTTTTTGGTGCTGATAGCTGTTAAAAAGTCAGCGATTATAGAATTCGATTACAGATTTTTAAAAATGCCGAGACGTGCCGACCTACATCAGATTTAGGTCGGCATTTTTTTGCCGACCTCAATTTTGGCGGTTTTCGAGCTGCACCTTAATCGTGAGGATTATTCGCCCGTGGGAGTCACATACGCGGGGCTCATTTATCCGTGTAAAACATTTATCCGTAGGGAACTCGTTCATGTCGTCATAGTAACAATAGCTTACCTTGCCGTCTTTGCCGACAGTTGTTGAAGCGTTGTTGATTTTTTGAACAACGACACAAAACGATTGTTTAGCACGTTGGTATTCTTGTGGTACCAACAAACCTTCTTCAGAACTGAAGTAATAATACACCTTGTCTGTGGGAAAAAGACATAAAGACATAAAGCTTAGACATAAAGCTCTGTGTCCCAAAACCATATAGGGACAAATGAAGTATCTAAAAAGGTTGGTGTACTGCCGAAATAGTGTGTAAGTTGTCGCAGCACAACACGTTTAATCACTCGTATAGCTATAGCAGGTCAAAACAGCAAACTCGTTCAAATTACCTATGAAATCCCAAATGAAGAAATTCTTTTGAAAAAGCCGGGACGACTTAAAACCACATTGGAAAACCTTAATAAAAACAGCTAGACATCAATGATTGAGTGCCAAGAAACCTTTTATGGCCAGCAAGATGCTCTAAACACTTTAACATTAAACTGCGTGGACGGAGGTCACATATCTGTACAACTTGTGACCTTTTAGGAGCATTGTACAATAGTCGCAATACTCTTACAACAATAAATTCTTAAAGTTACTTAAGTTACTTATATATCATTATATATTACATATGAACTCAGACGGTAAAGTGATGGTTATAACTGTATATATGTGTACAACCCATAACCTTCTTATGACCTTCAGTGAGATACTCTAACCATTGAGCTACATGGACTCAGATGGAGAGTGGAGGTTACCTATGTACACAACCTGTAACCTTCTGATGATCAGTGAGATGCTCTAACCATTGAGCTAGATGGACTCACTGATATAACAAACCAAAGATTACATATACACAACCTGGTAAAAATAACCCACAATCTAGAAAACCTGTGATTGGGACGCAACACAAATCGATAAATTATTGAGTAAGCATACAGTATATATCTCACCTGATCCAAAGAATCACATAGTCCTCCTTCACCACAGAGAAGATATGTTAAATAACCTCTCTAAAATACAAGAGAAATGTTTTAGAAGTGCCTAGAATTGCTCTTCGGTGGTTAGGTATGTAAACATGGTGCTCACCTCTCCTGATTCGCTACGGCAGAAGTATTTAACGATGTTGTTGACGCAATCCGCCACGTGCTCTTGAACCACAGGAATGCTGCTCTCTAAGGGGAAGAAGAGAGGAGAAGAAGAGAGGGAGGGAGAGAGGGGAAGAAGAGAGGGGAAGAAGAGAGGGATGGAGAGGGATGGAGAGAGAGAGGGATGGATGGAGAGAGAGGGAGGAAAGATGGAGAGAGGAGTGAAGGGAGGGTGGGTGAAAAGAGTGAGAAACGGAGAGAGTGAGTGAAATTGAAAGAGGAATGGTTGGGGAAGGGAGAGAGGAATGGAGAGAATGAGGCGAAAAAGGAGAATGAGGCGAGAAAAGGAGAATGAGGGGAGAAAAGGAGAAAGAAGGAGAATGGAGGGAGAGAAGGAGAATAAAGAAAGATGAGAATGAAGGGAGGGAAAGAGAATGGAGAAAAGGCGAATGGAGGGGAAAAGGCGAATGGAAGGGAAAAGGCGAATGGAGGGGAAAAGGCGAATGGAGGGAAAAAAGGTGAATGGAGGGGAAAAGGCAAATGGAGGGAGAGAAGAATTGAGGGAAAGAAGGGAGAGAACGAGAATGAAGGGAGAGAACGAGAATGAAGGGAGACAGAGAAGGCAACAACAATACATACTTTCAGGCGTTTTCTTTGGCATGACTGGAGATCGTCTTTGAGGCGAAGATGATGCACTTGTGGAATGATCTAAAGATATGCACGTGTGATTGTCGAGAGTAAAGACTTATTAACCAATAGCGAGGTCTGTAATGCAACTGCCTGAATCTCGCAGCTGTGTTAGGAGAATCATACCTTCGTTATTGTTGGTCGTTAGCTGCAGTTCTGCAACTAAAAGCCTTTCTGTGCTGCCATCATCGTTGCTTTTAGATAACCAACGACTGCAGGGAAAGCTAAACGAAAGCAAGTCGACAAAGTCATAACATTTCGATTATTTAGCCCTATATAAAAGCCGGACAAGAAAGAATTAAGGTCGCCACTGGGTATAGAAGGCAAGCTACTATTCAATAAGAAGTTGCAGACAGACAATCAGAAATCTCAAAAGCAGAACATTCTATTGAACTCTTACCGATACTGATGTCCAGTGATTTCATTTCGAACTAAAACTTGCTCAACAAACCATCCTGGAGCATATCCAGAGCTATCATGACCGATTCTTAACGTTGTTAACTTACCAACGTTGGGGTGCTGTACAAGAAAAATATCATGTCAACAGTGCAGACATGTATACACAGTACATACTGATGATTGTTTCATAAAATATTTAAAGTGTTTAT
The DNA here is from genome assembly GCA_035772405.1 of Chrysogorgia sp. JL179-B06. Taxonomy (NCBI): domain Eukaryota; kingdom Metazoa; phylum Cnidaria; class Anthozoa; order Scleralcyonacea; family Chrysogorgiidae; genus Chrysogorgia; species Chrysogorgia sp. JL179-B06. The sequence goes on from JAYKKM010000477.1 coordinate 3,647,093, forward strand.
TTCACGTTTGGGGATTTTACATATCCGTAATATTTGGGTCTTCATGAGCAAAATCATAATATATCTTGTCAGCCGAAAATTCCATCTTCATGGAATTTTTCCCTGTTAAAGTTACCGGATATGATGTCACAAGAGGCATTCCAAACCAGTTTTTTGTTACTTGCCACAAAAATGCCTCTTGTGACATCACATCCGATAACTTTAACATCAAAAAAGTCCATGAAGATGAAATTTTCGCCTGACAAGATATATTATGATTTTGCTCAGGAAGACCCAGATATCACGAATATGTAAAATTCCCAAACAAAAAAAATTCTATTTTACTTCTTTGTAGAATTCTTACCTGGAATCGAAATTCACATTCGCTTTTCGGTACGGCAATTGTCCCCGTGTCTTTAATCTCACCGGCTAAAATCATCCACACATTAGCGGTCGTTGTACTTCCACCAAGCTGTCTACCTGTTACTATGACGACCTTATATGTTATTGCTGCAAGAAATACATACATTGTCATATATAACCAAGTATCAGAGTCGTGTTTTCTCACACTATATATCAATGAATAGTAGAAACTGACCATGGTCCATTACAAATGCTGCATTCTGATTGGCTACTCAACCGTTGTCTATTCGTGATAGACCATTATGGCGAAACGCGCTAAAAACAATGGCAGAAACCCAGGGCCTTTTTTAAGGATTTTCCCGTGGGGGGGCATTTTCCTAAAAGGGACCTTCGTAGCCAAAATATATGTTTACTGTTTCTGAGGTAGGCTTTTTCGTTTATATATATATATATATATATATTTGTCTGCCATTTTATTTAAACATATTTGTTCTACAGTTCATGATCAGTGGCGGATCCAGGGTTGTTCGAAAGGGGTAACGGTAATCTAGTAGGGGGGTCTGGGGGCATGCCCCCTCAGGAACATTTTTAATTTTGCAAAGCCCAGAAGTGCTTTTACGGTGATTTCTGATAATAATTTTTGCGAAATTAAGGCACCACGCCATTGCTAAAAATGCACGATTACAAAGGGGGTATCAAGATTATGAAACACTTTAATATATAAACTCAGAAGTAGTACGGAACCAATATAAACACTTTAGCCTTTAGGCATCTTCATAAGCTACCAAAACATTGTGCTTATAATCGGTCATATAATATTGCGTTTATCATATTATGGTAAAAAACAGAAAACACTTGTTTGCGGGATTTTAAATGGGGGACGTGCGCCACGTAGGTCAACATAATAATTTCAGTAAGTCTATAAGTTGTTAATTAAGGGCTAAAACTTACTTTCCATTTGTTTAATTTTTATTCCTTGCTTATTGATTGATTAAATTTAAGAAAAAGGGACTTTTCCTGGGGGGGCAAAAATTGATTAGTGGGGGGGCACAAGGGGGGACACTTGCCCCCCCAGCTTAATAGTTAAAAAAGGCCCTGCAGAAACCTCTCGTTTTGGGGAGGTTTCAGATTCGTTTTTGGATAATTTTTTGGAGAATGCATGATTTGTAATAGTCCACTAATTTGTTTCTATTAAAACAATTAGACAACTCGTCCTCATTGTCTATGAGCGAATAGTCAACTCAGACTTCGCCTTCGTTAACTATTCGCTCAAAGACAATTCGGACTCGTTGTCTAATTGTTAAATAGTATATCTTACCTAATGTTGTAAAGCAGTTTGTAAAACAGAAATAATCCACTGCGTTAAGAGAGAGCAGGTAATATAAGAACTGTTCGCGTTCTTCCTCAGTGCGCACAAAAGCGTAATTTTTGTAATATTTCCTAGAGAGAAAACCAAGAGCAAAAGAAAGGAAACGAGGATTAAAACATCTGTTGCATGCAGGATTTAAAGTGGTACTGCGATGGGAAAATGGTTGCGAGTTTTTTCATAGAATCGAAGCAGAAAATAATGGCCACCATTAAAGGTCGTATAACGTCTGTGGGAATTTAACATATTTGTAATCGATGGATTCTCCTGAGAAAATTTGTAATATATGTTGCCAGCCGAAAATTTCATCTTCATAGACTTTTTTGCTATTAAAGTTGACGGAAATGATGCGGGCATCTGTCTTGAAAACCTCTTTACAGATGCCCGCTATGACATCACTCCCGTCAACTTTAATAGCAAAAAAGACTATGAAGATGAACTTTTCGTCTGACAAGATGTATTACAATTTTTCTGAGGAGAATCCATAGATTACAAATATGTTTACAAATATGTATACGACCGGTAATGGTTTGTCACCATTTGGGAAAAGAAGCTCCAAGTTTGAAGCCTTAGATTTATTATTTTGCTTTGATATTACGCGGCGAGTGTACTTATTTGGTGTTCTACTTCGATTCTATGGAAAAATCGCAACACAATTGTTCATGGTAAAGTGGCCCTTATTACATATGTCAGCCATATTTACATTTTCTACAATATCATATGTTACATGTTGTTCATAATTATTGCATATCAATAGATTACCAACACAGATGAACTTTTAGTCGAATTATCTGTATATGTTAATGTATATTACATCATATTAATTATTTTTTTCAGGTCTGTATCCTACCAAATCCTATTTTCTGATTGGCTAGAAAGCGGTCCGTATGGAGAAATGGTATGGGCTCATACGGACCTCCCAGCCGGTAAATATTATAACATATATATCATTTTGTATCTTGTACCTTAAAATATCTGTGTCATTCAACAACACCCTGAGATGTATTGATAAAGCTTTCTTTTCCAGCGCCAACCTGCAATAAAAAAACACAAATAATTGCGACTTAAGATCAAAGCACTAAAGACAGTACGATTTTAACAATTTTCGGTCGTAATTGTGTTTCATGGTAGTTTCTATGTGAATTTAGATGAGTTCATCTTAAGCTTGCATAGAAACACGTAAAACGTCAGGTGAAACGAATTACGTAAAAAACACCATTAAGGTGATTCCTCAGTTTTGCATTGCGCACATTTACTGCGCATATCCAATAATCAGTGCTTTTATGGCCATTATGCAACACTTTCAAAAACTTCCGACCATTTTAGGACAATTTAGTGCCAAATCTAACAATGGCCGCTTATGTACCGGTAGGGAAGAGTTATTAAGGGACTAAATCAATTTTTTCCGAGAACGGTTACACAAGTCTAGCTAGGGCTCTCTGTGCAAGTAGGTTTGTAAACTACTTAATAATGCCGGTTTAAGGCCATAGTTCTTAAAGGTCGGTGACCATAATCTTTTCCTTAACAATTATTTTCTTCTACCGCTTTTACGTGTTATAACAGAAACTTAGAGAAAAATCATTTCTACAACTTACAATATTTTACATTTTTGATGAATGTTTCTTCAAATAACATGTCAAAGAATATGGGAAACGACCTGTCTTTATCATAATAAACCCTGGTAGCTGTTTATTTTTCCATAAAATACAATGTTTTCCTATATAAAATTATTAGTTGCGAAAAATAAAAATATATCTTTGTCAAAAGGTTCAAGACAAAGTTGTGCAATGCGGTTTTTACTCAACTCGTAAATTGGTCACAATGACGTCACTATACTGAGCGAGGCGGGTGACCCCAAATTTTTTTTTTGGTTTTAATATAAGTATGTCAATAACTGTAAGACTGGGAAGTTTCAGCAAATTTTCATTTCGGAAAGAATTACTGAGGAATTCCCTTAAATGTTTCAATCAATCTTTACAATGTCTTAAAATATTTTTTAAATACCTTACAAAAGCCCGCAAGCAACCAGTGTCAGTTTTAATTTCAGACAAGTTCTTAACACTCCTGAAAGAATAGCAACAAATATAAGAAAACTATTATGTATACAGTAGTTCAGCAATCCACTCTCTCCCTTATCCATCCGTCTGCTAGATTTAAGCCACACTTATCTTACACTCCTAATTTCTATCGTCGATTTCTGTCGCATTGCAGGTGTTGCGAAATAATCGGCGGGTGTAATACATACCTAGACAACGCCGATTTTACGTTTATTTTTAGAGATCGGTTTTTCGATTTCGTTCAAATTGGACCATCATCGACTGCCCATACCCAGTGATCAACGGAAAGACCCTCTAAAGTGGTGGCAATGAAATGAACTTGAATTTCCGCTTCTCAGCCAGCTTGCCAAGCAATAACTCGCCATTCTACCTTCGGGTTCCCCATCCGAGCGGCTGTAATTTACTAGTCAGTACTCCAGCACGAGCATCAACCCAAAAAGGTTGATATGTGCTCGTGTTTTTAGCCGAGCACTTATAAAAACACTTTTTTTAAACAACTAGAAGTTATAAATTTTGATCGCTAAGATATTATTGCTTCATATATAAACACACGTTGTATTTTTTATCTACAATAATTTCATTAACGGAAGATCAGTTATATATGTCAGTTTTTCACGTGACGGTTTTCGGTTTCGGTTTTTCCCAAAACCAACGGAAGCAGAAGTTGACAAGAGTTTAGCAAACAGATTGTCAACTTGTGTCGCAATAACTCCCTCGAGCAGAAGAGATTATAGAAAAATGGGGACGAGAATGATACATTTAAGCTAATTGCGTTGAAAATATAGTTGCTAATCGACGTTTTGGGCTCATAAGTCATAATAACCGCCATTTTGAAATTGGTGTGGCACTCGCCAACACGAATTTCGGCCGGTGTAATCGCGAACTCGATTTGGTCCGCAACGCTATTGCGACAGAAATTAGTAACGCAAATTGGTGGGTGTAACCATAGGCTAACTCGTGTATTAGTTATTCATTCCTCCATTATTTACTTTTTAATTAATTTTCATTTAATTATATTTTTAGTAATGAATTAATTTAATTAATTTCTTATTAATTAATCGATTTATTATTGTATTATTGTATTAATTATTATTTTAATGAATTAATTAATTTTTAATGAGTTAATCTTTTAATAAAAGTTAATCTTTTAATGAATTAATTAATTAATTTTTAATGAATGAATGAATTAATTAATTTTTAATTAATTAATTAATTAATTTTTAATTAATTAATTAATTAATTTTTAATTAATTAATTAATTAATTTTTAATTAATTAATTAATTTTTATTAATTAATTATTTTAAAATTAGTATTACCTTATGGCCATTAGCAACCGCAACACCTCAACATCAGTTTCAGCAGGCACAACATTTATTATTGGAATAGCTGGACTGCTTGCGCCAAATGCATGCTCTACAGTCACAACTGGCGACGAGTTGCGTCGCTCATGATGATGACATCTTTGGATACGATTAATTGGACATGGAGAATAACTTCTTTGACGGCTAAAATTTATAAAGGAGCTTGTAGCACCCAGGCGATATTTAATAACTTCAGATTAGTTTATTTAATCTTTTAATTATTTTTAAACTGAGTTTACGTCAAATATTTCAACTATAAGTTACTTTACTTCATTAAGTTTAGTTCATCTTTAGTATTTTCGACATTTAAAAATAAATTTGGTTTCATTGTGTGTTAATCTTTAAAAGTAGCTACAAGACCATCCAACCCACATCCTTTGATACTCTTGTCAACACTGTACCAACTGAGCTAAAAGACATCCAACAAACAAACAAGAACTCTAGTCAAAAACTATACCAACTGAGCTACAAGACCATCCACTCCACAACCTTTGATACTCTAGTCAAACACTGTACCAACTGAGCTACAAGACCATCCAACAAACAAACAAGATACTCTAGTCCAACTCTCTATACCAACTGTCACTGAGCTACAAGCCCATCCAACCCACAGCCTTCGATACTCTGCCTAAACACGTACCCTACCAACAGCAATACCATCCAATCAACAGTCTTTGATACTGTAGTTCATCACTCAACAAGTACCAGTCTTGTATTGTCAGTATCGTTTTCTTACCTCACATTAGCCAACAGAACTTTCGTACCAGCACCGGACCTTAGACCGGCAGGACTTTCTGTGCGGAAACGAGTGGGTTCCGGCGAGGTGGTCCGGCGCATATGAGCTCTACGCGAGACAATAGGGGATGACTCTGCACTACGTTGTCCTGAAAAATCAAATACTAAACTGTAACTGATCGCGTCGACTGGACATCCCTTCCATTTTGAAGTCTGGAGTTGCGCATTCTTGCGCGTTTTGCGGAAATGTATGGCAGAAATATCGTTAGAACGCTACAATTAAAATGTTGTCCCCAGTTGTCCTGCGCTAAATCTAAAACATTGACAAAAACTACCCTTGTTGCCACTGGACGATTTCAATCATTACACTGATATATGCATGTATTGCTGTTTACAATGGGGTATTCATGTTTCAAAAGCCTGGGTCATGTACCTACCATAGGACACACTGTCTTCTGATAAATCCATGTCTTCCCCGTCACAGCTCTCGTAGTAAGACAATAAATGAAACCATAGAGGAGACTTCGCCTGTAATAGTATTAACAAGTTGAGTAAATGACCAGGGATAGAAAGAAATGAAAGAAGAAAGGATGGAACGAACAAATTGAAGAAAGAACAACGAAGGAACAGATATATGCAGGCAAATAGACAGACAGACAGACAGACAGACAGACAGACAGACAGACAGACAGACAGACAGACAGACAGACAGACAGACAGACAGACAGGTAAACAGAGTACAGACAGATAAATGAAAGCGAGGCAAGGTAAGAGGCAGACCTTTCTTGTGTTCAGACCATGTCCCCATATTCGATCCAGAAGGTCACATAAGCCGGCAATCAATGTATTTTCTTCAACTCCCGACACTTTAACATCGTTATGACCAAGATCAATGGCCTCTTGACCCATCTTAAGGACTAACAGTCGTTTAGTCTGGAACATAAAAAGAATGTTAAATTTCTAATACTTGGCATCAACACTCGGTTCACACGCTGAAAGGGTTAGAGAGAGGGGAATACTTGACAGTTAAAAATGGTAGTCTTGATACCGTTTATCTGAACAATTCTTGTTGAATCATACCTTTCCTTTGCATTCTGTTAACAACTGTTGGATGAAGTTGATGTGAGCGTCGGATGAATTGAGACTCATATCACCAAGCTGCGACTTTGGGGCTTTTGTATTTTTGCTTTCTTGAAGAAATTTCTAAAGAAATGATGATGAGGATAAAGATGAAGACGATGATAAAGATGAGAGGATGATAAAAATGAAGAAGATGATAAAGATGAAGAGGATGATAAAGAAGAAGATGAAGAAGATGATAAAGATGAAGAAGATGATAAAGATGAAGAAGAGGATGATAAAGATAAAGAGGATGATGACGATAAAGAGGATGATAAAGATGAAGAGGATGATAAAGATAAAGAGGATGATAAAGATGAAGAGGATGATAAAGATAAAGAGGATGATGAAGATGAAGAGGATGATAAAGATGAAGATAAAGATGAAGAGGATGATATAGATGAAGAGGATGATGAAGATGAAGAAGATGATAAAGATGAAGAGGATGATAAAGATGAAGAGGATGATAAAGATGAAGAGGATGATAAAGATGAAGAAGAGGATGATAAAGATAAGAGGATGATGAAGATAAAGAGGATGATAAAGAGGATGATAAAAATGAAGATGATGAAGATGAAGAGGATGATAAAGATGAAGAGGATGATAAAGATGAAGAGGATGATAAAAATGAAGATGATAAAGATGAAGAGGATGATAAAGATGAAGATAAAGATGAAGAGGATGATATAGATGAAGAGGATGATGAAGATGAAGAGGATGATAAAGATGAAGAGGATGATAAAGATGAAGAGGATGATAAAGATGAAGAAGAGGATGATAAAGATGAAGAGGATGATGAAGATAAAGAGGATGATAAAGAGGATGATAAAAATGAAGAGGATGATAAAGATGAAGAGGATGAGGATGATAAAGAATGAGTAGGATGATAAAAATGAAGAGGATGATGAAGAGGATGATGAAGAGGATGATAAAGATGAAGAGGATGATAAAGATGAAGAGGATGATAAAGATGAAGAGGATGATGAAGAGGATGATAAAGATGAAGAGGATGATAAAGATGAAGAGAATGATAAAGATAAAGAGGATGATAAAGAATGAGGAGGATGATAAAAATGAAGAGGATGATAAAGATGAAGAGGATGATAAAGATAAAGAGGATGATAAAGATGAAGAGGATGATAAAGATGAAGAGGATGATAAAAATGAAGAAGATGATAAAGATGAAGAGGATGATAAAGATGAAGAGGATGATAAAGATGAAGAAGATGATAAAGATGAAGAGGATGATAAAGATGAAGAGGATGATAAAGATGAAGAGGATGATAAAGATGAAGAGGATGATAAAGATGAAGAGGATGATAAAGATGAAGAGGATGATAAAGATGAAGAGGATGATAAAGATGACGAGGATAATGAAGATGAAGAGGAGAAGAGGATGATAAAGATGAAGAGGATGATGAAGAGGATGATAAAGATAAAGAGGATGATAAAGATGAAGAGGATGATAAAGATGAAGAGGATAATAGAGATGAAGATAAAGATGAAGATAAAGAGGATGATAAAGAGGATGATAGAGATGAAGAGGATGACAAAGATGAAGAAGATGATAAAGATGAAGAGGATGATAAAGATGAAGAGGATGATAAAGATGAAGAGGATGATAAAGCAACAATGTTTGTAACAATACCTTAATGCTAACAGCAAGTTTTTGTCTCATCTTTTTCCCATCCTGTAACCAAGAGAATCATTTGTAATTTGTAATGAGTCTACAGGATGAAAGATTAGTTGCCCTCGAACCTACATGGCATACCCCCACAAATAGAGATCTTGTGTAATAACTTACTTGCTGTAAAACTGAATTCAGTTGAAGATGTTCCGAGTGTTGTTTCTGGCGATCTCGACGACGCCAGTTGATTTTTGGTTTACGTCAAAAGAAATAAAAAACAAACAAAAATAAGTTGGTAGGATGGGACAATTCACTCCAAAAACAAGTGTTTCTTAAATGAAAGTTCTTTGTCGCCTTACATGAGAATGGGGATTAGTTTTCTTCTGATCGTTTTAGTTTTAGAAAAATTTGGCTTTGTTTATCGTATTTTGAATAATTGAAGGCCGCCATTATTTTCTAATTGCGGGCGAATGCGGTCGCTGCCATTATTCTGACGTTATTGAGTGATAGAAACACTGCACAAAGAAACCCATCACAATAGCATGTCAATAACGTGGTCTTAGTCTATTGTGAAGGATTTCTTTTCAAAGGGTTTATCACTCAACGACGTCAACAATTAATGGAGCGACCGCATTCGCCCGCAATCAGAAAAATGGCGGGCCTTCAATTTACAAAAAATATGATAAACAAAGCCAAATTTCTCTCAAACTAAAAAGATTAGAAACTAATATTCATTATGTTGGTTAAATGGGATAATTGCCGAAAATTTGTTTAGCATTTGTGCATTTTGTGCAGTGATTTGAATTTTCTAGCCGTTTAGGAATTTCCATAGTACAATTTGTTACTGATGGCTTACAAGATTCGTTCAGTCCAAAGTAAAGATATATTTTTCCATTATTTTAGAGGTGTGCAAACTCCGGTTTTTCAGCTTCGGTTCCGGCTCCGGTCGCTTTACAGCTCTGATATCCGACTCCGGCTTGCTGCACACAACTATATAGAACCGAATAAGTTATGCTACTAAATACAAATAACGAAATACAAGTGTAAATTGCCAAGGGTTTTTAAAACTTCTTCTAATTAAATTTAATGAACGCTAAGCGACCGATGTTGCCTGGAAGGAGGCAACGCTTCTTTGAGACGATGTTCCTCGTCAACGAAAAGATAAGCTAAGAAGTGACAGTGGACAAGAAAGATACGAGAAAGCTAGACGCGTCAAAGCAGGCCATTCGTTTTTGTGGCGATACCAATAATCCAATAATTCCTGAGTATTAACTTTGCCGTCTCTGTTAATGCCGTCTTTGCCGTCTCTGTTTGCGGTTGCTGAAATGGTTTGACTCAACAGACAAGACTTCAAATCACATGCACATTCTGCAAATGCAGTGTTGCCATTATTTGTGAACAAAGCATTGTCGAAATTGTCATATGTCATTCTGATTTTCCAGCCGGAGCAGGAAGAAAACAACCCAACTCCGGCTCCGGCTCCGGCCTGTCTGCACAAAAAACGCCGGAGCTCCGGCAGCGCTCCGGCCTCCGGCGCACAGCACTACATTATTTCTCACCCACTATCAACTTTATCCACATTTAATGCTTCCTCAATTAAGTCAGGGAAGAATCCATCACCAAATGCTAAAGAAAAACAACAATGTAGACAGTCCATATACTGTAGATGTAAATTAACCATGGGAATGTGATGCAATAAATTGCATTACCTCGTCTTATCTCCACATCTAAGACATGAGGAGCAGGAGCTGTGTGATCAACAGAACTTGATCTTCGTAACAAAACTTGATCTAAAACATTCAAGGCGTGTGATCAGGCTCTGGACATTGCAAGTAATAACAGATTACTATCTGTCAAGCCTGAAAATAATTACTTTTACTGTACTTGTCAGAATGACCAGCACAAATAAATTTGTAACGGACACACTAAAGATTGTACCTGTCACGGTACAACTTAGCGGAACGTCTCACAAATTAGTGTAACAACTCAAAACTTAGCGTAACGTCTATAAACCTAGCGCAATATCACCAAACTTAGTGTAACGTCTCATAACTTAGCGCAATCTCTCCAAAGTTAGCGTAATGTCTCTAAACATAGCGTAGTCTCCAAAATTACTAAATTACATGTAGCGTAACGTCTCACAACTTAGCGCAATGTCTCCAAGCTTAGCGTAACGTCTCCATACTTAGCGTAACGTCTCACAATTTTTCTACACTGCCTACACAGTGTAGTTGGTCAACACAGTCCTAAAGCCAAGAGGCTAGCAAGTTTGACATTTCAGTGGAGTGTGTCTTCTTTAGCGTTGCTATCTGCTTCACTGTCCTTGCTTGCTTGTCATTGCTATCTTACTCCACCCATTCTCAGGTGACTAGGAGAGTAGATTGTACATGTACTATACTATAGACAAGTGCTGTTGTATTACTTGTATATGTTCTACTAATTTCTCAGTGTAACAGGTGCCAGCAGAGTTATCATGGTGGCATCTTATTGTAGTCTTTATCCTGAGCCTAGAATAGCTCCATTACTTGCTCAACTGTATGATAAATTGCTTGCTCTGTTGCTCAGCTCAATCGCATGTAGCTGTAGATTGCTTAGCCTTGTATGCCTATACATTCAACAACAATGGATATCTAGCAAGACACCTCTCTAAGACAGACACCTCTCTAAGACAGACACATCTCTAAGACAGACAACTCGCGGCTAAGACAGACACCTCTCTCTCTAAGACAGACACCTCTCTCTCTAAGACAAACACCTCTCTCTCTAAGACAGACACCTCTCCAAGACAGACACCTCTCCAAGACAGACACCTCTCCAAGACAGACACCTCTCTAAGACAGACACCTCTCTAACACAGACACCTCTCTAAGATGTACAGGAGACTGGAGCTGGTCACAAGAGTGTCCGTATTAGAGGCAATTGACTGTACACTACTAGCAATTCAACTTACAAGCACTCTTGACAGACTGACATTTTTCATAAGAATGTGTCCTGGTGATTCCTAACTTGTTCTTTATCTGGCTAATCCTTTGATCAAAGATGGCCAATCGAGGGTCTGGCTCAGACCACCATCCGATCAACTTTGTATCCACGAAAGTTGCAAACATCTGTGACTCTATGAAAGGTGCCAGGAAGGGTAAAAAATGTACTGGCTGGTCAGACAAAAATGCAGCCTTGTCAAAGTTCTCCATTTGTTCGCGGTTCTGAATCCACTGTTCCATATCCTGGTTGTCCAGTGGATGTATCACAAATGTTTCATAATCGAGGAATACCTGTGTGAACCAGTTCACAAGAATCTCACGAATCTCAAGATTAAACTCGTACTGTTCCAGTCCCATCTGATCGGGATCCTTCTTGCATTCATCATGAATGTTAAAATTTGAATCAAGGTCCCCTTCCCAGGACTTTCGTACTTTGTCCTTGTCCGTAGGCAGGTTTGTCTGAATACCTGTCCTCAGAGCAATCTTCTCAAGTGAGTCCAACCGCGGGTTACTGGTATCACATGTAGGCAGCTGAGTAAAACTTTTACTCAACTTCAATTGGCTGAGGCCTGCTTTGAGGGCATCGCTTTTTTTCTTTGGTTTCCGGGTAGTGGGACGGTCATCTAACTTAGTCATTGATTTTCTAGGAATATCAGAGGAACTAGCTGTTTTTCCTAGTTTTGTCATGGGGCTGTTGTTCTTGTTTTTAAACTTTTTGACAACTTCAGATAGTTCCTGGTATAATTCCTCAGCATATGGCAGTTCAGGTAATTCGTCAGGGAAACTGAGCTGTCGCTTTTCAATGTCCAAAAGACACAATGAAGCCTGTTTGAAACACAAAGGAAGAACAGTTATAATGAATTTACCAACCTGAAAAAAACCTTCAGCTTGGTAGGGATACAGTAACTGTTTGTAGTAGATAAATACAACATTTACAGTTTATAAGTTTACAATAAGCTTATACAGTATAACAGTAACATGAAGATTAGCAACTATTACTCTGACTTAAGAAGTTGCTGGCTGTAACTAGAGATAGGTACTGTACTGACTGTAAAAATAGCAAATGATTTAACTTTTCACATCTCATTTATTTAATGTTATTTATACACGGTAGGCTTATCAGCTATATTATAATAAAATATTTAAAATTAAAAAGCTGTTTTTCAAAGGGCCGTGTATCTAATTAACTAATAGTTACTAACTAATTAACTTCACCAACTAACTAACTAACTAACTAACTATATTACTTACAATTCAATAGGTTAAAATAATAAAACCATGCAACAATACAAATATAGAACTCTTGCTAAAAAAAACTAACTATATACAAGTTAAGATAATTTTAATGAAAATTAATTTAATTTACTGAATTCCAGATCATGGCACCTCGATAACTAAAACTTTTTTTCATAGCATTAGTATTCGGTTTGGGTAAGGACAGCTTCTTATTATTACTTCTCAAATCATAACAGTCCCGGTTTACCAACTCAAATAAATTACTTAAATTTGATTTTCCACTGACGCATTTATCAACTAGGGACAATAATTGCTCATCCCTGCGACACTGCAATGTTTTCCATCCTAATTTGGACAAAGTAACAGTGGCTGATGAGTAATAGCTGTCACCAGTAATAATGCGAGCTGCTCTATTCTGTAACTTTTGTAATTTATCTTTTAATTCACCTGAGCAGTTGTCCCAAACAAGGGAACAGTAATCAAAGTGAGGTAGGACTAGAGCTTGATATAATTTCTTTATACTATCCTTACTGACTACATCTTTAGCTCTTCGTAGGATTCCTATTCCTTTTGATATTTTTTTGGATACATGATCAACATGGGTTCTCCATGTTATTTTTTCATCAATAAAAACACCCAGAGTTTTTGTGGTAGTCACACGATTAATATTTTGATCGTCAATTAAAACATTAGGGTCTATTTCAATTCGCGATAATCTCTGTCGAGACCCGATGATCATGTATTCCGTTTTGCTGATATTTAGAGATAATTTATTCGCTAGTAGCCAGTGATGTAAGCTATTTAGTTCTATGTTTAGTTTTCTCTCAATATCTTCACCCGAAACACCGGTTGCAGTTATATTAGTATCATCAGCAAATATCGCAGGAATGGAATCGTTTAAACAGTTAGGAAGATCATTTATGTAAATCAAAAATAATAGTGGACCCAGATTCGATCCCTGCGGTACTCCAGTTTTTATATTTTTCATGGATGATAATGATCTTCCCACCTTACAAATTTGACTACGATTGCTTAAATAAGAAATGAACCATCGCAACATAATTCCCTTGACACCATATAATTCTAATTTTTTTATTAGTATGTTATGATCAACGGTATCGAATGCTTTTTTGAGGTCTAGAAACATAACCCCGTTAATAAAACCTCGATCAATGTTAATAAGCCAAGTATCGGTGGTACTCAATAAAGACGTGGTAGTAGAGTGGCCTCTACGAAATCATGATTGATAATGTGTAAAAACCTTATTTCGAATTAAATATTTATTCAATTGCTCAAAAACTAGTTTTTCAAATAACTTAGAAACAACTGATAACACAGAGATTGGTCGATAGTTGCTGCAATCTTCTTTGTCTCCGGATTTGAATATCGGAGAGACACGGGCTTGTTTCCAGTCGTTAGGAAAAATACCCTGAGTTAGTGATAAATTAAAAAGTTCAGTTAAAAAAGGCACAATGACTTCCGAAGAATCTTTTAATAACCTTGCGGAGATCTTATCAAGGCCAGAAGCCTTACTCGGTTTCATTTCATTTATAGCCTTTAAGCGACAAAAAGGTTTGTTATTGTCGAAAATTTAAATTCATTCGAAACAGGTGTGACATATTCAGAAAATGCCCGATCTGTTTTGTTTAGGTTAGAAGACAGTTTTTCTCCTATTTCGCTAAAATATACATTTAACGTTTCTGCGATTTCGTTTTCTTTTGTAATAGTGGTATTATCCACTTTAATTGAAGATATCGATGTTGTTTTCGAGCAGCGACCACGACGACCAACAACCATGTCGATGTTTCTCCACATTTCCTTTGGATTGTGTTTATTACCATCTATAGTTTGTAAGCAAAATGTTCTCTTTGCATTTCTAATTAAAGTGCCTATGACATGAAAATTAAGTTTATCTTATTTGAAAGAACTCTTAAAATAATTAATAATATCAATTTAAAGCTTTTCCATATTTCACTTAGTTCGTGAGATATTTAGACTTATATGATATTCAAATGAGATGATCTATGACGTCACAAGTTGTGCAATAATTTTAACATATTGGAAGATTGTGTATATCTTTAAGATTATTGAACGAAATCACTGAAACTTTGCATGTCGATACAGACCACTAAACGGAATAAGATCGTTCAAGTTTTAATGTTACAACAGTAATAGTATAGTTCCCAGACCACTACGTCTCTTATAAAAAAATCTTCGTTTTCTAACATAGTAGGCTTTGCACCAACGTCAAACTTCAGTTTCAAATTAGTTAAGTTAGTGCAAATCTACTCAACCAGTACCAATTCGCAAATGTTTCCCACCGAAAAGAAAACAAATAATTTTGTTTTGAAAATCAAGAGGTCTGGAATCTAATCATTTACCATGGCGACCATAAAACTAGAACTATGTTATCCAGTTTAGTGGTCTGTATGTACATTCAAAGTTCCAAGTGATTTCCTTCAATAATCTTAAAGATATATGCGCTTTTCCAATATGTTAAAATGTTGTGCACAACTTGTGACGTCATAGATCATCTCATTTGAATATCATATAAGTCTAAAAACTCAACAACTAAGTGAAATATGGAAAAGCTGTAAATTGATTTTCTTAATTATTTTAGGAGTTCTATATTTTAGGAGTTAAATAAGATGAACAAAATTTTCATGTCATAGGCACTTTAAGCTATTGACACGATTCCGTTGTGTCTTATATGCAATATGAAGGTTATTGCACTTTGATGCAACGGCTCTTTTTTTTAAGTAGTCACGATGGTTCATTTCCCTAATTATAGCTGGGGTTATCCATGGTACGTATTCGCTCCTCACTTTACGAGATCTAAGGGGAGCATGTATTTCTGATATTAGGATAAAAATACTTTTAAAATTATCCCATATCTCATTAGGATCATCTGAGTGGCAATCGCATTTACTAAGAGCATCAAGAAGATCCCTTCTAAAAAGATTATGGTTGTATTTTTTGAAATTTCTACTTTCAACAATCTTTGGATTTTCTTTCGGTATTGATATTTTAAAACATCCATAAATAAGACTATGATCACTGATCCCTATATGTAGTACTCCAGAGGTTAACAATTTATTTGGTTTATTTGTAGCCAAAATATCAATTAAAGATTCATGATTATATGTTATACGAGTAGGATCAGTAATCACTTGCTCAAGTTGAAAGACATTTAAAATATCAATCAACCTATTTGTATGGGTACGATTATCATTTGTTAAGAGATCACAATTTAGATCTCCTGTAAGGAGATTTTAGTTTGTTTATCTCATGTGCATTTAATTGGCTACTTTCTACTTGTGACACCCTTTTGGCATATCTATAAGCCCTATTCATTTTATTTCATCTCGTCTTACTCTGATGAAGGGCTCTGCTCGAAATGTCAGTTTCTGTTTGTGGTCTAGTGGTTACCACACATATACATATATAGTCTACGAGCTATAGGAGACACCGGTTCAAATCCTAGGTTGGACCTCCACTCAGTCTTAAAAATAATTGAGGAGAAAGTGCTGCCTTTGCAATAATATCAGCAAATGGTAAGAATTTCATGTCTTCTCGGTTAACGACCTTAAATCGTAGGCCCTAAGAACCTATAATTGGGCTTCTAGTCTGTTGGGGTGTATTCCGTTCACCTAAGAGTGATAAATTTGTCATGCATACATGTGTCTAGTAACTAAGTTAATTGTTTTCTGTAATCATTGCAACAGCTTTTACTAATATTTTGTATTTTGCAATGATTTTAGTAATAATATTTGTTGTGTGTGTGGATCACATGCATGATGCCTAACCAAAATAATGGTAAACTTTATTATATTGGCTAATCATAGATATGTTAATAAGCACAATAGCTTTGTAGTGGTCTACTGTTCCAGTAGACGTGCATAAATGTTACAATTGCAAACCAACGTTTTGACACTCCATGAAGACATAAAACTACCCTGCTACAGTAGTGTACCTTGGGTGGCAAACACAGTTGTTCTGGGTCAGCAATCTCCTTGCAGTAAAGTCCCATTATAAAGGGTACAGGGGCCTCCAAGAAATGAAGCAATGATGCTGGTAGGATAGGAACATAGACATGTTGCCATGTAAATGGAAAGACGAGTGACGACAGTGTCTCGGCAACCAACATAAAGGTGTATAAATCTAGAAAAAGATGAAGAGTTTTAGTTTTGCTTGCTCAAATATCAAAGGTTGTGTCTTAAATTGTGTGTTGAATTATTTTGTAGCTCAATTGCCAATTGGTAGAGTGTTGTCCACGTTTGGTATCAAAGAACGTAGCTCAGCTGACACAAGATTAAAAGCTTCAGACGCTTACCAGAACCAAGGATTAAAATCTGATGTTCCAGCATGACGCACGCCAACAATTTCAGAAAGTCCTTCATGTCCACAATGCCAAAAATCTCCTCGATTGGGTAATCAAGCAATGGTAGCTCATTAAGCCCTGGCCTTTGACACATAACTTCTTCTGCAATACATGTAAACTTCATGTTTCGTCCAGGAGGAGGCAAGGGCACTTCATAAATAAGATTGTATATGTAACACTCGAGGGTCAAACTGAGCTCTCCTTCATTCAACCCTCCGTGGTAGAGTTTATTCAAACATGTCCTTGCTGCGTTGGTGAACGGCAACGGCATTACAAGGCACAGGCATTTTGCGACAAGAAGATTGTGTTTTTCCGAGTTGTAAAGTTTCATTCCAGGGGAGGTGCCTTTCGAGTCTTTCTTAAAATGGGAATTGAATTCTTCGACATCGTGATACGGGATAGCAGAATGAGAACGAGTTCTTGTTGAACTCAATGCCAGTTCTGCCATGTACATGTCTTGGAGGACTTGCATGGCCTGGCAGATTTCATAGTCTTTGACCTTTTCGTAAAAAGTTAATGCAAAGCCATGCATACGTGAGCCATCTTCGCGTGTGATGAGGAATGGATGGAAGGTGGGTGTATGGGTTTCTGTGTTCAACTTGAATAGCAGGCCATTGGGTAGAGATAACTAAAATATAAAATGCAAAGCAAACATCAAAAGAAATACAATGAAAAATATAACTTAGAAGTTGCTAAAAGAACCAAGAAATAAGATTCTTTATCTGGAATTACAATATTACATCACTAATTATTTACATATACTGTAAATACGAACTTGGTATTTGTTTATGTATAATTGTATAATATTAAACCAAGAGCAAGGTCTATATGGGAAAGTATCTGCCTGAAGTATACACAGCAACAGGCTTTTAGCCAGGTGGCCATCTAGCCATCCACTTTTGAAAAATCACATTTTTGGACTGCCACTTTTCGTATGGACAGCCTAAGCAAAATATTTTCCTCAAACAACAACTTACAGGTTTCCCCCTTTCTCATGTTTCTTGATTTCTGTTAGCTGCTGTTTATTTTAGCTATTGTGTAGGTTTCGTTACTAATTTGTGTCAAGAACATGCAGATACAATTGATTGCAAGATCAATTTAACATATACTGTATGTATATGCTCTAACATGAAGTAGCAAAAACGTTGTTTGATAAGCTCACTTGCTCATGGCCACACCCACCAACATTTTTTCTTGGCCATGCCCACCAAAAGTTTTGGACGGCCAGTTTTGAAATCCTCGCTAAAAGCCTACACAGCAAGCAACAAATGCAAAATACCAAAGGCAAATACGTCCCCTACAGATCGAGCAAACAAGGTAAATAAGAAACATGGTATATGGTTTATTTTCCTTCTCTGCATTTACAGTAAGTTTCACTTAATTTTTACACCAACATTTTATACCAACATATACATTTATTAATTTGCCATACTTTTGCTAACATCCATAATAATAAAGAACAGATAGAGGTAGTTAAATAACCTACCATACACACGGCATTTTCATCAAAAGGATTCCATGAAAGATTTTCAGGGTAATGAGCCAATGCTTTAGCTTTATAAGATCTCTGAATAGGAGGAACATGTAATGCATCACCTGAATACAACAAACCACTTTGTTATTGATATAAACTTCAAATAACAATGGATCTATGTGGACTATATATACTTTTGCAAAAATAATCCTACTTAGCTGTGAAAACTTTAGCTTAAATATAATAATTAGCAGAAACTGACTAGTTCACCCTGTCTAATGCAAATGTTCAATTAATAACTATCCAACATTCACATTCACCATTGTAAATGCATTTCCAAAGCTATAATATATATAAGAACTATCCAACTCTATAAACTAATGCCTTTATCAGGTTGTTAACAGCAGGTGATAAAACCAATATGTCCCTAGGGACGATATTGTTTTAATTTCCCACTGGTTTATCACCCTGATAAAGGCACTAGTATGTCAATATTAACATTCACCATTGTAAATGCATATTCCAAAGCTATCCAAACATTTATTATTGTGGGAGTTGTTTTAAAACCATGTCAGTTTAACTTTGGTGATCATTTCCTATATTCTCATTACTTCTACACTTGGTTATTATTGATATTATTAGGAGAAGTTACATGCTGATCACCCTGGGGGATAAATGGTAAGTAAAAATTATATTTATTTTGGATGCCATTGTTTTGTGGGAAACAAAGAAAATTTGGGAAGTGTCTATTGCAACCTCTCTCCATTCCAAAGCAGTTGCAATTATTACCCAAAACACTTTGCAAACTCCAGCTGAACAAATCAAGATTTCTGCCAGCAGTATCAAATTACCAAATCTATAATATCCCTGGACTTCTTCCTCAACTGCTCAAGAGCAATTAGAAGTTCACTGTACCTGTATCAAGTGACACAATGTGTTGTAAACACCGAAATTTCCTTGACAGAATGCAACAGTCACTCCACTCGTTAACGTCAGTTATGCCTGCTTTGTTTTATAAGTACGTATATTGTCATTTCGAACAAAGAAGCAATCCAATCTTTCACAAAATGATTGATTGCTTTTTGCACGACGACTGAAATCCCAGCAACCTGCAGATGAAACCGGAGATTTGCATAAAAGAAGACAACGCATATCCTTTTCGAAAACAAAAGGGATATGCGTTTGTTTGAAACATTTGAAAAGATAAAACAGTTTGTTGATTTCACTTTGGAGGCGCAAATATGGAAAGGAAACGGGTGATTATTCAATAACTCCACACGAGAGTCAATAACTCCGCACGTTCTGCAGTCTCGACGAGATAAAAAAATCCAAAAGCGACACTCGGTAATGTCAAGTCAATATACCAATGACAAGTCGTTTCTAATAGTTAATAAAGACGTAATTTCCATATTCTTACCCAAAAGCTGGTCAGGTTCGAGCCCCGACTTGTTGTTTAGTCCACAGACAACGAAATAGTCGACCAACCTCTGCCCAGCCGATGTCGCTGACATTATAGATGGTTACTAAAAACCTCTGGCTCCGTGATATAGCGAACACACCAACGTAGTTCATGAAAAAAGCTCATTTTCACCCGTTGCATCTCTTCTTGCGGCATGTTTTTCCGCATTGGTTTAGTTGTTTTGTTTAATAGGGTGGAGGAAGGCGGCGAAGACTGGTAACGAATGAACAGAGCCGCTGCACTGTGATATCGCAGGCTCATCTAGGGAAAATTCTACGATAAAACGCTTGGATATTTAATAATAGTAATAATACTTAATTTTTATATTAATTCTTAGTTTCCATATTAATATGATCAAATACGCATTACATTATGCTCGCCGGCTAACGTGGCCGAGTCGAAGGTATATTAAAGACGCTCTATAACAGCCACCATACGACCAATGTCTGACAACGGAGCACAGCTATTGCTAAGATCTTAGGTGAAAATCGGAGGAGAAAACCGGAGAATCCGGAGGCAAACCCTCAAAGCACAGGAGAGAACCAACAACTCCTCTACTCACACGAGTTATAAATGTTCCATTATCAGCGTCATGATAATGAGCTAATTAGACATCGTTAAGCTAATTAAGCCAATTAGAACACGCGCGGTTGTTCTCGCTTGTGAACAACAGCTAATGAGAATGTCCCTGGATGTGTCACCAACTTACCTTTCCGGGGACCATTTTGCACCGTTGGCCAAGCCGAAAAAGTTACTCTCGAGAAGGTGCGTAAGACTTTGCGTTCGTTATAGACTTTGCGACGGATTGAGCGAGTAATCCACCATATAGTGACAGCCTTAGCTTTCCAGGCTTCATACAAGTACAACCAGGCCCTGTAGTCTGAGTTTTAAACTAGAGTGCTGCGTGAGCAGTGTGTTAATAAAGTGTCAAAAGAAGCAGAATGACAAAATAGAGAAATAAAACAATGACTGATTTCGAGCGAAGGTAATTCATCACAGTGAAAGGTCCTCACGACTAGAGAGTGAAGGCGCCTTAAGTTGATTGATTAGTTTCACAGGACAGGGTTATCCTTCTACAAAGCCAATCTATATCTTGCGTCTGTAAGGTGAGGCTTCATTATGCAAGTGAATGTACTAGTGCAACATGAACATGGAGCTATCAATCTATTGGTAAAATTCAAGCTCTTGAAAGTGTGCAAAGAATTGTTGCTGTTTTATACTATAGGAAAATCCTCGTAGTATATGGTATCACATATAAAGATAGGCTATTAAAGTATTTAAGCCTTTTACCGCTTTCCTACATAAATATTCTTGAAGTTATGAAATTAAGGACATATTCTATCCTACAAATTTGTCTTGTTGGTAAATATAATCTAAACTGTCCATTTTGGAACATTGAAGCTGAATAAAACAAACACTGACTTCGTTTTAGAAAAACCAAAGAGAACTGGGGATCCAATGCCAAAAGCTACGGCGGTATTGGCGTGTTATTATTGAGCCGTAAGCCATGCGAAACAAAAGGCGGCAAAGGATTGTTGGTGAGTCGTGGTCATCACCATATGGGAAGTGGTGTTCACAAATTGTAAGTTTTATTCTGAATATGCAGTGAATACAACTTTTAATCACTAGGATTTTTCAGGTTGTTGTCCAGGCTTCTTCTTACAAGATACAAATATGATTATAAAGTAAATGGTTTGAACCTAGGAGTATCGTTAGAAATGCGAATTGTTGTAGTCTTGAGAAAGACTGGTGACTACTTTGGTGCTTAGGGAAAATGGATGACTCAAAAGGACCTTTCTGTTTTTGTCTGGTCTTTATTTTTCGTTAGGTTAGCTTAGGGTTAGGTTTAAGGATCAAAGTTAGGGTTAGGATTGAGATTAGGATTAACATACATTTCTAATTGATACTCCCCTCGAACGTGGCCGAGTCGAAGGTATGTCAAAGGCGACGCCTGAGCAGACCACGGAGCACAGCTATGATCTAAGTGTTGATTTACTGAAGGAGGGAAACCGGAGACCCCGGGGGAAAACCCTCGAAGCACGGGAGAGATCAACTAATAACTCTACTCACATGAGTTCCAAGCTCGCTAATCAACACAAGGTTATTCCAAGACGGTTACCCATCCAAGTACTAACCCCGTTCGACCGGGTTTGACTCAGCGGTGAATGACAGCGCCCTAACAGCACACGCCACCCGTGGTTAGACGTTCTAGAAAATGTGAAGGTCCTTTTGAGTCATCCGTTTTAGCCTTCACCTGCCTAAACGACCTGATTAATCAGTGTGTAAACGTAAAGCCTATTATCCAGTCTTGCGCGCATCTCGCTGTGAGTCGGTCAACATTAGATCCAATCCATCTGGGGTCCAAAATCATGATTGTCCTGTAAGGTTCGTTCTAAGACCTTTCGATCTTGAAGCTTATGTGGATGGCATCTAATTTTATTTTATTTAACTTCGTCTTGATTATGTGGTTTATATACATAAACGTAACTATGTAACTGTAATTAGTTTTATAAGTAACATTAAGAATATATTGTTGTAAGAGCATTGAGACTATTGTATAATGCTCCTAATGCGTCTTTATTATTATTATTATTATTATTATAGTGACATTTACATTCGTAAAAAGATCCTATATTCATTACAAGGCATGTAAAACCGCAACAGCAATCGCCAATTACTGCGGTTCCATTACAACAATAATTCGACAAAAATAGTGCAACAACGTTAATAAATAGGAAAAAGCAGTTCAACATTATGCCCATTTCCACTCCCAATCGCTCCTCAAGCCGCGCTGGATTTAGTCGAGAGCTCACGAGACAAAGGAAAAGAATGCAGATCACTGAGTAGAGAGCGGAAATCCAGCTCTGGAAATAATCTAAAAACAACAACTAGGTACGTGGGTCTTCTAATGTTAACCCACTCGCAGCGAGCACTCTATTGCGATAACTGGATAAGAAACATAACTGGAGGAAGCCCTGTACGTACGAACTGTGCACTTCGCAATCGGTTTCTGCGTTTCCTTGCGGAAACATGGGCATCATCGATGACGTAATCAAATAATGACTTACATTCTAATTATAGTCACCCGGTACCACAGCCCTATCAGGTGACGTCATTAAGTAAAAGTGCTTGCCGTCCATCCGATCAACTGTAAGTATTCAGTTTGTAACGTAATTGTTAGCAGGACTAGTTGTGTAAAAAAAAGTGATTAATTTTACTTAACAATTATTAGATTGATAGAGGTGATGGTTGATATGAAGGAGAAGCTTTACCATTACCTATATATATTAAAAGTTAAATTCATTCTTTTGTTCTAGTCTTCCAAATGTTAATCACGTGGACTTAATTAGGTGAGCAGTTTCTATAGAATGCATATTATCGAGGCGAAGCAATAAGGCTATATATACTTACATAATTTACACTGTAACGGATAACCTCGTACCCAGGCTTTTCACCCACTCGGCCGACTCGCCGGAGCGATCGCCGAGGGGTGAAAAGCCTGGGTACGAGGTTGTGTAACGGTAGCTTTTATACGTGTCCAGTATACAACAGTTTCTAGAATTATAATATTTCAGCCAGAAACTTTCGTTTGTATATTTTTAAGACGGAAAAGTTCTTCAGAGCGGTGACTACCTGAAACCATGCTGAGATACTACTTTAAATCCCTGGCAAACACCTATAACTGTGATAATCCTAGATCCTTTAAAATTATCTGCTTGAAGTGTAATTCGTCTCGTAGCATTACCCGTACCATCACTTGTTGTTCTTAATATTAGATTAATCAAATACAGAACGGCTGTGGATCCGGGGGGCGGCAATGGTGTGTTTCTGCGCTTGGTTTGGGTTATCTCGATCCTTGCCATCTGATGATGAAATATTGATCATAAATAATCTTGGCGTGGTGTAGAAATGGAGTATTGCGGCCCTCCTGAGCTACAGTTGTTGTGTATTATTAAATTAACAGTAATTATTTATTATTATTATTTGTAAATATACTTTTAAATTCTGGGTCCGCAGTAATTGGCTATGCTGTTGCGGTCACCCTGCCATTGTTTTATTACTGTATAATGTAATCTGTGTTAGGTTGGGTTTTTTTGGTGGTTTTTTTGCACAATGGTGAAGCTAATAAAATAAAATAAACTACACAACATGTACTACATTCGAACAGCACCAAGCACCGCGCATTACTGTTTAGCCCGATGCCAGTGCGTGTACA
This sequence comes from Chrysogorgia sp. JL179-B06, assembly GCA_035772405.1. Lineage (NCBI taxonomy): Eukaryota > Metazoa > Cnidaria > Anthozoa > Scleralcyonacea > Chrysogorgiidae > Chrysogorgia > Chrysogorgia sp. JL179-B06. Next base: position 3,671,448 of record JAYKKM010000477.1, read on the forward strand.
GCATTTCATATCTAGGGCACCTATAGCTTCGGAGACACACGTACGACCAATCGTATTCCTTGATAAATTTCATTCATCGCTAATTGACGGTACCTAAAAAGATGGCACCGGCGGTAACCAACAACAAGAGTATAAGTTTAGTTTAGTATATTTATCACTCTTTTAGATGAACGGAATACCTCAACAGGCTAGAAGCCCAATTGATAGGGGTTCCGACTTCCGAGGGCCGGCTACGATTTAAGGTCGTTATCCCAGAAGACCCGAATTAAAGTCTAATTGCCATTTGCTGGTATTATTGCAAAGGCAGCACTTTCTCCTCAATTATTTAAGACCTGAGTGGTGGTCCGACCCAGGATTTGAACCTGAGTCGCCCAGCTCATCTGAGACATGTGTGGTAACACGTCTAAGAGCTATGAAGAGCTACAGTATGAAGCTTGTTCAAAATACGAATTACTGAAAATTACTTAAAATCAATTAGTAGAAAATTACTGTAACGTAGAATGTTTGCTGCGTGCAAAGAATGGTGATTAAATGTACAAATCACCATCATTTTCTGTGAAAAAAAATTTTTTTTTGGTTAATCATAAAAAAGTCTCAACACTCAATGTCATGTGTTGGGTATATGTTTAATCAGATTTTAAATCTTTTTTAAGCATCTCAAAGGAGTCGAGTTTGTTTGCATCAAAGAAAGCGGAGTCCAGTTTCAAACCAATTTTCGACGTTTTCCCGAGCTTTGATATCAGCCAAAAAGATAACAAGGGTGAGTCAGTACTGATATACTACTCTTAATGTCTTCTACAAGTCGTCAGGGTTGATATAAGATGAGAATTGGAGTACTGCTGCGAGGGTTTTGAACGGCTTCAAAAACGACTGCATCTAAATAACCATGTTTACCAACTATTTCAGTGATTCAAGCCATTTTCGTCGAGAAAATCGAAGGAAAAGTTTATGTAAATCAGTACGAATCTTTATCATCGTATAAAGAGTGTCTTTATACGGTCATGATTTTCCTTTGTTTTTATCATGAAGTATTATCATTAATACTGAAGTGCTATACATAAATGTGTCCACATGAAATATGAACACATTTAAGCTCAACATCTATTCTCGCTCTGTAATCATCCAAGATACATGTGCATATTGTACATGTATTCATTTACTTAACCTTATTTTTACACGGTAGATAATCAACCAATGATCCTCATCGATAACAAATATATACAATTAATATTCAACAATAAAAAGAAACATAAGGTTGTTGTTTTTTTCATTAGACCGTGCTTACACAAATAGAAATAAACAGTGAAATGTTTAATATAGTAGTAAAATATATAATAAAGTTTAAAAAACTAATTATTTACAATAAAACTAATAGGAATAAAACTATATGCAAAAACACACACACATATATATATATATATATATATATATACAGTATACTCGAATTTTCTTAGAGTGCTCTTAATATGTAATCTTATACTATTTGTTTATTGTTTTCTCCAGGGGATACAGACAAGCCTTTGAACAAAAGAAAGGTCAAAAGAAATTTCCTTTTTTCTTCCCTGTTTACTAAATTCCATTGTCAAAACACTAATTCCCCGCTTTCTTTCAAAACAGTCACCAGGAACTAAGACAATCCAGGCTCTGCAGGAAATTACCAAAGAAATTTACAAAACAACGAACCATCAACGAGACTACCCCAAACGGTCAACAGCACAAGGACGAAGAAGTCGCGCTAAGACAGTCACATTTGGACACGAACTCTCCAAGAACATCATGGATACGTTCCACGGGGATTCTACGCAGCTAAACGAGGAGTGCCCGCGTTGTGTGATATGCGCGTGTCAGATAAGCCTAAAAGATTTCTCCGAAAAGTCGACGGATGTTGCAATTTGCAATTACTGTAAAAGTACTGGGATATTTAGGGTCAACAAGGAACCTTTTGGAAGTACCAGCGACATTAAGTTGGCTCCGCTGCAAGGAATACATTCAGAGAAATTCCACTCCCCCAAGCAAGACAACGACAATTCCAACAACAGTTTTCTCAAGCTCTCGAAACCACCAAGTGAGTTCACCCAGATCTATGCGAGCCCGCTGAACTACCTCGGGTATTACAGCGGACGTCACCGCAACAGATTATCTGCGTTGATAAGAAAAGATCCTGCAGCTGCAGTCGACACGATACCGGTGCATGATGAGACAGATACGAAAGACGTTGACTCCTCCACGAGCAATCGCCAGGTGGCGAAGAGAATTGATTTGAAACGAATAACGATCCCAATTTCACTGAAAAACAAAGACATTTTAAAAGAAAAAGGAATATGTTGCTCGGATTTGTTCCTTTTAAAAGAAGACAGGCGCGAGAAAGCGTCTTTAAAAGATGTTCTTCCGATGATTTATTTCCCGCTCCACAGTGAAACCAAAAAAACACCGACGACCAAATTTGGAGATATCGAAGAGGCTGACGGGAAGGATCAACCCCAGTCTCCTCCAGCCGTGATAAAGAGATTTAAAAGCGTAGCAAACAAAAGGCAAGTTAAAAAATAATTAAGTACGTAACTTCAATAACCGGAATATAATAGTTTGAGATTGTAAAATACTCGTAAAGCGTATTTATTAATTGCACTGTTAAAGTTGCTAACTTGAATCATTGTCCGCCACCTTGGATGTATTTTCGATATGCGTGTGACGTCACCGGGGTAAAGCGAAATTTTTATCTAAACATTAACTCATGTCTTTATAAGCTTGAACCCGATTTTTGTGAATGCCTTCCTTTTTCAATTGCACCACACCATTTTTGAAAAGCATTCCTCGGAAACTCGGCTACCCACAGAGTAGTTTCATCAGGTTTACCCCGAGTGTGACGTCACCAACTTCCCAGTTAATTAGCTGGCAAAATATTACAACAAGATGGCGGATGACAGGATTGTCTATGGCCAAAATTAGTGTTCTTGGTTTTGTACAAGAGTAGTTTTGTTTCTTGGATTACCTTCGTAAGCCTGTTTGTTAATCATAAAGTCAAAAATTTGAAATTGTGATTTATGTTGCCAATGTCCTTGATATGTAAATAACACACTGCATACGTCACATTAAATAATGAGTTGTTGTAAAAGTAGAAATATCGTCGAAGTTATCAAAAAAGTCACACTAAACTGCACATGTAAGGGGTATTTGTCTTATGACACCTAATTAATGAAAGTTTCGATTGATTCAACAGAATAATTTCAATAACATACATGGTTTCTCAACAACTCATTATACAATGTGACGTATGCAGTGTGTTATTTATCAAACAAATCGCAATATCTCAAGAATGAAGAGCGATATGGAAAAACTATAGATGGAGTTCCTTTATCATTTCAAGAGTTCTTTCAAATAAGACAAACTTAATTTTCATTTCATATATACTTAAATAATTCCACATAGCGTAGGTAACGACCTAGTAATTATGAAATAATTATTATTATGCATTTTCATCTCGATTTTGGTTAGTTGTTATCATAGGTTTTTCATTTTTCCCCTCAGATATCACGAGAAATATCGTGACAACATCCCAGACTTGCGAGAATCCCGGATTGATGCGAAGAAGCACTTCTTTTCTGGTTACCATGCCTCAGTTTTCCGCGGCTGAGGTGACCCTGCGGCGGATCAAAAGAGGATTTATATGGATGTACGGTTACTGCGAAGAGAAACCAAACTAGGAGAGTGTGTGAAATCTGAGCACTAGGATAAGAACGAGAGTAAATTCTGACTGTAACTATACACGATGACCGACGCAATAAAATATTCATTTTAGCAGTTTGTGTTTTATTCAGTAGAAGTTGTAGACGTTATTCAGAGATGCTTAACTCATATTGAGCTCCACGGACTGAGATGAACGACAGAAGGTTACTTAATTAGGAGTCGTCGACAAACTGCTTTCGTCCTACATCGCTGGACATGTTCTATCTGGACATGTTCCACCTCAGACACGATCCACATACACTGGCAGCTACACAGATGTAACAGAAGACCGCGTAGCTCAATGATTAGGGCACTCTATTATATGATCTGAGTCCATGTAGTTCAATGGTTAGAGTATATCACTGGTCACCAGGCTACAGGTTGTATACATTACATATGTAACTTTTGTTGCACCACTAGCATAGTGGAAATCCATTTGCCTAAAATGTAACTTGGCACGTCGCCTCGAGAAATCCCTCACTTTTGTTGATTTTTGCTACAGACTTTTCTTTTCACCTTAGTATTTATGTAAATATAACCTCAATTTTTTCTCAACTTTTTTTTTTTAATTATACACGGGGCCACAGTAATTGGCGTAAGCTGTAGTGGTATCCCTGCCAGACTTATATTTTATATGTTAATTTACTAATGGCGAATCGAAATAAATAAATAAATAAATAGGCGCATCTCAGTACCTGACCAGTTATGTTTGGGGGGGGGGGGGGGGAGGGGGATGGGAAAACTGTCGATCATCGGTGACTAGATTTCTCAGAGGATTCCTCACCGAAATAGGGGAGTGCTTCATCTATCGTATGTGATATTATAGTCCTTAGTATAATTTTAATCCGGGCAACTGCAAAACAACCCTAATATATTATGTTAATTATAATAATAATAAAATATATTTTTTACATTTTTAAAACAGTTCAAAATGTAAATTACCATGAATATTTAACAACAATATTACCAGAAATTTCTTTCAAAAAGTGCCTGAAATTTTCATTTTTAAAACGTTGGGGGGCAATTGCCTGCCCCTCGCCTGTTACGCCTATGTTTAATAGAACATCTCACTGGCCAGAACGGCAAAAGGTTACAGGTTGTACAGTGTACATACATGAAACTTACATGTAACATTTGACTTTGTTCTACCATCTCATGAGATGTTTTTTCCAGCCATCAATGGTTAGAGTATCTCATAACGGTGATCAGAATTTTATGGTTTTGCTTCGCGTGACAAGTATAGACAGAAATCTAGTTTCCTAGGTGCATTTTAATCCACGTATTATGCAGGTTTAGACAAATTGAATGGTGTAAATTCACTGTCATCGCGTCAATTCGATAATCATTTAACACAATGCCAAATCACATGCAATAAATCTACAGCTGGACTGTTTGGTTATTGACTTCTAGTGGTCTATCTGCACTATAGGCTTAGTCGCAGTTCTCGCTTGGTCTTTGCGGTGATTAAAAAGTCACCTCGGTTTGCGGAGACGTGACGATTGTTATAAAAATCAAAGGGCAGAGTCTAGACATCTGTTTTTTGTTTAATAAAAAACATTAAGTTCTCAAAAACGCCGGCATATGTCGTCACCGATATCAAGGACTGAGTTTCGATTGAGTGACGACACCAAGACTGCGAGCTCGAGACTCGACATACGTTTCCAATGGACACGGTAATTTTCACCGACGATTATACAAATCAAGAACATTCGCGAGGCGATTGTTTAAGACAGACGGTAAAATCATTATAATAAGACATCAAATCGATTCTGGGGGGTTGGTAGCGATCCTTGACATTTTTGAAAGCAACTTGGCTAGCCTGCGTGCAGTCGCGACAGGCTTACACCCGAAGCGGGTATATACCTGGCGTGTGTAGAATTCGCACAAACAAAACATGTTTCATAATTAAGCCCTTATATAGATTCTTCCAAAAGTGAATGTTGAATGACAAAATGTATGATTATGATTTGATCTTTTCGTTGATGACTTTGATGTTCACTTTCAAACTGTTTACATGCATCGTGTGTCGTCTACTCCCAGGCAGGCAGCTAGTACATATATCAATCGAACCAGTACATCATTGCAACCTTCGCTCTCCATCTGAGTCTCTGGAGCTCAATGGTTAGAGCGTCTCAGGTTTGATTCCTGTCCGGGACTCAAAAACATTTTTCTGAAGATATAAGCTTGACGATCATTCATGTATCGTCTACTCCAAGCTCTCCCACATTCACTACTACAGCAGTGATGCATTAACACATATTATATTGTATTTAAAATATGTTGTATTTTAATAAATTAAAAATTATAAAATTCATGGCTGTTTGCTATGTTTCGTAAGCAAAGTTTTACCGAAGTTGAAGTACCCAAAGTTTGACAAATACGAGATCAATGTGAAACACGATCAAATGTTTGTTCGTTTGACTGATGGCTTTTGCACTTAGAGCGTCGACAGAGAAAAGACTGGTTCACCGACGTGTTTCACTACTGCATTGGTGACGTGACCAGGCGCGGATTTAGAAGTTAGTCGCATAAATTAGACACTTCATGAACAACCCTATTGGTTATGCTTTTCTTAAGAATAATTCAGAACAAAAACCTATCCAATAGGATTGTTATTCACAGGTATTTTGAATTGCAAATTCTAAATCTAATTTATGCGACTAAGTTCTAAATCCGCGCCTGGTGACGACGGTATCCAGACGGGAAAATCGCTCTGGCTACACGTAATGTCAGTCTCTTGCGTACCACATAGCAATGTCGTCAAGATTCATCTGCAGATCGATTACCTGAAAAGTTCCTCTTTCTTTAGAGTACATGCAATAAAATACGCGCTGCTTCGTGTACCGGACACAGAATATTACATCATTGAAATATTTAGTTTAAAAGAAGGGTTAGAATTCCTTTATTTTAGGGTTAGGAGGACTAGAGTTTTTACTTGGGTTATGGTTATGGTTTTTGTTCTTGTAAAGCTTCTGAATCCTGAGAAACTAACCTTGATGTGTCTATGACGGTCACGTAGTCTGTCCATCGGTGTGCGCGGTACAGCTGTTGTTGTCTAGTGGTTACCACACATGTCTATGAGCTGGGAGACACAGGTTCAAATCCTGGGTCGGACCACCACTCAGGGTCTTAAAAATAATCGAGGAGAAAGTACTGCCTTTGCAATAATATCAGCAAATGGTAAGACTTTCAGGTCTTCTCGGATAACGACCTAAAATCGTAGGCCCTCGGAACCCCTATAATTGGGCTTTTAGCCTGTTGGGTTATTCCGTTCACCTAAACGTGATAAGTAAGAGTGATAAATCTAATAAACTAAACTAAACTAAACTAAAATGCCATAAAATATTGCTTCTAGTAGGAAGCATTGTCGTATCTTTGCAAGTTGCTCAAGCCAACTTATCAAAATTTTATTATTATTATTTCAAAATTTTTCCTGTTGCTTTTAATCCGTAGTTTTTCTGTTTCGTATAATTTCGTTATGTCTTATTCTTTGATTTCATATTAATGTCTTTATTTATTTATTAGAATTATAATACATATCAATTACAAAGTATTACAACTAAAAATTGAATGTATTAGGGTAAACCAAAAACAGAATTCAAGATTCCCTCAAGATTGGTCACCCTTTACAACACAAATAACATTAATATGAAATCAAAGAATAAGACATAACGAAATTATATACGAAACAGAAAAACTACTATATTAATGTGATTTATATTTATAAAGGGTGACGAATCTTGAGGGAATCTTGAATTCTGTTTTTGGTTTACCCTATAATACATTCAATTTTTTGGTTGTAAACTTTGTAATTGATATGTATATTATAATTCTAATAAATAAATCAATCAATCAACATTGCAATTATTGCAAAACTACAGAGAACATCCGTTTTGACTGTAAGCTTTTCAATATCAGCCGCAGGTATTTTGCGTCAAACCACATTATTACGATTTAATAATGGAGTGATTTAATAATGGAGTGAATTGAGGTGAATTAAGTGCCCGAATTTATGATCGTTTCATAGAAAATGGGAGCGGTGGCTAGAAACTTGGATGGGTGACCATCTGGGAATAACCTCGTGTTGATTCGCGAGCATATATGAGTATAGTTGTAGTAATAATATTTATTCAGGAAGTCCACTCACAAAATTGATTTTCAGTGGAGCCCTGCAAATTCGCGAGCTGATTAAACTCCATGTGAGCAGTGAGTAGAGTTATTAGTTGATCTCTCCCGTGCTTCGAGGTTTTTCCTCTGGGGTCTCCAGTTTTCCTGCCTCAGTAAAATCAACACTTAGATCTTAGCTGTGCTCCGTGGTCAGACATAGGTCGTATGGTGGCAGCCTGAGGCGCTTTTGACATCACGTTCGGCCTCAACATTTGTAAAGTCACACGTCTGTTGTGTCTGTTTAATAAGACTTATTATTATTATTGTTAATTTTGTTATCGTTACACTCTCGTTATATATCGATCGACCACTAGATAGCGAGTATAGTTTAGATGATTCAGAACCATATCCATATGCGGGATAATTATGAATCAAAAACATGCACCTAATGGTCAGCGTTAAGTTGTCGCGAGAAGATCCTGTACACTTAAAATCGATTTATATATATATATATATCAGTGTTTACACTGTAATGGATAGCTTTTCGCTCGTTGTTAATCACGTGTCCAGTCTACAACAGTTTCTAGGACTATAATATTTCAGCCAGAAGCTTTCGTTTGTATATTAGTTATACTGTTTAAGACGGAAAAGTTCTTCGGATCGGTGACGACCTGAAACTACACAACATATACTACTTCCGAACAACTACGTGACACCATTTCATATCTAGGGCACCTTCGGAGACAACGATATACGTCATATACCCTATATCAGATACAACGTAAACAGTGCATATGATTGATGATCATAATTTTACCTTCTATGTCTCCATAATCCTCTTAACTAGTTAACTGCTACTTCAACTACGCCGATAAGTACACAAGTTTATCCCTAAACAGGTAAACAGTGTTATATATGGGGGCTGGAATTTGAAAATAAACAGACATAAATCAACTTGAAATAAATCAAATCGACAGAAAACAACAGCGGAGCGCATAGATTCTATTTTTAACCCCCAAATGCCGACAAATAAACTGAAATTGAGTCTGGATAGTTCCCAAATGACCCATTTGTTATTTTATATGAGGACAAACATCGATAATACACGTCAATAACACGTCATCTGTGTGCGACGTCTGCTCTCTTGAAAACCACTCACAGTATTGAATGAAGAATAATGTCATGAGAAAATAAAGCGAATCACGCGTTTGTCATAGACTCCTCCGCAGGCAACTCTGTGGCTTCTTTTTCCCAAGTCAAATCGCTTCCAAGGCGGTTTTGGCAGAGATTAAACCCCTCTTCGTCGATTAATCCCTTCGCAATCTCTATACTTCCTTGCAATCCCAACCAACACATTGCTCGTACAGCCTTGGAAGCTATTTGACACGGAAAAAAGAAGCCACGGCACAGAGTTGCCTGCGGAGGAGGCTAGCGTTCGCCAACTTTGGTTCTGGCAAGTTGTCAGTTTTAATTGACATGGATTAAAACACTTGAAAACTAGAAGAATCCAGTAAATTTTTATTAAGTAAACTGGTGACTGGTCAGCACACCTGACACCTGTTCAAAATATCGTCAACGAAAATACATCAGAAGTATACATGAACCATACATGAGCTAGCATCGCAGGTTCGCGGGTTCAAGGCAGCCGGAACACTTTGATGTTGTTGCATTTTTCGCAACTGGTCCCGGTTTGGTCTTAAAATGTATATATTTCAACACTCGAAATTTTTCTTCACCACAAATCCTTAGAACATGCAGTTTAATCGAGTGAAATGCCAAATAATACTTGTAATATTCACAAATCTTCTCCAAGTATTATCACCACTGAACGGCCTCCATAGCTCAGCAGTCAGAGCACAGCTGCGCTAGCATCGCAGGGTCGCGGGTTCAATTCCAACCGGAAGGCCTTGATGTTGCAATTTTCGCAACTGGTCCCTTTTACTCTACCATTGCGCCACTGCGCGTGACAACACGCCACTGCGCGCGTCCCAGAATTCAGTTTTACCTGCAACCTTCCCAGAATTCAGTTTTACCTGCAACCTTCCCAGAATTCAGTTTTACCTGCAACCTTCCCAGAATTCAGTTTTACCTGCAACCTTCTATTGAGCTACATATAGATTCAAATGGTAAAAACACGAGATGATATTAGACCCAATAGAGAACATGCGACGACTTTTTACTATAGTCCTATAGCTTGAAAAAACAACCATTCCTTGACCCACAAACGTCGTGTGTTTATCACAAATAAAGCGCAGAAAAAACGGTCATGATTTTCCTTTGTGTTTTCCTCATGAATTATTAATAAACCACATTATTTATTTATTTAATATAGTTATCTGTTTATTTATTCTTTATTTATTTATCTATCTATTGAGAAGAAACGGTCACGATTTTCCTTTGTGTTTTCCGCCTGATTTTCCTTTGTATTTGAAGCACATTATTTATTTATTTATTTTATAGTCATCTGATTATCTATGTTTATTTATTCTTAATTTATTTATCTATTTAGCAAAATCAAAATGGATCATCCAGATGTACTATCGCAACTGAATCTCAGTGCGACGTACGACCCCTCAGTCGCATACAACAAATGCTCTTTAGAACCATATTTAAAACCTCTAGTTTCAGCCAGTTATATCATGCCAAACTTTGTACAAACACTGTCAAACATACGCCCAAATATAGCGCAAACACCAAGATCAAAAACAACCGATGAGGAAAACGCTAGAGAATGTCAATATGTCCTTGACACGCCACCTAACACGCCTGTATCTTTCAACATGTGAACGCAACCCACACGACAGATGCGCAGCAGGAGACTGCGTGTTCGGGGGTTGAAATACGGTTGAACCCAACACCGGGCCTTTGACAAGTCTATTTATTAGAGAGCATCTGAGTGTCACTGAGTGTGAGATCAAGTCATGTCCAACAATTGTAACTCGAGTTCAGAGACCCTGGACGCTCGCTTGGTTGTTCTTGGGCAACGGAAAGTAGGAAAATCAGGTGAGTGAAGAAGACAGATCGATCAAGCGTTGGGTTTTGAAAGCGCGCAGAATGCTGCGTGAAGGCTGAAAGCCTGAAGCACGCAATTAGAAATGCAACACTAGAACACGGGTAGAAGCGGCTCCCATGTGTTCAGAATTAAAGGATAAAGATTCATAGCTTGGTGGTAATAATTCCATGCGGTAAAATGCGGCAGTGCGGTTATCCCATATTTTAACCTTTGCGCGACACATCAGGCCGCAGTTGTTACAATACCTGACTCGCGATCAGAGAAGGCTATGTGTGTTCTATTCATATATAGTTAACCTTTGCTCTGATGTAGCTAAATGGTTATAGAATCAGAGTTGGAAACTCTGGGTTAGAATAGTTCACTGGCAACGACACAAATTGTAACCAATTGCCTAATTAACTTGACTTAAGAAGTTTATCTTTTCAATCAATTGGACAGGAAGGAATACAAAGGTAATTTCAACAACCGTAACACAGTTCGACCAACTGAAAAGGGGATATACGCGTTTGCCAATTCGAAAAAGCGCTTTGTAGTCAGCAATTTCGTTGTTTTAACGGTGAGGAAAGTACTATATTTCAATTCGTGGCTGCATGAACTATGTATGTTGACACGCAAGATCATGTCCGATGAAAACTCGAGTCAACGGGACGCGAGCTTAACTGTTCTGTATTGCTAAAGGTCTGTAAACACGACGTGAATTTCCCGTACGATTGTCAACCTGGCGTATGCCACAGTTGGTATACGAGCACAATTCTTGATGACAATTCGCTGGTGATTTTAAAGTACATGTATCAAAATGACAAATTTCACAAAGGTAAAATCGTAGCTTGGAAATACTCGGAGAAACCTACAAATATGTGGCGAGAAATTGAGATATTTAAATAGTGTTATTAACGCAAGTTACGTCGACTTGCGTGTGGGGCAACACACACCAACCGCGCTCCGGTAGTGTAAACAATTCTACGATCGGTTTTTCCGAAAGATTTAACCAAGTTAAGCTCAAACTCAAACACGCTGCAGTCTTGTTTAATGTTTCCATTACAGATCCAGCTACTAATAGCATAAACCGCTAATCCCTTTCATAATTCACTTCTTTAGCTCTGACGGTGCGCTTCCTAACCAAGCGTTTCATCGGAGAATACGAGGAATGTCCAGGTAAGGCTTGTTGCGGGCTACACTAGGTCTAGAGAGGTTGAGATGGCCATAGGCCATGTTTAACGCAAACCGCAATCCTCGGTGTTATAACTCAGAAGTGATTTTATTTACGTAGGATCTAATGAGGTTTTTCCGGGGAGGTGTGGTAGTGAAGTAGTCTATGTGCAAGACTGCGCCTGTCGTAATCCTTTAGTTGCCAAATAATGAAAATGCGCAAATGCGCAAAAGCGCAAAAGCTTTTGTGCTGGCAGGCTCAAAACTGCGTCAAGTTGCGCGCAATGGATGACATGCATAATAATCGCGCATAACACCACAGGTATAGACCAGGAGATGTGCGACAAAGTCTCAAGGTAATGTTACACAGATCGATATTTATCACAACATGAAAGCGTTGATGGTAGAGGAAGTGAGGAATACAGCTCTGTGAGTGTTGAAAGTATACTTGAGACTCAACCTGGACCAGTTACGAAAATGGGGCCGTCCGACTTGGGGAGAAAATGTCGCAACAAAATTTCGTCGCGCACACTTTTTCTTTGCGTCAAAATCGTCGATAAAATATCACCTTAACGACGTGTGTAGCTTATTGAAACGTCAAAATAAAGCCATATAACACTTGTGTCAATATATGCGCTATGCAAATTAGCTTACCCTTCAAAATGTCAAAGTAAGAAATATTAGGAAAACCTAGCTGCGTAAATGTTGTGAAACATTGTTTACACGCTTGTCAGTAAAGATCGACTTTAAAAATACGTTTACACTGCGATTAATCTGGATTTATGGTTTAGATGCATGGTAAGTAAGGAGATCTTTTCTGTAATCCTTTCGATAGCTGGTTATGGAGCGTGGTTCTACGTCCAGGTGTTTTTATCTAGAGACCAATTCTAGAAAGCTTTCCAGCCAAGGCTAAAGTCGTAAAGAGGTCTCCCTCCTCACTAGATAGGTTCGCATAAAAATGCTAAGAGGGGCCTATCTACCCTCATTGAGGTGGGTTATACCGCGGGACAGATACCATCCTGAAATTTATGGGTTAAGGATTATACGAGCCCACAAATCATTCCGCTGATAGTTATTTTTCCTTGATTGTCATTGTTTGTTCGTGCACAATACTTGAGATGGACTTTATTAATATGCACGTATAACGGAAGCTAGAATAACGGGAATAAGTTCTCAACTGGTTTATTAATGCGATCGAGTGGTTTATTATTATTAAACCGCTTTCAGCCTTTCATACCGTGGATGAAACGCGTAAATCTAGACTGACACCGGTTTCATTAAGCGATTTAGGTAAACAAACGTGACAGGTTAAGGTAGAACATGCTGGAATGGCCCATCTAAAATCGGATACAATTTCCGATGGACTTGCCAGGGTAAAAGAACGTACTGCGTGTAACACTGCAAGTGAATTGTAATCAAACGAGTGAATTTCCGCGTATGGAAACAATTGCATATGCCACTGTCGACAATCGACAAAAGTATAATTATGAAAGCTGCTAAGTTCTCAAAAGAACTGGATGTAATATGAAAAGGAGAAATAACAGAACTTGAATGTGTCGAAAAATATTTAAGACCCCGTTACAGGTAGCTTTTTTTCGTACAACTTGCGTCCCAAAAAAAACAAAGTTCAAGTTACACTAGCGTTTTTAGGGTCGCCACCTACCTATACTATCAAGTTTTGTGATTGGTTGATTAAAACAATAAAACAATAGAATCAACCACAAAGAAACCAATGTCCTAACCCTAACCACTTTTGTTCCATATAACCAATCACAAAACCTGTTTATTTTAGGTACGTATTTACCGCGTTTTTAGCATGTGACATCCCCAAATTGCTCGTGCAACCTGAACTTTGCTCTTTTGCGAAGCAATAATAAGATGCACGAAAAAAAGCAACATGTAACCGTGCCCTTTACGTAAAGTAGCTACGTAAAGTATTCTTATTTATGTATTTTTCGACACACTGAAGTTCTCTTATTTCTCCTTTTCATATTATATCCAATCGAATTTCAGCGGTTTTCCTTGTCCCATTACCCTCCTCTATCGTATTCCTCTGCCACATTGGAAGCCTCTACGGAGGAGAGAGACAATTGTATACGACTCATTTGGCTGAGTTCGATTCCTGAAAACAGCTGTTTATCAATCGTTGCTTTACCAGGATTCGCACGCTGTTTAATAGACTTTATTCCAAAATGGCGGCCAATTTAATATTCTTTTACTTGTATTTAAATTAGCCCTTATAGCCTCATTTCAGAAGAAATATTATTTTGAATTTCGTGCACAATAACGAGGTTAATTTATATGCATATTAAAGATATTAAATTGGCAGCCATTTGGGAATAAGGTCGATAGCGAGTGCGCATGTTGTACGGTTCGAGGAAGTTCAAACGCGTTTTGTTTCGTACATCACCATTAAAGAATGAAAAAATTCGGGAAATTTTTTCATATAATCAAAGGACACCACCAAATAACTACGTTCGCGTAATATTGAAGTAAAATGATGAGTTAAAGGCTGCGAAATTTTGAGGTTATTTTCTCAAATTTGACCCGATTTATATACATGGCCGCTATTAATGGTTTGTCGCCATTTTTGAAAAGAAGCTCAAATTAGTTGTAACCTTATATTTATTATTTTGCTTTAATATTACGTGAATGTGCGAGCAATTGAAGAGCGTGTTATTCCTCGGTTTTTAACCTTCGTGTTTTTTGCTGGGCTAAGTGAGTGTACTTATTTGGTGACTTGCTCCAGGCAGGCAGACTTGGAACAGTCTACGGTATATAAGGCTATAAGCGCTACAGCCAAACCTTCTTCCTGACGGAATTCACAAGAAAACTACGCCTAAAGTATAATGTTTGAGCCCACTTAAGCTAAAAGAAGGAAGCAACACACTTAAATAATAATTTCCGCGTTGCACCTGATTTGGGCATCGTGTCGTAAACGCGTATGAACCTATTTTTTGTCATTGACCTTCTATTGCTAGATGCGCCCTTTCTGCACACAAACAAAACCACATCTTCCTCCTCCGACGCAATTTCTATTTTTAATCGCATTCCTCGGACCATTTATGCGTTGACAGCATATAGCAATGCAATTAGTTTAATGTTGCTTTGAACCACGGGGGCCGCTAAGGGGTTTCGATAAGAAATGCCACGGTATATGGTACAGTAAACAACCGTAGCAATAATTCATGCTGTTTTGAATTGCTTCTTGTGTAGACAAATATCTTGGGGTTTCGTATGATCTATAGTTTTACAGCGGAAGCATGCGGAGTTAATCGCTATTAAAAATGAATTAGGTCGGAGGAAACCGATCGTAAATTAGTAAATGAACAGAAATACATTTCAGTATAAAATGGCGCACATATAGATACTGCATGAATGTATTGATTTTCAAAAAACTGCCAAAGTTTCCAAGACGATTACAATGAGTGTATATCCACAGTTAATAGAAAGGAACTATCGCGAATCTAATCTAATGTAACGCATTTAGTCGCTCATTAAATCGGTGACGTCATCCTGATGACGTAAAAATGCTTCTAGAGGACATAAAAAAGTAGATCTAGAGTACATGTGCTGCGTTGGCAGTGTTTTGGATGTATAGCAAAGTGAAAAGGTGGTGAACTGCCAAGATATTAAGAACGAAATACTGACGGTATTGAAAGACCAGGCGGGAAGCGTAATCTAATTATAAATATCAAAGCCCAGCATATTATTTTCATAAAAGCCATTGAGTCGGACACGAGAGTAAAATCATAATATTTAATAAAGTTCTAACGTTTCGTTGTGACAATAACAACGAAACGTTAGAACTTTATTAAATATTATGATTTTACTCTCGTGTCCGACTCAATTGGCTTTTATGAAAATAAAAGGGCGTGTTTGCTTATAGTTTAGGTCTCTATATAAGTCTTCTTATAAAGGCAGCAATGTTAAGGTGTTTTGTTTATCTCTTACTATGACAAGACAATACGTATGTGTATTGCAGAACCTATATCTGCACCTTAGTGCTTGGTACAGCTGTTCAAGGTGATAAGTCAACCGCATGACGTAATAGTTGTTGTGTACTGAAGTTAAAGTGCCCTAACCTCAAAATTTTTTATTGTCTTATTTAGAACTTTTAAAATGATAAAGTAACTTTTTTTGAAGATTTTCACTTCTTCGCTTTCTTTGTGAGATATATCAGTTTGTTTGATATGCAAATATCTGGAATTTCGTCACACATGCATAATGAGTTATCAGAGGATGTTATATATCTTTGCGTTCATGAAATAAAAACACTAAAGTGTGAATAACACGTGTGTGCGTTTCTCCCACAACACCAAACTTCTTGATTTTAAAGGATTTCGTTTGAGAATGAAAGAGATATACTCATATACAGATTGCTCGAATAAGTCATTATGCATGTCTGACGAAATTCCAGACATTTGCATATCAAACAAACTGATATATCTAAAAAAGAAAGCAAAGAAACGAAAATCTTCAAAAGAAGTTACTTTATCATTTTAAAAGTTCTTCCAAACAAGACAATAAAACATTTTGAGGTTATGGGCACTTTAATCTTTACGCAGAAAAATACTAATAAATAACTAATCTATAGACTATAGTCATTGCTCTAATTAACTTAGTTTGTCAACTGGTATTACCTGTACATGTACGTCAACTGTTTTGTGTTCATGTTGAACTGCATTTTTATGCAAGCCTTGTACAGAGAACTATGTTATACAACTGTTTTATCTTTATGTTCAACTGCATTTTTATGGAACTGTTGAAGTTACATCTGTTTAATATTATACATGTTCATGAACTACTATATTGTGAATAAATGTTGAGAACGGTTACAACACAAGAGTGGTACCACATAAACCATATACTGTACGTTTTGACTTTCCTCTTAAAAATATTAAGAGATTCTTCGTTTCTTATTTCTTCACTAAGGGAGTTAAAGAGCAATACTCCTTGATGCAAGAATTTCTAAAAAAACATCAACTGTCCATTTCGTATTTTTTAACTAAAAATGGACAAATAAAGATTATTATAACTAGAGCGAGAAATTGCGAGCACTGTTGTATGAACAATTGCCCAGTGTAATATTATATATACACTGCTGTAGTGAATGTGGAGAGCATAGAGTAGATAAACAATACTATGAACGATCGTCAAGCTCATATCTTCAGAAAAATGACAGGAATCGAACCTGTAACCTTCTGATTGCCGGTGAGACACTGTAATCATTGAGCTACCGAGACTCAGATGGAGAGCGAAGGTTACAATGATGTACTTGTTCGATTAATATATGTACTGCCTGGTTCTATTCCTGTCCGGGACATTTTCTGAGGATTTGAGTTTGACGATCATCCATGTATCGTCTGTCTATTTTATTATCAGCAATTTTCGCTTTTATTTAATATCCTGAACGTTTATTTTTGCGATACCATACAAAAACATTGCTACTGAAATTGTATATCCCATATAACGCGAGATATCATGCATCATGCACAACATGGGGTGAGTTGTTCAAAGGAGATTATCCTTGGTTAAAAGTTAATCTGTTCTTTTGTTTGTTATGTTCTGTTTGGTAACTTTAGTTCAAACTTCTCGGGACAAATCCTTTCTGTGTGTGTACGATGTCTGCATAAAAAACTTTACACAGCTTTGGGTTCATCATAAGAATTTCGTTCATAAGTTTTTAAAAATCAACTGGATTAACCGAATGGCTAATCGCTTATTGTGCATGGTGTGACCGAGTTTAGTAGTCGGCAGAAGTTATATTTTAGTTGGCAGAAGTTATATTTTAGTTGGCAGAAGTTATATTTTAGACGTGTTCGATTTAACACGGACAAGTAGAATCATTAACTTTTAGCACTTATCAGTTTAAATTAATTTCAAACTACCAAATTTAAGACTCACAAATCTAATGTTGATGTTAAATGTTTTGTTTATATGTAAATGTAATCAACGAGAGAACACCAAAGACATAAATTTATTAAAATGTCATCATGTTTTCATTCCGTATAGTGCGTTATTAATGTAGGACTAATTAACCAGTGTCATTTTAGTAGGCACTCAACGATATTTTGACAAGCTTCGACTTGCTTCTATCGATATATAAAATCGGAGCATATCTCCCCTGTGCTTCGTAATCTTCACTGGTTGCCGGTGAGATCAAGGATTGTTTTTAAGATCTTACTTTCAAGGCTTTGCATGGCCAGGCGCCTGTTTATATTACTGATTTGCTAACTAAATATAAACCTACTCGTGCTTTGAGATCATCTGACCGAAATCTGCTACTTGAGCCAAAATAAAAAACGGTCAGCATTAAGTCAGCACTTAAGACTTTTCTTTTTAAAATTAATAGTATTTTTGTTCATAGTGGCCGTAATATATGTAGTAGGCTTTATGTTATAATGAAACTGTAATTAGTTTTATAAGTAAAATTAAGAATATATTGTTGTAAGAGCATTGAGACTATTGTATATGGTCTTTTATTATTATTATTATTAGTCCGTACAAGCTCGTGCGTCAGTCGGTTGAAGTGAGCTTACACCCCCTGTAAAATTTTCTGAGTACGGCCCTGCAGATGACTAGTGAGATGTTCTAACCTTCAAGATCAATGATAGGCTACTTCATGTCATATCCTTGTTTAAACAAGCAAGGCCTTTTAAACAAGCAAGGCTTTTTAAACAAGCAAGGCATATCCGTATCAGTTTGGAATTAGGCGATCTGTTTTCGAGGATTTAAAATAGTATAGTCTTGATTGGATTACGGTTTGAAAGTATTTAAAGACGAAAGCATCTTTCACCACGGCTAAAATAAAATAAATCCCTTTCAATGTATTATGTGAGGTATTTTGACAGGAAATAAGCCACGGTGCACCGCACGTTATGCATTATTGGACGTGATCTTTTTCCGCAATAACATAGTTAGCTCCAGTCAAAATTGTTCAAAGAAGACCCATGCATGAAGTCGTCAGTCGAAAAACACGGCACACGGTAACACAACATTAAAAATGAGATCCACTCACACGCCAAGTTTGATTTGATTTCATAAACAACTCTGCGATTGGTGGCATTTTGAATTTTCATGATGCTACGCGGGCGTGCGAAATGGGCTTTTCTAGAAAAATAAAGTTTTTCAACCTGATTTATGATAATTAATGCTAATTTATATTAACACAATGTGTCTTGTTCGGGAAATTTAAAATCACTGATAAAACCGGTTTATTGGGCTTTCAGAAAATGTATTATAGTTTTCGCAACAGTTATGGTTATTTCAAGAGATACGAGTATGATTTATGTTACAGTCGATCACGCAGCATAAGGTTACCCTATTTATCCGAGACAGAGGCTCATGTTTATAATTTCATGACCCGCTCTATCAGGGAATAAAATGTTTGAAGCCTGTCCAAACAAGCATAATTGGGTTGATTCTTGTGAGATCATGGGCACATCCGATATGAAATATTAAAATCCTGTTTCACACATGAACAGAAATACTGTAAGAAGAAAATTTATGGTTTTGTGTTTTATCTGTCTCACTATAAAAACAAAGTGTTTTTATGTGTGCTTTAACCAGTTGCATACCAGTGAGATGTTCAAACTATTGAGCTACATACTCTACATACACTTTGTGTTTTTATGTATGGTATAAGTAAGTTAAGTAACATGTTGTAACCTTCTGATGACATGCGAGATGCTTTAACTATTGAGATACATATATGGACTGTCTTTTATGTATGGTATAAGTAAGTTAAGTAACATGTAACCTTCTGATGACATGCGAGATGCTTTAACTATTGAGATACATATATGGACTGTCTTTTATGTATGGTATAAGTAAGTTAAGTAACATGTAACCTTCTGATGACATGCGAGATGCTTTAACTGTTGAGATACATATATGGACTGTCGGGACTGAGATGATAGAGCGAAGGTTATATATGAACCAGTTGCCAGTGAGATACCCAAACTATTGAGCTACATAGACTGAGATGGTAGCGAAACATGTAAATTTCTGATAACATACGAGATGGTCTAACTGTTGAGATACATGCAGAGCAGGTTTACTATTATAAGTGCTGGTTACGATAAGTGCTGGTGCCTATTACTGGAATTTTATCATGAAAGCTTGTGCTTGCGAAATTTACAATTGCTTTCCATGCTAAACCTCACTCGACGCGCCGTGATTTATTCGATGGATTCGAGTTGAGTACCACTACAGACTAGACTACACGTCCAACGAATTGAAGTGAGATGTGCGCTAGTCGACGGACAACAGGAGAATGATTGATTTTATTTATTTATTTATTAACTTTACAACCAAGCAAGAAAGCAAAATAATTAATACAACGGTTAAAAATAAAAAAATAGACAAAAACAGAGCAGTCTTGAACATGGTTGAAGGTATAGTCAACAGGACATGTGTCCCATGTGAAGACCAACCTGACAAAAAATTACAGAATAGACATAAATTAAAGACAAGGACTAAATATACACTAATAACATATGATAGGACAGATTAAGAACAGCAGCTTAAGTTATATGAACGGCACTTAGAGCAGTACGTTTTCCAAGTGCGCATTCTGTTTACATCGAAAGAAGAGTCTAATTGAGAAGAGTAGTATATATAAAGTTGGTGTTTAAAAGAGAAAACAGACGTACTATTACGGATGATCGGAGATAGATTGTTCCAGAGAAAGACAATTCGATTAAAAAAGGAGTTCCTAAAAAGAGAGGTCCTGCAAGGATTGACTTGAAGCAAATTGTCCTTGCTAGAACGGGTGCGAGACGAGAGGTGAGAAGAAAAGGTAACAAAAGACGAGATGTCTAGATCGTAAAGGCCTTCTTTACATTTGAAAAAAAAGATGAGATCCTTTATTTCAAGCCAGTACGATATAGGTAGTAATTTCAGCTTTTTAAGACGCTCAGGATAAGACAAATCGTAGTCTTGTAGTATAAATTTGGTAGCTCGTCTTTGAACTCCCTCCAGGAACGCAAGATCACGTCACGAACCTTGAGGTGCCCAGATCTCACTAGCGTGAGACAAGTGAGATCGAACGAGAGCAAGATAGAGTAGCCGACGGCAGCGAGTATCAATTAATTTAGTGCAGTTCCTGCGAAGAAAGCCAAGCAAGCGGTTGGCTTTGGCAGTACAACTGGCAATATGAGGGGACCATTTAAGGTCATTGCTGACAACCACACCCAAGTCGACTTGATTAGAAACACTCTTGATTGGTTCATTGTTGAGGTAATAGGAATGAGTTGGAGGGTTTCGTTTGCGAGATACTCTGAGCAGGAGCGTCTTTGATGCATTAAATTTCAGTTGCCAGGACAGCGACCAGTTGCACATAGAGTCGAGATCAACCTGGAGCAGATCTCGTTCTGCTGATGACTGAATTGCGCGGTAACATTTAGATAGCTAAAAACATTTTGATAACATTTTGATAACAAAACATTTTGATAACATTGATAGCTCCAATAGAACTCAAGAATGTCCAACCGCCATCAAACACGCGCATGAAGGCCAAAAGAAAAATAGGCACGCAGTGCGCAAGTGCGTCTACTCGTCTGAAATAATAGAAACAGCTAAATATTGCACAAACATCGTAATGCCTTTACTTTCTAACTAAAGATGGCTGCCACGATACGTTGTGGGGTCCGGAACCTTGCGTACAGGTGGGGTCTGCACGCAGGTTACCCGCGCAGTTGCGTGTCTAATTCGTGGCATTCAAAATATCCCCAAGCTAGCTGGTCTCGTTAAAATATAATCCACATCCACGCATCAGTTTAGGTATGCTTGCAATTCAAGGACTAAGGCATGAGTCAAGAATGAATCGTTGAGTGTAACATATTTCACAACATTCATCGCAAAGCTGCCATGGAAGACGTTGATAAGTGTAACACATCAAATGTTATATTTTGAAATATATCAAATTAATAGGTATAAGTTAGTTGAGTTGTAAATATAGCTGCTAGCCGACGTTTTGACCTCACAATAACGACTATTTTGGCATTGTCTAAAGCAACGCAGGTCAGCCAGAGTATCAGTGTCCGCAACACTATTGGAACAGAAATCAGTGACAGAAATTTGCGAGTGTAACTGTATAGTTTTAGCGAGATGTATTTATGAAATGCAATGGGACAGTCCAAAGTTCTTTCGAGAAGAAATTGGGGAGCCTAAGGCCACGTTTCCACTAGTACGCGGTACGACGGCGAGATGACTGAACTGTTGCTTAAGATTGACTTTAGAGGTCTAATAATTTGTAGGGATATTTAGGGTTAGGAATAGGGATATTTAGGGTTAGGAATATTTAGGGTTAGGATTTAGGGTTTTAAGGGTTGACTTTAATTACCGACATAATAGTACGCTGGGTCAGTTGCATTAACATCAACGCCTTAGATTTCCAGTGCCCAGCCCAGGGTCTTATGTCCGTCACGTCCCTGCGCCAAAACCCGGGTGGCGGAAATAAGACCCTCATGGGACGAGGTTGCCTAGCTTAGAAGAATGTTCACCACGTACAAGAGGCCCAAACATAGTGTAACTCATAACCAAGCGTGATTGATTGTCGTAACTAACAATGACATAATGTGTAAGAAAATTAATTCCACTACTGTATGCTAGTCTTACTGTAGCAAAGCTGTCAGTGGAATCGCAAGTGTCTGATATGTTATGGATAGTCACCACTGTTTGCCCCTCGAATTGTCAATAAAAATCTTTTGTCACCTTCATGTATACTTCTAGCAACAAATAGAGTTGAATTTGAAATAATATGGTAGAAAAATACACTTAGTTCTCTTGAGTAAATTCTAGCGACCGATGCCAAGCAAAGTCCACGAGGAAGAAAGACAACGTGGTGTTGCGTAGCGCACAATTTCATAATTCCTGCCGCTGATCGCCGGTAGGCATTGCGTATACCGAAAATCATCGCCCACGAAATCCTAAAAATAGGTCCGCGATGCGAACATGTGGGTACCGCCGCATGGATGTGGAGCAATGAGCATGGGGAGGCCCATTTTTATGAAACAAAAAGACTACATTATCTAAACTGTGTAAAGATAAATCCAAATCTGTGATACTAACTGAAATATTAGTATTATTAATTTATAATGGGCATTTATCGCAACTATGGAATCACTGTCATGCAGGCTGTTTATCATTATATTGATGTAGTGCCTTTAAAGTTTCTATGAAATGAAAATGAGTTTTTCATGATTGTACTTAAAGTGCCTATGAAACGAAAATTAAGTTTGTTTTATTTGAAAGAACTTTTAAAATAATGAAGAATATAAATTTACAGTTCTTTCATATTTCACTTTGTTCTTGAGATATTTAGACTTATGTGATATTCAAATGAGATAGCTATGACGTCAAGGGGTTTGCAATACATTTTAACATATTGGAAAATCGTGTATATCTTTAAGATTATCAAACGAAATCACCTGAAACTTTGCATGTGGATACAAACCACTAAACTGGAGAACATCGTTCTAGTTTCAATGTTGCAATAGTAATAATATAGTTCC
Organism: Chrysogorgia sp. JL179-B06; assembly: GCA_035772405.1. NCBI lineage: Eukaryota > Metazoa > Cnidaria > Anthozoa > Scleralcyonacea > Chrysogorgiidae > Chrysogorgia > Chrysogorgia sp. JL179-B06. Next base: position 3,694,959 of record JAYKKM010000477.1, read on the forward strand.
CAGACCTCTAAGTCTCTTTGTCAAAAATCTTTGTTTTCTGACATAGCTATGTGTTGCACCAAAGTTAAACTTCAGTTTAGAATTGGTTAAGTCAGTGAAAATATGCTAAACCAGTACCAACCCGCAAATGTTTGGGACGGAAGAGAAAACAAATAATTTTCTTTTAGAAATCAAGATGTCTGAAAACTAATTTGTTACCATGGCGACCATAAAACTAGAACGATGTTCTCCAGTTTAGGTGTCTGTATCCACATGCAATGTTTCAAGTGATTTCGTTTAATAATCTTAAAGATATACACGATTTTCCAATATGTTAAAATGTATTGCAAACCCCTTGACGTCATAGCTATCTCATTTGAATATCACATAAGTCTAAATATCTCAAGAACCAAGTGAAATATGAGAAAGCTGTAAATTAATATTCTTCATTATTTTAAAAGTTCTTTCAAATAAAACAAACTTAATTTTCGTTTCATAGGCACTTTAATGAAAAATGGCTTTTAGATGCTTTTCATATGTTATCCTGTTCTTGAATTATTACGCTTTATGCAATTTGAGCTGTGACGTCACAAGATGGACACAGCATTACATCAAAACTGAAAATCAGGCATACAGTATCTTCAGACTGGTTCGACTAAATAGATTCAAACCTTGCTGACTTAATCAAGAAAACTAAACATTGTCATGGTTCTAATATGGTTGCTATGGTAACAGATTAGTTACCAGATTACTCTCTTCCTTTATAAGAATTCTTTGTTTTCGACCACATTTACAGCAACTTATTCAGTTTTAGGAAGTTGATGACATCCTTTTTCAATGATTTCCAATGCAACAATACTGTTTAAAACAATACAAAAGTAACTGCAATGACGAAAAGTACAAAATTGTGTTTCTTTACAAAGTGGCCTGGGAACGAATCTGTTACCATGGGAACCTAATAACAACAATCTCAACGCCGAGTCTTGTTGACTATGTATAGTTTGAGCTGGTTTAATCAAACCAATCCAAAGATATGCCTGATTTTGAGTTTTGATGTAATGCTGTGTCCATCTTGTGACGTCAGAGCTCAAGTTACATGAAATGTAACTCAAGAATGGCATAAGATACGAAAGAAAGCTATTTTCATAATTTTACATGTTCTTTCAAATACAATACATAAATACATAATAAGGGTAAATTTTCATTTCATAGACACTTGTACTGATAGATTGATCAAGGACAAACATCACAATATTTGTTACCGGTATAGACTAGTGGGTAAATGGGGGAATAAACAAGGTGTTGAAATGTTCTCATGGTAGATTACTAAGATAGTGCTGTTGGTAAACTAATAGCAGATTTAACAAATCAGCAGAGAATAAATTTGTAAAATGAACTTTTAAGACAAACATATTACATGTCATGGATAATTCACCAGTTAATGATTCACTATAGGTTAACTAAGGTATAAGTTTTCTCATCTAATACCATGTTAGGAACATCTGTCAACAACAAAAAACTTTTTTCACAGAAACTTTAATATAATTGCTGCAGAGAGGAACTACTGTATTCTATAATGCTGAAATCGTCTTGATGCGATGTTTGTAATCTTGGTACAAATTATTACTTGGAAGCCTTTGATCATTGACTTTATTTTTATTATTATCAATACTGGCCAAAGTGACTGAGACACCTTTTATTTCAAATGGAATACAACCTTTCAGTGGTGAAATAATTAAAAAAATTAATTTTAGATGTTCAAGGCTTTCAACAGTAAGCAAAACATAGCTACTAGAAAAACACGGCATTCCATATAGGTCCAAATATCTTGAAAGTATTTTCTGACACTGTGAACACTGAAACACTGTTACAATCAATTGGTTAACAAGCAATATTCATAGTTGATTTCTAAACCAAAAAATAAATTTGTAAATGCATTTTTAGGCAAATGTAAGGGCCAGCATCACATATGTCATGGATAATTCTGCAGTTAATGATTCACTATAAGTTATAAAAGCATAGATTCAATGTTAGTGAATCTATACAGAAGAGAGCACTTTGTATAATCTATCTAAACCTATGCTACGAGGAATCACTAGCTCTATCTGCACTCAAACCTTTATCTGACCGTCGTGTTGACATAATAGTGAGAAATTTATGGTGAAAATGCCTATATGATTGATCCGCTTAAGTATCTGGTACATGGTAATGTAGTACGTACAACATGGTTATAGCTTGTGTTCAGGTGAAGAGAGTAGTCGTTATCCATACAGTGGAACAACTGAACTATTCAATGATTTTTTAACTGTCAAACATCAGTAAGTGTTTGTTATATTGTTATAATATTAGTTCACATATATGTATAATTATCTACTTTTGTAAATATGTATAATTATTGTTGTTATGCTGACCCTCCACTGTAATTCAGTCATAAAACTGCAATATAGTGGTGATTAAATTATTATTTATATTATACAGTAGGTTTGTCATTTATTGATACCATGACAGGAACATCAGTTAACAACAAAACATGTTTATTTACAGAACCTTTGATGACTTTAACACAACCATACAAAAAATTCCCATGAAATAAAATATTGTTCATGACATTCCAAATTCCAATTACTGTATAAATATGTTTACCGTATAAATGTATTTAAAAAGCGGTCAATGACATTGCTATACACTGTTTACCAGCATTGTCGCCAAATTTAGACTGACTTCCTCACCTGAAACAGATGGATATACTGTATAACAGATCAAAGAAATACCTACAGTATACACTGCTACAGTAAATACTGAAAACGAGAAAGATACAACTTACCTTTAATGCAAGCCTTGTCAAGAAAGACAAGACTTTTTGAGGATTGTCGAAAACTCCGATATTAGCCAAAAATGCACTCACCCCGATGGAGACGACATTTTCCGATGAATTCCGAATGAGTATATGAGTTGCGCAGTTGTAATTTCGATGTTGAATCCCTACCTCAATACCTCAAACTCCGTGACTATATGGGTACCGCTGACCGCGGTACCCACAAAAATCGAGTGTGTGAACCACATATAAAGTCAAGATTAGTGTGCTGCCTGCGGCAGCAATTATGGGTAAAGCTATGTAGAGCAGCTTGGGCGAGAAGTACGATTTTTTGTTTAGGTGTTGCATTGTGGTGCGGAAGGGTCTCTTAAGGTCGAATTGATTAGTCTTAGTATATTGTTTCATTTAGATTATCGATCGTTACTCAGTTCCAGTCTCTGCTGGCGCGCGGCGAGGTGGCTAAGGGACCGGGGGGGGGGGCGGGGGCGAAGAGAAATAAATTTGGTGCTTGAAAAAATTTTACCCAACCAAATTAAGATCGGAAATTTAACCATCCCAATCATTTATGGGTAAAGAAATTTTTTTACCAAACCCAATTCTCAGTATATCGTCGATAAAAGTTTTAATAACAAACCCAAATAGATATACAGACAGATCCTACTGTAACTTATACAGAGCAGGAATCTAAGAAAAACAAGGAGAGAAATACAATAACAAAAGCTAATGTACAATGATGAATGATGACTGAGAAGAATGGATGACGAGATTCCAATTTTAAATGATGAACTCTTAATTTTTTTATGTAAATAGTCATGAACATTTTGCCACCCAACCCTTCAGAGAAGTGATTTTTTTACCCAACCATTTAGGTCTTAGAATTTACAGTTACCCAACCATTTTCTCTTCGGCCCCGTCACATTGCGCGTCATATGGTTCCTTCGAGAAGAAATCCATGCAACGAACACTGCATGGAACCTCTTAAAAACAATCAGAAGATCTAAAAAAATTAAGACGTGTATAAGCCGACATTGCCCGCACACAAAGTCTGAGCGACCTCCACCAAGAAAAGCTAAAGACAGCAAAATCTGTCTAAATTTACAGCCTTTGGGAATTCATTAAAAAACATTGTGATCAACATGCGGTCGCTGCTGATTCCTATATGGTTCTAAGCACTTTTAATATTTATATTAATGCTATATTATATGTTTTTAGATGCTTAAAGTACAAATGAATCGAAAATTAAGTTTATCTTATTTGAAAAAAACTCTTAAAACAATGAGGAATAACAACTTCTGAGAAATAACAGCTCTTCCATATTTCACTCAGTTCTTGAGATATTTAGACTTATGTGATATTGAAATGAGATAATCTACGACGTAGCAAGTCGTGACAAGCTTCAAGTGGTTTTGTTCAATAATCTTTAAGATATACAGGATTTTCCAATGTTGTGTATACAACTTGCACCTAAGTCTAAATATCTCAAGAAGTAAGTTAAATATGGAAGAGCTGGAAGTTGTTATTCCTCATTGTTTTAAGAGTTCTTTCAAATCAGACAAACTTAATTTTCGATTCATTTGCATTTTAAGTTTTATCTTTTAAATTTTAGAGTTCAGGTTATTCATTACATTCCAATTTTTTATTTAGATTGGAAAAACGTTATAGCTATCGTAAACGGCAATTAAAAGAATGGGACGTTCCCTTACCTGTAGGATCGCACAATTATACCCTGTAGGAATCGGACATCGCACAATTACCCCGTAGGAATCCTGGTCAAAAATATTATCTGTTATAGCGATAAAATACATTTTTTAAAATAAAATTAAGCATAATATTAATTAACGCAATGTTCTTTCAAAAAATAGCACAAGAGTAAGGGAATAAAACATAGAGAAAGTTGGAGAAGCCTGAATCAGTGTCATCCGTATCAACTCAACTGTAGGAATGGGTTGAATATCAAATGTTGAACTGTAAGAATTGGGTTGAATATCAAATGTTGACATGTAGGAATTGGGTTGAATATCAAATGTTGACCTGTAGGAATCGTGTTGAATATCAAATGTTGACATGTAGGAATTGGGTTGAATATCAAATGTTGAACTGTAAGAATTGGGTTCAATATCAAATGTTGACCTGTAGGAATAGGGTTGAATATCAAATGTTGACACGTAGGAATTGGGTTGAATACCAAATGTTGACCTGTAGGAATCGTGTTGAATATCAAATGTTGATCTGTAGAAATCAGTTTAGTTTAGTTTATTAGATTTATCACTTTTAGGTGAACGGAATACCCCCAACAGGCTAGAAGCCCAATTGATAGGGGTTCAGAGGGCATATGATTTAAGATCGTTATCCGAGAAGACCCGAAAGTCTTACCATTTGCTGATATTATTGCAAAGGCAGCACTCTCTCCTCAATAATTTTTAAGACCCTGAGAGGTGGTTCGACCCAGGATTTGAACCTGTGTCTCCCAGCTCATAGACATGTGTTGTAATCGGGTTGAATATAAAATATTGACCAGTATAGGAATCGGCTCATCCATAGGGGGGGATGTCGGATAATAAGGACCCCGTAATGGAGCAACAAGCTCTGTGGGACATCCCTGCCACCTTTTTGGCAAAGGTTGTAAAATAAAATAAAAATAAAATAAAATAATAAATGGAACGTCCCAACTCGGTTCGAAAGTAGACTAAGAAGAACAACAACAAATGAATGCCTGAATGGGCAAAAAAACCAGTAAAAGGAATAACGGAAATTCGAAGAACTCAAATCGATCATACACTTGCTTTTAGTTTCGTATATCACAAAAATATGGACAACCCCTGACAACCTGACACACACCATACATATCATAGAATGAATCAGCATTGATTGAATCGTGTTCCGTTCGCCTATATACGGGCTCGCTTTCGCAAACTAGGCAGATCTCCCTGCACCTTTCTATATGTTTTGTCTATATTTAACTATTCATGTTTTATTTATTCAGAGAGAAGATACACGAAAAAGATTTCGCTAGAAGGACACGAAGTAGTATCATTTGAAATACGCGATATAACGTTAAAAAAGGTAAAAAGATGGTAGACTTTATTAGTTAAAGGACATTGGCAACACAAATTAAGTTTGTCTAATACATTGGCAACAAAAATTAAGTTGGTAGAGAATTTTCACTCTAGTTCCATCTTCAAGTTTGTTCCACAAATTTACTTGAAAATGTGCGTATAATAACTCCTCATGATAATGAACGTTGTAAACTTAGCAATCACTGAGATAAGACATTTTTTAATGAGTGAAAATTCTCTACCCTGCACCTGACGTCAGAGACCATCTCCTTTACATATCAAACAAACTGAGATATTTCAAAAACGAAGTAAAATACAGAAAAGTTGTAAAAGGTGTTACTCTATCATTTTACGAGTTATTTCATCCTTTAAAGAAGAAAAAGCGCGTTTGGCCCTATATAGAAACGCATTTTGGTTGCAAATCTCCTTATTATTAAAATGCCAGGCAAGGATCATAGCGTAGTAAAAAAGGAGAGTGCTGCGTAGGAAGGGTTTTGAATATATAGCAACGTGAAAAGGTGGTGAACTGCCGAGATTTTTAGGAATGAAATATACTGACGTTTCGAGCAGAGCCCTTTATCACAGTAAGACCAAGTGTTCCGCTCGAAAAGTCAGTATTTCGTTCTTAAAAATCTTGGCAGTTCACCACCTTTTCACAGTGCTAAGCCGATCATATTCAAGCTTTTCCAGGTGTTAGTTTATTTGTTTTAATACATGACGTAATAAAAAACACACTATGGTGCTCATGATACATAAGCATTTCCCGACATAGACTATATAAATATTGGCATTCACCTTTACTCTGTGGGGATTTAACATATTTGTAATCTATGGATTATCCTGAGATAAATTGTAATATATCTTGTCAGCTGAAAATGTCATCTTCATAGACTTTTTTACTGTTAAAGTTGACGGAAATGACGTCAAATCGGGCATCTGTAAAGAGGTTTTCATGTAGACAGATTCCCGATTTGACGTCATTTCCGTCAACTTTAACAGCAAAAAAGTGTATGAAGATGACATTTTCAGCTGACAAGATATATTACAATTTATCTCAGGAGAATCCATAGATTACAAATATGTTAAATCCCCAGAGACGTTATAGGCACTTTAACAAGTTAATTAAACTCAAATACGCAATAATATATTATATCTAAATCTAATACAGTATATTATGTATAAGAAATACATATTTTTATGTTGTTATATGGGTTGATTTTTTTAATTATATTTGAAAAAACTCATTAATAATTCATGAGGAAAACAGAGGAAAATCATGATTGTATCGTGTCTTGTTGATAAAGATTTGTCCCGATTTGCTGAAACTCGGCTCTTGTGTTTTATACACCCGACAAAACACTGCTGCTCGTGTTTTAAACTATTCATCAAATATCTATTTATCTCATTCAATCTCAAACTATGTTTGGGCAAAATATTGGCGGGGGGGGTGGGTGGTTAATATCATCAAAATAAAATATTGGTGGGGCCCTTGGATATTGTTATAGACATGAGCTATTTTATAAATGTGTCAGTAGAAAACGTTGCGAAATGAGCGTTGTCTGATGACATTCGTCGTCATGTTCTGTTGCAGGTCGAGCCATCATCGTTAAAGGATGCCAAAGGCATAACGTGGGGCGAAGGCTTCGCGGTGACTTATTCAATAACAGACAGAACGAGTTTTAACTCTGCACTGCAAATCATCGCGGCTATACATGAACAAAAGAAAACCAAAGATGTTGTGATTGCTTTGGTGGGCAACAAAAAGGACCTGGAACATTTTAGATCAGGTTTGACTGACTTCATTCTAAAAATATAGACAATATTTAATGATTGGGTAAAAATGAAGCCATCGAGGCAAGACGTTAGATTATCAAAAATTTGTGGGTTGGATGTTCTAGAGGTCCTGCTGAGTTGGTAGAAGGTTGGACTAGAGTATCAAATGTTGTGGGTTGTATGGCTTTGTAGCTCACTACATAGAGTGTTGCAGAGGCAGGGTTTCTAAGGTTGTCATAGGTTGGATGGTTTTGTAGTTCAGTTGGTAGAGTGTTGGATTGAACTATCAAAGTTTGTGGGTAAGGTTGGATGGTCTTGTATAGCTCAATTGGTTGAATGTTAAACTGCAGTTTATGAAAGGCTGTGGGTTGGATGGTCTTGCAGCTCAGTTGGTATAGGGTTGAACTAGAGTATCAAAGGTTGTGGGTTGAATGGCCTAGTGTAGCTCAGTTGGTATAGAGTGTACACTATAGAGTATCAAAGGTTGTGCATTGAATGGCCTAGTGTAACTCAGTTGGTAGAGTGTTGCACTGGAGTGCATGTAAGGTTGTGGGTTGAATGCTGTTGTATAGTTCATTGGTCGAGTGTTGAACTATAGAGTATCACAGATTGTATAGGTTGGATGGTCTTGTAGACTGTTGAACTGGAGTATCAAAGATTATGGGTTGGATGGTCTTGAAGCTCAGTTGTTAGATAAAATATTCATTTTAGTATGTTACAACAGACATCCTTAGTATGTCTTTTTCCTTTTTGCAGTACCAAGAGAGGAAGGCAACACAGCAGCCCATCAACTTGGTTGTCTATTTTTCGAACTGTCTGCTTCGGAAGACTTCGAAGGGGTTTTCGCAGCGTTTTCGCTCATTTTAGAAAGAGTAAGAAGAAGAAAGCACCGTTGGCAGCCATCGATGAAGAAAGTGAACTCATTACCGCGGGCCAAAAAGAACGTACGCTATTTGAATGTCTTTTCGAAACTAAAACACGAAAAGAAAAGGCAATTATCTTTGAAGTAGAGCGCGGGTTACGCGTCTAGTTTGCATGGTGTGTGGAAAGGAGGAGGCGAGGAACGTAATGCTTTCCATAGCGTGGAAATAAAGGAAAAGGAGACTATAGTAAATACGCCTTCTCAAAGTTGAAACGCAGCAAGTGTCGTTGAAATAGAGACAAAACGCTTCAATTAGCGTGGAGATTACAGAGTTGAAAAACAGCAAGCTAAGAGTTATCAGTGAAGTAAAAAAGAAGATGCGTTTAATTTGACGTTCATAACGAACAGAAGAGTCTTCTTCCAGAAGTCTTCTTCCAGTTCCAAAATACTTTTTCTCAAAGTTCAATCAACGCAATCTCAACGCAATCGAGGAATTATGCAAGATGCCCAGCGCTCTAGAGGATAAAACAGAGAGACTACATACAGGAGTCAAAGAAGTTTGGAAAGAGAAAAAATGAAAGATTTACTGAGCAAAGATTCTCAAAACGTATTTCATGAATTTGAAAAACATGTTGCATGCAGACAATTATGTATTTATGTAAAGAAATTTGATAAAAATAAGATAAGAATGGACTAATGGACGATATATGAATATTATTATATGAATATTATTAAGTTATGTAAATTAATTGTCGATTAAAATGTAAATACAACGAAAAACCAGACACAGTGGTAAAGTACGGTGCACGGGGTGTTCGTTAAAAATGTTGCGTTAAAAATGTCGCTTACTATTGATTCCTCTCACGAAAGAACGAACGAAACGAGACACAGTGCTAAAGTGCGGTGCCCTTCGTTAAAAATGTCGCTTACTATTGATTCCTCTCACGAAAGAGCGAACGAAACGAGACACAGTGCTAAAGTGCGGTGCCCTTCGTTAAAAATGTCGCTTACTATTGATTCCTCTCACGAAAGAACGAACGAAACGAGACACAATGCTAAAGTGCGGTGCACTTCGTTAAAAATGTCGCGTCAAAAATGTCGCTTAATGATTCCTCACGAAAGAAACGAGACACAGTGCTAAAGTGCGGTGCCCTTCGTTAAAAATGTCGCGTCAAAAATGTCGCTTAATATTGATTCCTCACGAAAGAAACGAGATAGTGCTAAAGTGCGGTGCCCTTCGTTAAAAATGTCGCGTCAAAAATGTCGCTTACTATTGATTCCTCACGAAAGAAACGAGATACAGTGCTAAAGTGCGGCGCCCTTCGTTAAAAATGTCGCGTCAAAAATGTCGCTTACTATTGATTCCTCACGAAAGAACGAACGAAACGAGACACAGTGCTAAAGTGCGGTGCCTTCGTTAAAAATGTCGCGTCAAAAATGTCGCTTACTATTGATTCCTCACGAGAGAACGAACGAAACACAGTGCTAATGTGCGGTGCCCTTCGTTAAAAATGTCGCGTCAAAAATGTCGCTTAATATTGATTCCTCACGAAAGAACGAACGAAACGAGACACAGTGCTAAAGTGCGGTGCCTTCGTTAAAAATGTCGCGTCAAAAATGTCGCTTACTATTGATTCCTCACGAGAGAACGAACGAAACACAGTACTAATGTGCGGTGCCCTTCGTTAAAAATGTCGCTTAATATTGATTCCTCACGAACGAAATCACACACAGAATATAAAGCGCTGCCTGAGGGCACTACAATAGAGCGTTCATAAATGACAGAAAGATGCGTAACTTGCGTTGAACACTATATACAGCCTCGTAACCAAGGCGTCTTTGGGAAAGTTGAGAAAAGCCCGCGCGCTCTCAGCGCAACTTTCCCAATTACGCCTGGGTATTAGGCTGTACTAGATACATGTGCTGCACGACCAAAATACGTCGTAATAAAACAAATAATAAATAATGCATATTTTCCGTGTTAATTACGGAGTGAGGGTATAAAAGGGTGAACAACTCCCTGGTGACGTCAGCCGCGTGACGTCACCCTGACGTAACAACGACCAGCGCTTCCAAAACACTTACTGGAACATATTATCGGAAGAGTCACTAAACCAAAGTCGCTAATCAAAAGAAATTAGGAATCGAGTTTTCGAGTTGGGGCATCTGAATAACATCTTACGGAAAGTTGAGCCCGCGAGTGTATGGGAGATTGCTATGAAATATTTTTGTAAACACACAACAATTTACACCAAACATCCAATGGTTAGTGTTACATTTTTATTTAAATTTATATTAGTTACAGTTTTATTTACAAAATTAGATTTTAAATTATCACTTTGTTTAAATAATATTGTTCAGCGCTATTTTATAAAATTTACAGTAACATTTTTTAATATCACTGAGAAACATGTGTGCTTATGTCCACACACTAAACTCCTATATGCACAATATATATTATGATTAACGGCCAACAAGTGGCAAAATATTTTTTACTTCTTCCTAAGATTTCAAGCAAAGTGGACCCGAATATTCACGACAACTACCGACGAATTCCGACATAAAAATATTCGGTTTAATAGAAAGTGCGCGCTTCGGTTAACAAGGAGATTCAGCCAAAAGACTTCCCCCAATTTAAATAACCCATTTTAAGTGTCGACGTGTCGTACTAAAAACTGTAGTAACCGAGCGACCGTGAGGCTAAATTATTCTGCCCTGGTATTTTAGTATATCGACTTAAATAGCGATAGAATTTTGATAGTCTAATTTCGATAGTCTAATTTCGATAATCTAATAAAACATGTTACCTAATACATCATACAACGTTTACCGTCTTCTCTCCAACTGCGGGATTACAGCAGACCCATATGAGTGCTTCACGCGGGTCGCGTGGGTAAACACGAGGGTGTCCACGAACTTGGGAAATCGCGAGACGCAAAACAGGTACCGTTCACACGTACGTTGGGTCGTCAACACCCGGCTGCAAAACAATGGCACCTATAGAAAAAATAAATTATCTTTCATCTAAATCATCTTACTGATCAACAGATAGGTCACAGGTTCTACACATATGTAACCTTCGCTCTACCATCTGATGTAGCTCAATGGTTACAGTGTCTCATAGAACGATTACATGTGTACAACCTGTAAACTTCTGTTAATATATACACTGCTGTAGTGAATGTGGGAGAGCTTGGAGTGGACAGACAAATGTCAAAGGCGAATGTTTCATATGTGCAGATGGTAGAGTGAAGGTTGTATATGTGTACAACCTGTGACCTTTATGATGACCAGTGAGATACCCTAACCATTGAGTTACATGGGATGCCAAGGTTGTATATGTGTACAACCTGTTTCTGGTGACAAGTGAGATGCTCAACTATTGAGCTACACTGCTACATGGACTCAGATGAAATAGTGAAGGTTACATATATGTGTACAACCTGTGACTTTCTGATGACCAGTGAGATACTGTGCAGACCATTGAGCTACATAGACTCAGATGGTAGAGCGAAAGTTACATATGTGTACAACCTGTAACCTTCTGATGCTCTATGTAGCTCAATAGTTAGAGCATCTCACTTATCACCAGGTTGTACCCATATGTATAACATTCGCTCTACCATCTGATCTCATGTAGCTCAATGGAGTCAATGGTCACAGTATCTCACTGGTCATCAGAAAGGTCACAGGTTGTACACATATGTAACTTTCGCTCTGCCATCTGAGTCCATGTAGCTCAATAGTTGATGGCACAGCGAAAGTTACATATGTGTACAATTTGTGAACTTTCTGATGACCAGTGAGATGACCAGTGAGATGCTCTAATTATTGAACTACATGGATTCAGATGGCAGAGTGAAAGTTACATATCTGTACAACCTGTCCGGAATAGAGCATCTCATTGGTCATCAAAAGGCTACATGTTCATAACAACCTGGCACGTCCATCACACTTTACACGCAAACAGTTCATACCTGTGGGCGAGTCTAAGACAGATACATAACTGGAGTCGTTCTCACTAATACGTGGATCTGTATCGTGATCATGAAGTGGACACAAGGAGTGAAAACTATCACAGTCATCGCCATTCGACCAATACATAAACGTATCCTTAAGCACCTGAAGAACAAAATCTGGCATGTGATCAGCCCACATCAAGCTTGATATAAGTATTTCATTAAAGTCTTCACTGCTCGACCAAAACGGCTCGAATACTTTCTGCTTGTTCAAGCAGGGCCTGAGAATGGAATAGACACAGACTGTCACAGAGTCACTGAGAACAACAACAAATAAAAGAAAAACAGATTCCCCATCCTTCCGCTTCTGTGCCTTTTTCCTTCTTTTCTTCCCTTATCTTCCTTCACTTCACTTTCCTTTGCTTCCCTCTTCTCCCCTTCTCTCCCCTCGGTAGCCGGGCTGGTCCGCTTTGCCGAGATCGTGCGTTTGTTACAATTTCTTGTTAATTTCCATCTTGCGTTTACATGCCAGCCAGCCTAGCTGAGATCTCGCTTTTTGTGAGACCGGAATCTCGCTTACCCGGGCTGGGTATTTCCCATATAAACACGATTGACCGGGCTGGCCCGCCTACCTGGGCTAGCAAGTCAAACCTTAGTACACGCGACAAAGTTTGTCTTGACCCATATTTTTTGGACAACCAGTTTTCATTTCACAAGTTGTGTTTGTTCATGTGTTGGTTAAAAATTGAAAACGTACTCGTAAAAACGTGATCTCGAGCATCGTGGGAAAGTAATTGCAGTTAGCTCGGTATAAACACACCAACCCTGGTAGGCGGGCTGGCCCTCCTCATGTAAACACGAATGAAAATCCGCTCGGTTACCCGGGCTAGCTCGCCTCCATATAAAGACACCCCATTATACACTTCCATCATTCTCCCTGTCCTCCTCTCCACTTCCCAGCAATCCGTTAACATGACAACCTACCCTTTCATCGATTTTACTTTCGCCAGGTGTAGTACTTTTCCTGGCAGATAAAAGTCTGGTGTATTTGACGATTGCCTTGCGAAATCGTTAAATTTCTTCTCTATGTATCCGATATCTGTCTCTTTCAACGGGTCTCCTTGCCTCCTTCCGCAGCAACAGCATATGGTTGTTCGTAAAACACACCCTCGCAAAATCTTCCACTAAATAAAACGAATAACAACACAGACCGTGTGATAATATATTATTTAATTTAATATAATTCAACCCTATAATAATTTAGAAAAAATGGTAAAAACACAAAAAAGAGAAGTAGTAGAGTGGCCTACCTTTGGTGTTCGCGTTCGAGAGATAATGAACATCACGCGGTCCCTCAGGTCTTTAAGGTTGTTTAAACTTAACCTATAGCAAAAAAGAAACAGCGTTGGAGAGAAAAAGGACGCAGAACGTGACCGTCTCGTTTATCGCGTAAAAAATGAGACGAACACATGTTGTCGAAACGTTAAAAGCCTGCTTCCTCCGCAGGCGTCTTTATGTAAACCGAGCGCAGATGATTGCGTGCGGCCGACAACGAAAGGGGTATCTAGTACGTATTCCTTATAAGGAAGCGCAAATAGAAGGCATTGACGAGCAAATAGAGTGAATTAACGAGCAAATAGCTGACACGTTCAACCCTCGTACCAGCCTCCTTGTTAATTGGATTGTAACCGACCCCAAAACAACAAAGGTCCTAACCCTTTGGCAAACGTTTTCTTGAGAAATAAACCACCCCCAAAGCTATAGAATATATCAAAGGAAAGTTAAATTATCTATTTACAACATACGTACAGCTTTATCCCGGTAGCTAACTTAGTTCTCTTTAAAAGCGCGGATAATCGAACATGCCCAAAATATAATTTTCCTTATACGGATACCATTGTAAACAAAAACACGGCTGTCTTCGACGAACGTTTTCTTGAGTAATAATCAACTCCCAAAGCTGCAATATATATTAAAACAAAGATAAATTATCTGTTTACAATATGCGTACAGCTTATCCTGCTAGCGAACGTAGTTTTCTTAAAAAGAGCGGATAATCGAACATATCGAAACGTGTTAATAATCCCTCATCCAGTGGGCTGGTACGAGTGCCATGTATTTGTTCGTTAATGCCTTCTATTTGCTCGTCAATGCCTTCTATTTGCTCGTCGGTCACTTCCTTATATGGAATACGTACTAGAAGTACATATGCCGACAACGCGGCCGACAACGCGGCCGACACTGGTTACGAATGAGAAGCGCGAGGGGCGCGTGAAAAAAGGGAAAGAAAGCGAGCGCTTTCCTATCTCCTTCCCTCCCCGCTATCTCCTTCCCTCCCCTTCCTATCCCACTTACAGACGTCTGGGTACGAGGCATGTTAAAAGCAGTTTGTTAAAAGCAGTTGAATTTCTGGCCACACCGCCGCTCATTAAGTTCAATGTTTGAAACCGATGCCGCGCTGTCGTCGTTCTAAAGTCGAACCGGGCCTTCTTACAGCCATCGTTCTTGTTCGGGGTCCCTTTATAACTACTTACCTCGGTATCATGTCTTTTCCGACGATGACCGATAACGTGAAATTTTCGGCGTACTTCGTCGCGTCGTAACTCAACGTCGCGCCTGGGGGCGAGAAGGCATAGCAAAAGAGGTTGGGATATTTATCTCTTAGCAAGATGGCAAGCACGGACGCTGCTCCAGCACCCAGAGAGTGACCAACTACAATGAGTTTGTAGTTATCGCGTTCATTTTCCTACAGAAATGTTAAAGCATTGTTAGATATAGCTCTGTTTTTACCTTACGTAACGCACATTTTCGTTGGCTGATTGCATGGTCACATGATTATACCAAACTTTCTATATACCAACCAACCACCATGCAACCAAAATGCACCATGCAACCAACCAACCAACCAACCAACCAACCAACCAACCAACCAACCATGCAGTCAACCAACCAACCAGGCAGAATTGGTATTACTAGGTCAGACTGAGCATACTTACGGGACATCTGTTAAACGCTTCTGTCAGAATACCTTTGTTTTCAAGAACATCTTTCACACTCAACGCCGTCCTCAACATTCCCTTGAAAAGATAATTGCTTTGACTTAAAGCTATTTATCCGCTAAAACCACGGCAAATAAATGCCTAATTGGTGTAAACATGAAGCGAAACAAACAATTTAACAGCTAAGGTAAACGGTATGCAACATCTGAAGACGAAAACCGCGTTAAAAACAAAGAATGAGCCATAAGCTATGTAATAAAAAATACCTTAATAACCTCGTAAGAGCTTTGAGCTTCGAAAGTGCATATACAATCATATATTGAAAATGAAATTCATCCTCAAAACGAGCATAAATTCTACATTGAACGCGGATATTTTGAAGTGTTCTCAGCAATCAGCTCTTATTGCTGAATTGCTGATTGCTGAATAGCAGATTGCTGATCGCTAACTTATTAACAGACACAAAAGATGTGTGACTTTAGCTAGAACGTGGCCGAGTCGAAGGTGAGTCGAAGGTATGTCAAAGGCGCCGCAGGATGCCACCATACGACCCATGTCTGACCACGGAGCACAGTTAAGATCTAAGTGTTGATTTTATTGACGGACGAAAACCCTCGAAGCACGAGAGAGATCAATTAATAAATAATAACTGTACTCGCATGAGTTCCAAGCTCGCGAATTAACACGAGGTTATTCCCAGATGGTCACCCATCCAAGGTTCTCCTTTATTTTCACTCAGGAATTTTCCCGCCAAACGTTAATAACAATAATAATAATAACCAACTTTATTTATAGAGGGTGAAACACATAACAATTAAAAACTGAATAACCAGTGGCCCTCTATACTAGGATAATTACATGCATGATAGGTTAATTATAAATACAGATTGATTAATAAGATATAATATATATAAAAGTAAAATAAATTAAGAACTATGGAATTGATATAATAAAATGATCTAAGTTATTAAAATTGTTGAAAAAATGTTCGAAGAGTACTTTCTTAAAATTATCTACACAGTTCAGTTTCTTAATACTATTTGGAAGCGAGTTCCAAAGTCTGCAGGCTGACACTGAGAATGATCGACCCCCTTCAGTTTCGCGTTTGTAGCGTGGACATACAAGATTTACGGCACCAAAACGGGTAGACCTATTGTGTATGTCAAAATTACATGTTAATAATTTAGATAAATAAGGGGGACATTTTCCATACAGACGCTTATGTATATAAATACATTTATTTATTTTAACTTCGTCGAAAAAAGGAATCCATTTTAATTTCTTAAAAAGCTGTACGCTATTTGACCGCGTGTCTTCATCTAAAATTACACGAGCAGCACGCTTCTGGAGCTTGAAGACTTTTTCGATGTTATTTACAGTGGAAGACGTCCACACAATGGAAGCGTACATCATTGACTGCTTAACCATGGCGTTGTAATAAAGAATTCGCTGCTCCAATCAGAAATCGTTTGATCTTTCTCAAAACTGCAATTCGTTGTGCCAGCTTCTTGCAGACATGGTCAACATGATCAGCAAAACGTAGCTGACTATCAATCCTTAATCCAAGAAGGTTAAATGTGCTTACTTGTTCGAGGTCTACTGAATTTAACTTCACTTGCAACAAAGAGTGCATCATTTTCTTATCTAGACGTTTCCCTGTAACAATCATCGACTTAGATTTAGATGCATTTATGATCATTCTATTATTAGAAGACCAGTTCTCCAGCTCATTTATATCTGACTGCAAACGTTCAGTAAGGGCTGCGGGTGCCACTTTATAATCAACTGAATAACTGATGGTTGTGTCATCTGCATATATGTCAGCAACAGAGTGTTGGAGTGCAGTAGGAAGATCGTTGATGAATACAAGAAATAGCACTGGTCCCAATATGCTTCCCTGGGGAACACCCATAGTCACCATCTTGGAAGTTGAACAAACACCATCAATACTGACATATTGCCGTCGACCGGTCAAATAATCACGGAATAGTGGTAAAAATTTGTCACCCACCCCTAATGCCTGCAATTTTGATATTAGCAGTTGGTGGTCTATGAGATCAAACGCCTTTTTGTAATCAACAAAGAGCATACCAGAGACTTTGTTCTCATCAAGGTCCAGTAACAGTTGATCAACCAATCTTATAAGCGCAGTCTCGGTGGAAAATAACTTTCTGAAACCGGACTGTAATTTATAGAGCAATCCGTTGTCTTTTAGGAACATGCACAGGTGCTCGTAAATGTGTTTCTCTAAAAGTTTGGAAATAACTGGAAGCACTGATATCGGCCTGTAATTTTTCTTATCGTCACTGCTACCATTGCGTTGGAAAATCCAGAAAAATCGTATCGCACCGAGCAGGGATCGACCTGCAGCCGATTGCTAGACGGACGATTTAAACACTGAGCTAACCGGGGTTCTAGATTTTTCCTGAGTGATTTACAGCTTGTAACACATGGTACAGACCGTTAAGTTGTGGTTGTAATATATACACTGCTGTAGTGAATGTGGGAGAGCTTGGAGTAGACAGACGATACATGGACGATCGTCAAGCTCATATCCTCAGAAAAATTATTCTGAGTCCCGGACAGGAATCGAACCTGTAACCTTCTGATTGCCGGTGAGACGCTCTCACCATTGAGCCACCAAGACTCAGATGGAGAGCGAAGGTTACAATGATGTACTGGTTCGATTGATATATGAAGATATGAACTCGATTCGTTCGATTGATATATGAGGATGAGGATACGAGCTAAACGATCGTCCATGTATCGTCTGTCTACTCCAAGCTCTCCCACATTCACTACATGAGCAGTGTATATATTAACACATCCGAAGCATTACCGATATATAGCGACTGCGGAATAGGCAGTACGTATATCAATCGAACAGGAATCGAACCTGTAACCTTCTGATTGCCGGTGAGGCGAACCAGTACATCATGGTAACCTTCCCTCTCCATCTGAGTCTCGGTAGCTCAATGGTTAGAGCGTCCTATCCGGGACTCAGAATCATTTTTCTGATGATATGCGGAGCTTGATGGTCTACACCATGTTGTTTTTCATCGTTCTCACTCACCTTGTGTGCAAACCATTCAGTGAACGCCTCGCCCTGACGACAAGGTATCTTCTCTGGCTCGACGGTAAAGTCCGTGAGAATATTCTGCAACATAAAGAAATGGAAATCGTTGGTGTTCCATATTTTTACATATTTGTAAAGAGTATGGCTTTCGTATTTTAATTCCCAAATTTCAAGCAATTACGAGCGTGAGAAATATCCTTTTCCCATTGTTTTTATACAAGATTATGAGGCTGCCATTACGCGCGCCATTTTCCGGAAGTGACGTCAGAGACTCAAAGCCAAAATACCCATGGCTTATCGTCATATGAATATAAAGACTGCTTTGGGGAACAATCGATATTTCAATCGAAATTTCGTAAAAATATATTAGGAAAATAACGGAAGCAAGCCAATCATGCCAAACGTGCTATGCTATTGAGTGTTTGTGACGTCACACACTGTTTTGAAATCAACGTGTACTGCGGGCGCAAGTGCTCAATTTTCATGCGTGTTGTTTCTTTACTATATGCAAAACCCTTATTTACCGTACGAAAACCTCAGGCAAATACTTATAAGACATTGCCAATTAAGATCGTATTTATTTTATTTTCGTGTATACATGCACAATACAAGGCAAGACACAACAGGGATGTTCAGCCCTAGTCATGGTGTCTTACCCTAAGAATTAGCAAACATACATTACATATATACTACCATATAACATATTACTATATCACAGTCTGCTACGATATCGCTTATTATATCACTTATTACAACAAGATACTCACGCACGCACGTACGCGCACACTCACGCACCCACAGTTAATATTAACAACAAATTCTGAAGTTCTGCGATTCAAGATCTCTAACAGAACTACAATTTAAACATATTGAACGCCACGTAGATATAATATCATATAATATAAGATATAACTTATAAGACATTGCCAATTCACCTGTAAAGATAAGGTACCGCGTATCGAAACGATAACGGATTTCTTCTCGTGGTCGACGGCGACAAAAAATGGACTGACGTAAAGCTAAAAAGAGAGAGAGAGACACTCTGTTTCATCAGTTATTACAACTGGAGGTGGCAGCATAGAAGGAAAGGAGGAAAGGAGGAAGGAAGAGGAGCGAACGAAGGAGATGGATGGGAAATCAAATACGAACCTCGTCCACAAAGGACGTATAAACTATATCTACATTCTGAAAGAAATCTCCCAAAGTTTGTTGTATGGCAGAAAAATTACACTGGCAACAGTTGTCTTCGAGAACTGGCCCAAATGCTCTGTTCTCCTCGCGACATGTGTAACAACACCTGCAGAGATAACAACAACATGGATAATAATTTTCACTTTACTTAACTCTATTTCATCCCTCACCGATCCACCCTCTATAATTTCCGCACCCCCTACCTTGCTCTATAGCACCTCCTACCTTGCTCTATAGCACCCCCTACCTTGCTCTATAGCACCCCCTATCTTGCTCTATAGCACCTCCTACCTTGCTCTATAGCACCCCCTATCTTGCTCTATAGCACCCCACCTTGCTCTATCGCACCCCTACCTTGCTCTATACCTTGCGCTACCTTGCTCTACCGCACCCACTCGAATCCACTCAACTTCATCTCACTTTCCAAGTCAATTCACCTCATCTCAATCACGTCACTTCACCCATGGGTAATAAAAGGACTGGATATGAAACTAGCTGACGTCACGTGAAAATGAAATTCGTGATATCACGAACATGTCACGAGTATGCAGATTTTGCTGAGTTTCTCTTCTACTTCTCCATATTTTTGTTATCAGGTAGCTATATTAAGATTCCAAAAGGTTCCACGACTAAGTGTTCGAGGTAAATGGTGTTCGTCTTTGTTTCGGCTGTTTTCGTTTTGTTGTGAAGAAATCGGCGTCGCAAAAACTACCGTTGTTTTAGTTGAAATTTGCGACGCGTTTTTCACCGTCTAAAGTTGGAACTTTTCGCCTAAAATGAGTAATGGTAGTCGGCATAGGCGGCGGGGCAGGGGGGGCTTTTTCCCAACTTTATAAAAGTGGAAAAAAGGTAGGGCTAAGCCCTCCCCCCCAGTTTTGGCCCCGAGGGTGAGGGTTATTAGACCATATACATTGAATATTTGTGCATCTTCGATATAAGGCAGTTTTTAAATTCCATATTATTGCAGGATGGCAATCGTAAGGGAAAATCGTGTCGGGTGATAGTTCAATACTTATTTCATAAGTACTTCGGCCATTAGTTATTGATGACTGCTGACCAGAAGTATTATGAATGAGCCAAAATTTGCACAATCGCAATGTAATGCAGTATTTTAATCTAAATGCAGTCGAAGTTAGACGGATTTTTAGTAAAGGATGGCTCTGTTTACTCTCGAGTGGGCTCTGTTTACTCTCGAGTGGGCTCTGTTTACTCTCGAGTGGGCTCAGAAAACAGAGAGAATGGCAATAATTTTGATAATAGACAATGCAATATTGTAAAATATAAGTGCTTGATGACGACTGTAATAGCAGTGACTACAAATTGTAGAAAACAGGCCGAAAAATTGAATGGTGAAAAAATTGTTATGGTGGTAAAAGTTTTATATACGATTCTGTACAATCTTCTCCCAAATCGCAGGAAATGCCATTTCAGAGGCTTTAGATTTCAAAATTTTCCGGGGGGCATCCCAACAAAACCTATCTTCCGCCGCCTATGGTAGTCGGATATTCTATCGTAAAGAGGCATTGTTATATTTTTGGTAGCTTGACTATCATTTTTAGCTGTATTAGTGCTAAAAGTTGCGATTTATGGAGATATTTGTGGAGATTTTGGAACGTCACGATTTTCAACTATGTTTTCACGCGACCACCTAGTGCCTTAACCAATCAACACGCTGGAAACGTCACACGTGATCTTAGTTTCCTATCCAGTCTTTCTACTATCCATGGTTTACCTAACCTCATTCACATCAGGTCAGCTTACGTTCACTTTCACTCATATTTTTTTTCTTCTGGTCTTCTTTATCACTGACCACCCTACCTCATTGAATCCATCAAAGAACAACAGCCACACTTTAAATCAGTCAACAAATACACAGGCCAGCCATAAGCCGCGACGGCATAATGAGAGTAATGAACCACATTTTCAAACAGCGCGCGTTCATCCTAAAACGAAGTTGATAATCAAGTCATGCAAGCCAAAAGACGCGTGTATATAGTATTCCCCTATACAGAAAATCAAACAGTCCGAACTTACGTGATTTTCATATGCAAATGCTTTGGCGGTGCGAGTCTTTTGAAAGCTACGCGAAGAAATGATCCTCTTCTGAAAAAATATATGAAATGGCTTATGAATACACATGCTCCTCAGGCCTCCTATCTCAGAAATGAGTCCCTGATGCTCTAACGATTGAGCTACATTGACTCATATGGTAAAGCGAAGATTATATATGTTACATATGTGTACAACCTATAACCTTCTGATGATCAGTGAGATGTCCTAACCATTGAGCTACATGTACTCAGATGGTAGAGCGAAGGTTACAATATGTACAACCTATAACCTTCTGATGACTAGTAAGATGCTCCAATCATTGGGCTACGTGGACAAAGATGGTAGAGCGAAAGTTATAATGTGTATTCCCTGTAACCTTCTGATGACCAGTAAGATACTCTAACCATTGAGCTACGTGGACCAGATTATAGAGCGAAGGTTACAATGTGTACTACCTAGTCTACCTGAAAGCTTCTGATGACCATGACCAGTAAGATGCTCTAACTATTGAGCTACATGTACTCAGATGGTAGAGCGAATACAATGTAGGCGTGAGACACTACACAAAGACACATCAAGAGTCGCACGTACGTTTGTCACAGTGGGTGAAGATATCGACAAAGATCGAAATATCTGACGATTTTCTTCTCTTTTTTGGAGTTTTCGAAGAAGTACAAGTCCTGCAGCAATGTCCGACGGTACAATGTCCAAATCTTGAAAGAACTCGGAAAGTGTCCTAAAAATAGTAAGGCTTTATAAATGCTGTGGAAAATATTTATATATTGTACACTATCATTATTACTATCACCATCATCATTACTATCATCATTATCACCATCATAATCACTATCACCATCATCATTACCATCATCACCATCATCATTACTATCACCATCACTATCACCATCATCATTACCATCATCATTACTATCACGATCATCATCACCATCACCATCGTCATTAGTATCACCATCACTATCACCATCACCATCATCATTAGTATCACCATCACGATCATCATCACCATCACCATCATGACCATGACCATGACCACCACCATCACCGTCGTCGCCACCACCGTCTTCGCCACCACCGTCGTCGTCGTCGCCACCACCGTCGTCGTCGCCACCGTCGTCGCCACCACCGTCGTCGTCGCCACCACCGTCGTCGCCACCACCGTCGTCGTCGTCGCCACCGTCGTCGTCGTCGCCACCACCGTCGTCGCCACCACCGTCGTCGCCACCACCGTCGTCGTCGTCGCCACCGTCGTCGCCACCACCGTCGTCGCCACCACCGTCGTCGTCGTCGCCACCACCACCGTCGTCGCCGTCGTCGCCACCGTCGTCATCGTCACCACCGTCGTCGCCACCACCACCGTCGTCGTCCTCCTCGTCATCATTATCGCCACTACAGCCATTACCATTATCATCATCATCACCGTCATCAACCTCCCTCTCCGAACCCGACTACCCTCTAATAACCCGCCCGAGAGCCATAATCCTCAGACTTGACTGATGCTATTTCAAAATACTACCATAAATACTTCCAAGTACTCACATTCCAATAAAAGCAAAAATACTTTGTTCCTGTAGATCCTGCTTCACTCCAGCACAAACACAACAACACTGAAAACAACCCTCCCACCTATCCATGTACCGAGTAGAAATCTCCATTCTGATCGACTCGAACTTGTCCGTGCGCAAATGTTTAACCATCCTCACCCAGTCCTTGCCGGCGGAGTCGAAACTACAAAAGACCAGCAGCGCCACGAAAATGAGAAACATCCAATTGAATATGACAACGCCTTTGGATATTTTCCAGCTTGGCGACTGAGGGCATTCGACGCCATCGACGAAAATCCATTTGACGCCGAGCGAAAGCCAGAATATCTCAGTGACGCTGAAGCAAAGACGAACGTAGAGGATTATGGGGATGTACTGGCGCGGCGAATCGTCCATGATGGTGCCGCGGCTGCTAATCAACGAGACGAGGAATTCCAGTAGGTTGGTAGCAAAGAGAATGACTATATAGCCGCTGGTGAAGTAGTCGAACGTCGACTGGCATTCTTGCCGGAGATAGTCATTTTCACTTAGGCCGCCGGCGTCGTCGTCTTCGTAGTAGTCGAACGAGTGGTAGAGAACGAGGAAAATAGCAAGCGAGAGCATCCTATATATTGAACGAAAAGCAAAGCAATAACTATACCAAGCTTTTAATACAATATTTTCGGAGACGATCGTCAAGCTCATATCCTCAGAAAAATGTTTCTGAGTCCCGGACAGGAATCGAACCGGTGTATGATAGAGAAATAAAAGACCTGAGTTTCTTCTTCAAAGCAATCTTTGGCCCTACTAATTTTAATATTGAATGTTTTGTTTCGTTTGTGCAGCATGGGCGCACACGTAATCTTAACCCAACTTTAACTTTAAAACCCACCATTTGTAAAACCAGTACTTTCCAAGCTTCGTATTTTAACAGAATTGTTAAACCCTGGAACTTTATTTGCAAGTTAGCCCCATTACATACTTTCCATAGTGCTGCTTCTTTTAAGGGTTTTCTTTGTAACTTTTATTTTTCTTTACTTAATAATACTTTTGATATAGACATGTCCTGCACATGGTCGCTTGTGCGCGACTGCCCCTGTCATCGGGCTTAAACTTTTATGTATATATGTATTATTGCCCCTTTCATGTATTTTTATAATGTATGTTTTCCTATCGTAGGGCTGCGCCTCGCATGGGACCGTGTCCCGTTCGCGCAAACCCTGTTGGGCTCGTCTTTTATTTTTTCTTGTATCTATGTATTTTTATTAGTATGTCACATAGACGTGTCCAATAAAGCTGTTAAACAAAATAAAAGAACCTGTAACCTTTTGATTGCCGGTGAGACGCTCTAACCATTGAGCTACCGAGACTCAGATGGAGAGCGCAGGTTACAATGATGTACTGGTTCGATTGATATATGTACTGCATGTGCGGCAGTCACTATATATTAGTAATACATTATTGTAACCTTCGCTCTCCATCTGAGTCTTGGTAGCTCAATGGTTAGAGCGTCTCACCGGCAATCAGAAGGTTACAGGTTCGATCGCCGTTCTGTTATCTGAGGATATGAGCTTGATGATCCGTCCATGTATCGTCTGTCTACTCCAAGCTCTCCCACATTCACTACAGCAGTGTATAATATTTACAATTTTGAATGTATTATCTATTGTTCTTAATTTAAACACTTGTACATGTAGTTACATTTATGTATTATAATATGTATTTTTTGTGTGATTCATATGGGGCTCTCTTTGATAACAGACTGCTTTGCTGTCTGATGCGAGCGGAGAAACGAGAGGAGAGCCAGAGGATTAGATGAAGCCTCTGCCAGATTTCAGGCGATATCTTAACGAAATCGGCGATTTCTTGTAATCCGTTTTATATCTTGGCAATCCTTTTGTTTCTCGTTCGAATTTTTTATGTAAGGAGACATGCGACCAAGAGCGTTTGGCTGACGTCTTAATTTATGTATTTTAACGTTGTTTTGATGCGATGGAAGAGCCGCATGATAATTTACACTCGAACCAGAAGGCAGTTGCTGTTGATATGACCTGTTCTGTAGATTCTAAAGTCGATATTTTGAGCACATCGTTCCAAGATATCTCGATCGATGGTAAGTTTGCCTATAGAACAAACGGGACAACAAGTATTTCCGCTGCGCAAAGCTAGAAGAAAATCTGTACACATACATGAATTATTCACGTTATAAACGTATGTCATGTTGCTTTCTCGAATATATCAACATGAATTATTTAGATTAACGTACATCGTGTTGCTCTCTCGAATATGACAGCAGGGATGAATTATTCAGATTAACGTACGTTTAAAGTGCCTATAACGTCTGTGGGGATTTAACATATTTGTAATCTATGGATTCTCCTGAGATAAATTGTAATATATCTTGTCAGCTGAAAATCTCATCTTCATACACTTTTTTGCTGTTAAAGTTGACGGAAATGACGTCAATCGGGTATCTGTAAAGAGGTTTTCATTTTAACAGCAAAAAAGTCTAAAAAGATGACATTTTCAGCTGACAAGATATATTACAATTTATCTCAGGAGAATCCAAAGATTACAAATATGTTAAATTCCCACAGACGTTATAGGCACTTTAATATGTTGTTATCTCGAGTCTCGAATATATCAAAGAAGATTGCACCCCCGGTACCAGATTTCACGCCAAATATGGCGCCAAAGAGGCTTCCTCCCTCTCCTCTCGTTTCTCCGCTCTCCCGCGTTCCGATTTTCAGCGGTTTTCCTCGTCCCAATTCCTTATCCGAACCCATATAATGATATAACCCCCCTCAACTGCATTGGAAGCCTCTGCGGAGGAGAGAGTGCTCCTACCATCGACAAAATAAAATAATTTTACTATAAAGTGGACCAGAAGACATTTTTCAAATTACTTGGTAAAACGATTCATGGTCTACCTACAGATTTACTGCGACTTTGGTCCCTTAGTAATGGCCGCCGTTGGCTCTAATTATCCAGTGAGAGAAGCCTAGGTTCAATATTTTATGCATTTAATGTTAACAAAGAAACTATATTGGCCAGACACTAAACCTATTTCGCGAGCGTCACAGTTTGATTTGCTTGCAAACTGGGAGCTTCTAATGATCTCTCGTCAATTTACATTATGCAAATATGCAAGCTTCAAAATCAGCTCATCAGATACAATAGAAACTCAATCCAGTCCTATTTTTGAGTGAACGACTTTCCCGCCTTAGGACGATACGGAGTCAATTTCTTTTGCAGCCAAAATATAAACAGCTACATCGGGCGACGCCTTTCAGACAGGTTTGCCGAACATCTTCGTTCCGTGTGGAACAATTATGTTGACAAACCTGTAGCCCGCCATTTCAACAGCTCTAACCATTTGGTTTCAGACATGAAAGTCTGTGCCATCCTTCACATCTCAGGTGGTAAGGATAACCGCAAACGGCAAGAGAAGCGCGCCTCATTTTTAAACTTGGCGCCACACATCCTCTTGGTCTTTTTCATTCCTTTTCAAGTTTTTGTTTCTTACTGCTTTACTATCGCCTAATCCCCTTGAATATTGCATGGACCTGTCATTTCTCCTTCCCCCTCAGTCTGTTTGCTGATCGACTGTAAAAATAGCAAATGATTTAACTTTTCGCATCTCATTAATTATTAGTTTGTTTATCTCCCGTGTATTTGATTGGCTACTTGTGACACCCTTTTGGCATATATATATATATATATAAGCCCTATTTATTTTATTTCATCTCGTCTTACTCTGATGAAGGGCTCCGCTCGAAACGTCAGTATTTCGTCACTAAATTATTGGCAGTTTACCACCTTTTCACTTTGCTATATATTCAAAACACTGTCTACGCAGCACATACGTTTTTAAACTAAATTCGGTCATGTATTAAAGGCTAATTTATATGCGCATAAAATGGCAGCATTATGAAAGAGGTATATATATTCTTTGTCACTTTTTGATAAAATTGCTTAATATTATCATCAGCTGACGTCAATATAAAGTATATTTAAAATGGTAGCCATTAAGAGGTTTATATTTGGCATTTTCACTCGCTATCATTAGATGAAAGTATAGATAAGGGAAGGTGGATTTCGAATGGGAAAATTTATTTTTTTTAACACCCATGGACCAGTGGCGAAAAATAGGCACGCAATGCGTACATGCGTCTACGTTTACGATCTAATGGTATCCAATTTTTATCCTGATACAATCATAAGCAGTAACAAAATGCAACTTCTAGATCTTTCGGGTTGGAATCGAACCCACTAGGCCCTTACGCCCTGATCAAACGAGAACGCAATTTACCCCAAGTTTTAGCTTTTGCGTCATTTGACCGCCAACTTGCGTGGACTTGCGACTTTGTTCAAAATTCACCACAAGGTTAACTTGCGAGTTATTACAACACAAAACACTTTCGTGCTCAGTAAACAACATAAGAAGATGCTAAAACGTGTTGTGCTGCGTAGGCAGTGTAGAAATACAAGTCAAATATCTAAAAAGGTTGGTGTACTGCCGAAATAGCGCCTTCACTCCAAACGTTAGACAACTTTCACGCTATTTCGGCAGTACACCCACCTTTTTCTATATTTGATTAAGAAGATGCTAGCAGCTTTTATCTTCATATATATGTAAAATGTTTTTGACAGGTGGTGACAGACTACAAAGATGCGGTATAAAGAGAGATTATTTTCGCAATGATTATACCGCTGATAAAGGTAATCAATCGTAGGTAACTTTGATATTTCCGTAACGACTTTTTGTCAATATGTCGGTCACTATTAAATGACATTAAATTATTAATTAGATTAGCATTATCGCTATTGGCTTCGATATATACTGTAGATGAAGAGGAAACTAGGGTGAGGCGGTTAATCGATAAACCGAGAAAAACCGATGTTTTTTGAAAACCGATTTAACCGATGTTGCTTTTGGAGAAAAACCGGAAAACCGAAGAAAAATCGGTATTTCAATAAAATCGAACCATATTTATACGGGTTTGTTGCAAAAGAATCAAGTGTTTGCGTTTACACACGGAAAAACTGAAGAGATTTTGTTTGAAGTTTGATAACGTCTTCGAAATACCGACGCGTACGTTTCTTGCCAGGTATGATCTCCGATATAAGAACGGAAGGGCTTCGATTCGAGGTTAATTGAACATTTCAACGGATAAGCGGATTTCTCTTATATATTGCATATTTCTTTGTACTTCGTAGTCATGATGTTTATAATCAATTAATACAATTGTTTACCCTAGAGGAAACCATTATTGAGAACTATATGGCTGAATTTGCGTATGATTTGCGCAAAGTGCAATTGACCAACAGCTTTTCTGGATAACATGTGCTACAAGGCCATTAATTATTGGGAACAATGGTTGTGAGTTAATTTATATATGAATAAAATATGAAAGCTGCTAAGTTCTCAAAAGAACTGGATATAATATGAAAAGGAGAAATAAGAGAACTTCAATGTGTCGAAAAATACTTAAGTAAGAGTACTTACGTATATTAATGGCTGCGTTTCGGACGATGTGTCCTTTTTCAAGTCAGATAATAATCAATTCAGGTCAACTGACACGAAGAAGGACACATCGTCCGAAACGTCGTCCATGAGTGTTATTTTGTATTGCACCTGCACTCAACAATACATAAATGAATATTTTCTCCACCTCAAGTTCTTCACTATAATATTGTATGCTTTTTTAGGTCATATATCAGTCCTGGCCGTTTGACGCGAGCGGTCGCTCGTGCACGCCTCCACACGCGCGTCAACACTCCAAGGAGAGCTTTCTACCGCTCGCCTGTATTGTTTCAGAGGAGCAGAAAACTTTAGAAATAACATACATTATGTCAACCATCGTACATTCAATGAAGACATGAAAGTTCAGTTTAAAACAACAAACAAATACCGGTAATTAAATTACCCTGATAAGCTGAATATTTATCTCTTATAAGTTCCTCCAAGTTATCTGATTCTTCTGTCATCACGTTATATTCACAACAATTTGAAGTAAGAACGCATCGAACGCATGCCTTTGTTAGCACCGCAAAGTATTACGGGCTCATTCACTGGACTCATGTAAAATGTCGAATATATTAAACGAGAGAGGTCTAAATGCAAGACTGGTTAAAGCAGTAAAAACGAGCAAAAATGGCTCGCCTAGACCCACTGAGGAGAGTGATTGCCCGCTAACCTACCGAAAATCTAGTGTGACATCTCACTCTTAAAGGGATATGGCAATATAAATTTACTTTGTCTCATTTGAAAGAACTCGTGAAATGGTATAACAAGACCTTTTACAATTTTCCCTTATCTTTTTTGGTTTTAAAAATAATTTGACGAAAGACAGCGTGCTGTCCGCCATCTTGGAATTATTTTCGATATGCATGTGATGTCATAAGTAGGGTAAAGTGAAATTTTTATCTTGCCAACCTTACGACATTATGAGCCAGAAACTCGATTATGTTGCACTATTTCCATTTTCAATTGGCACACAACATTTTAAAAAGCCTTCCGCAGAAATTCGGTCACCTATGGAGTAGTTTCATCAGCTTTACCCTGCAGTTAATTAGGTCAAATATTACAACAAGATGGCGGATTGTAGACTGTCTTTTGTCATAATTATCTGAAATATTTCAAAAACCAAGAAAGATACAGAAAAATTGTAAAAGGTCTTCTTATACCATTTTACGAGTTCTTTCAACCACAGGAAATTAGAAGCTTTGAAATGTTAAGTAATTTTAAGTCTGCAGTTAAGACTTTTCTTTTTTAAAATTAATAGTTATTGTTCATAGTGTTAATATATGTAGTGGGCTTTATCTTATAATGAAACTGTAATTAGTTTTAAAAGCAACTTTAAGAATATATATATTGTTGTAAGAGCATTGAGACTATTGTATAATGCTCCTAATACGTCTTTATTATTATTATTAAAGTTAATTTATATTGCCATATCCCTTTAAGCAAACATTTTAATCAACAAAGTTTCTGGGTCTTTATAGACAACTAACTCAGAAGGTTGGAAAGGTGATGTGACTTGTCAAACTGAAAAAATGCCACTGACAATTCATGGATATATAGTAGTGTATTATGGATTCTATCATAGGAATCTTTTTTAAGTAGGAATAAAGTAGTAAAACGTACAAAAAACTGTACCAAAGTAGGACGTTTTTGTGATTAATATGAAATGACAAAAAAACACAATTCTGCAACACGACAGATTGAGCTGGCTTATTTTTAGGGGCGTTATAATTGGAACAAGTTTGCATTTAAAAATGGGTTTATTATTATAACCTTGGGACTGACACAGGATCAGTGGGTATATTATACATAGGCCTATTGGGTTTATTTCTGGGGGTCTTATTTTTGGGGTCAACTCAAGATTGTCCTGAACTTGCACACTGATCATTTGAACCTGCAATAAATATCTTTGTAAAATTATATTTGGTAAATACAAGTGGTGATTAGCCATGTTTAATGCCATCATTACACCATCATGAACCATAAGGAAACCACAACCTCGTAGCCAGGGTCTGTCTCCGCTCCCACTCCAGCGGCAGGCGGGCAGGAGCTGAGGTAAGACCCTGGGTACGAGGTTGGGATAACCAAACACAGTGCTATAATGTGGTGTCCTGTGGTGTTCATTAAAAATGTCGCGTCAACTTACTCAGCTTACTATTGATTCCTCATGAACGAACAAAATCACACACAGAATATAGAGCAGTGCTAAGGCACCACAATTTATGTATAAAGAAAGCTATTGCCACACATTACTTGTTTCCTTCAGGGGTAATTTTATAAAAGAAATAGAAAACATTCTTTCCCATGTTCCCATACGTTATTAGAAACACTCTTGGAAGTTTGGGAGAACTCGAAATTGCGTGGAAACACTCGCCCTTCATGCTAGTGTTCCCACTAATCCTGATATTTTTAAAAACTCTTTGAAGAGAAGATATTTGCAAGCATTGCAAAATACTTTTAACGTTGACATATTAAGAACATGGTACAGTAGTCAATGTCTCAAATGTGGTACTATGTCTAATATTTTGAAAATGTCATTATGCTGTTAATCATATTACCATATTTTTATTATTCATTTTTTATTATTGATTTTTAATTTCGGAGTTGAGCCATGATTAGAGCTTGCTCTGTTGCTCAACTCCACGTATCAATTTATTATATACGGAAGCTTATTAAATTCAAATACAATTTCTCGTTCTCCCAAACTTCCACTTGTGTTTCTCTAACTGTATGGAAACACGGAAAATGTTTTCTATTTCTTAAATAGCGTTAAGATTGCTTGTTAAAGGTATAATGTCAGCAGAACTATTCAGGAAAGCTTTCTCGGATAATCTTGTTTATTAGATAAACTTGTTTATTGTTTGTTAAGTCTACAAGTCCTCAACTTCCATGTTCATAATTTTCTGAATCAATTTTATATTTGTAGTGTTTATAAAATCAACTTTGCTACCAATGTGATAATATAAATTGTTCCAGTTGTGATTCTGCATAATAGTGATTTCAGTCTATGATTTTGTAGTTGATGAATTTTATATACTAATGGCAAGACGATATGTTTAGTCTTGTTCCTTTTGCCACAAATATCGGACATTGGCAGAAGATTTGGTTGAGCTTCTGTTGTGCCAGGAAAATTCGGGATTTTTTTTTTTTTTTTTTTTTTATTAAACTTTGCCAAATTACACAATATAATTACACAGTATTACAAGAGAGAGAGACGAAAGGACCTGGCCGGGTTATCATCACAGCTCCGTAGGACATACCCACAGGAGCCAATTACGATGAGCCCTTCTTCATGAGCCCTTCTTCATGGGAAATTATCAGAAAATATCATCAATCAATTGTTTCAAGGCAAAAGGTTTGCATGGACTGGCCATTAACTTTGAGATTGAATCTCAGCACAGTTACAATCTCAGACCATTCTCGCATGTGCCGAGATTGCAACCACAAAGCAAATGACGTTCCTCAGCATGCATGCTACGTGAAGTCGTGAATACATAATCACAGTACGGTGACAACCCCACACTGTGCCACACACCAGGTCCTGTGAAAATACCACTGCTGATGAGATCATGTGAATGATGAGAGTCGGCAATCAAACAAGAGAAAAAGTATATAAAAAGTAAAACTCATTCTTATTTGAACAGGGCGAATAAATTGGAATCTCTCTTCTTGAAAGTGCTGTAGAGCAAAACTATGCTTTTGAAGTAATTTAGCGAAACTTGGGAATATTAAAATATATTGGACCGGATGTATGTAATACATTTTCAAGCACATTATTAAAACCAAAGTTAAGGAGCTAAAACTCCGTCGCATATCTTCACACAAGTAAACGGAAAGCCGACCAGAAGATGATGAAACAGATTAACATTTTTATTCAGTGCTGTATTACTTAGTCGATCTTAATTAAGCTAATAGTGTTTTTAATAATTGTTTAAAACATCGAAACCAACAATTCTCAGACGAAAGCAACCATTATTTATCAAATATACGCTCAAGCTATTTTGGTTTGCCTTCTGAAAACGCCAATAAGCCAAGCGCTGCTTCGAGAAAGGGAAACAATGTCACGAGTATCAAAGTATATGACTATATCACTGACACTGACAGCCAAATGCCAAAGTTTAACTTACTTTCTACAGTACTTACCATATCACCCGTAGGAAGAAAGCAATACCGAAAGGAATAACAAAATCGTCGCTACCAATAACCCATCGACGACCAAACACAACAATACCGGGCATTGTTTAGACGATGGACTCCAAACTATAAATACCTCTGTCCTCTGTAGCTATGTAAAACTTTACACAACTTTACATTTACCGACACTTGAAAAAACACCGACAGCTGCATTATTCAACCACAAGCGGCCAGACACAAGAGGTGTTATCTATGTTTACCAAATATGCGGTATGCAATATTCATTACCCGCAGAGGAGAAAGAAAAGCGTTTGTTTGCTTTTTGCCAATCATCATTTCAAAACATCTCTTCCCCGCCATCTTGAGTTTCGTTACCAGTCTCCACAGGCGGAACGGGCTGCACTTTGTACGCGTGGGTATTAGATTTTCGTTTTACCAAATCAATTTATAACGCTCTTTAATTTCTCTGCGGTTTGTTTTAATTAAAATTTCGCGCGTAGTATTTGTAAAGGCTTTATTAACCAGTCAGTAATTTAAAGTTCATAAAATATATAACACACGACAGGACATAAATTTTTAAAGTTTAACATTTTTTTATGCCGACTAGAATTTGTGGCGTTGCAACGAATATAGGCGGTAGAAGCGAGGGCAGTTGCCCACACAAAATTAAGGAGTGCGGGCATATCATAGCCACAGAATTGGTTACAACAACCCTCAATGGACTGATTTGTTGAAAAATCCTGTTTTTCTCCATATCATCTCCACATAACTTTGAAGTTTTACAACCTAAATACTTTTCTTACAAGAAAAGCAAAGGCAATTTCACACGCATACAATATATACTGTACTTATGCGATCGCTCCGTGCTGTCTATCCAGGGTTTGGGGATTTTACATATTTATGATCTCAATTCAGAAGAATTGTAAAATATCTTGTCGTGCGAAAATTTCATCTTCATACCTTTTCCCCTGTTAAAGTGATTTACTTTTCACAGGAAATGACGTCGAAGCAAGGACACGCAAAGAATTGCACACTGATTCAAGTTTGGGAATTGAACGAATTTTGTTTTGCAGGACAGGTGTGTTTAAAGTTCAGAGCCAAACTTTCTTTGTATTTCACTGTTGAATTAGTGCGCAATGACTTCACGTGTCCCTGCTTTGACGTCATTTTCTGTGAATAATAAATCAACTTTAAGTGGAAAAGCATGAAGATTACATTTTCGAACATCAAGATATATTACATTTCTTCTTGGTAGAACCCAAATTACGAATGTGAAATCCCCAAAGCCCGGATATAACCCAGCGGCGAGCGGAGATGAGATCCTGGGTACGAGGTTCAGTTGTGTTTATATACACGACTTTCATAATGGCTGCTAATTTAAATATTTTAAATATTCCTTTATGTGCATCTAAATTAGCCTTTATGGCCTCGTTTGCATGTCAGCAATTCAAAAGAATTTTGCTTCGTAACGAGGTTGTAAAGGCCACAGTTAGTAGAGTAAAAACTAATTTATATGCACATAAAATAATATTTAAAATGGCAGCCATTATGAAAGTCGTCTATAGAGGCGAGCTAGCCCTCTTGTAGGGCTAGCCGTCTTTGCCGAGATCTCACCCCTTAGTCAAATCCTTTGTAACATTTGTTTACGATTATACGAGAGGGCAAGCACTCCTTGGTGAGATCTCGTTATTGACTACTCGAGATCTCGCCTAGGAGGGATGGAAATTTTCCATGTAAACGCAGTCAAGATGCGTCATGCACACACAGCTTTAAGAGTGCGTCCAAAAATGACCGAATTTTAAAGTGCCCCTAACCTCAACTCTTAAAATGATAAAGTAACTTATTTTGAAGATTTTCGTTTCTTCACTTTCTTTTGGGGATATATCAGTTTGTTTGATATGCAAATGTCTGGAATTTCGTCAGACATGCATAATGACTTATTGGAGAAATATGTGTATCTCTTTCATTCTCGAACGAAATCCTTTAAAATCGAGATTTTTGGTGTTGTGGGAGAAACATACACACGTGTTATTCACACTTTAGTGTTTTTATTTGATGAACGCAAAGATATATAACATTCTCTGATAACTCATTATGCGTGTGTGACGTAAATTCCGTACATTTACATATCAAACAAACTGATATATCTCAAAAAGAAAGCGAAGAAACGAGAATCTTCAAAAGAAGTTACTTTATCATTTTAAAATGTTCTTCCAAATAAGACAATAAAACATTTTGAGGTTCAATCTCTAGCACATTATTTGGGCTATAAGGTCATATTTTAAGCTTATTTTGAAAAGTTAAAAATAGTCGAGTTTTTGGCCATCCAAAAATGACCGAATTTTAAGGTATTTTCTACTCATATTAATTTGTAGGCGGATACCTGCATAGAAATCATAAGGAGCGTTTGTATAGCTTCCTCGGCAGACAACTAGTCTGTGGCTTCTTTTTTCCGAGTCAAATAGCTTCCAAGGCTGTTTTGACTGAGCCAGAGAAAATCCCAACCAAAGCATTTCTCGTACAGCCTTGGAAGCTATTTCACTCGGAAAAAGAAGCCAGAGTTGACTGCGGAAAAGGCTAGAGCATTTATTTGTTCGCCATCAATTCAATGTCGGTGCCAATCACCAGCTCTCCTCGAACACAAAGTCTAGCGCCCTCTTACTAATACTAGCCCTACCATTAAGAGGGCTGGTTCACCTCCATATCACCGCATTAATCAAGTCATGTCCACTCATCATGTGCGCGAAGTTAACAATGTAAGTAACACGCACACACAAGTATTTTGATTTGTTTGATATGGAAAATATCATAGGATGAGACAGTTTTGACCAACAAACATAATTCTGAGATTTCAGTTGAAAATCCAGAGTTCAGTTTCAATAGAGTCTATTGGCGCTCTGTTGTATAAATGGTACATATCACTGTTTACAACAGCTGCTATATGGTGAATTCACCACCTTGGACAAGTTTTCTACTCTAAAAATACGATTTCCACAGAAATGTTCTATCAAATATTACACTTATGCCATATCTACACATTGTGTTAAAACTCATATATCATTCTAATTGAAATAAAGCCGTTTCTTCAAGGATTCCTTTCGCGTTGGTTGAAACAAGCTCACGGGTAAAGTCGGAAGAGAGAGAAAATAAAGTAAGAGAGAAGAACGAGAGAGAGGGAGAGAGATTGGGCAAAGAAGGATAAGGAGAGGAAAGAGAGGATAAAAGTGGTAACAAAGACAAGAGAGGAAAGAGGGAGTAAAAAGGCAAGACTGACAAGGGAGGGTAAGAGAGACAAGAGGTGACAGGGGACAAGGCTAAAGGGGATGACTCAAAAGGATCATCCCATTTTCAAATACTAGTCCAATCACAAACCTAATCCTAAGTCCTAACCTTGATCCTAACCTACGTGATTTTCACGTAGAACGTCATCAACAATGATCATCATCATTATTATCATCATTGTCATCCTCGTCATCATTATAATCACCATGATTGTCAAAATCTTTATCATCGCCATCACAGCCATCACCATCATCATCGTCGTCATCATCGTCATCGTCGTCATCATCATCGTCATCATCGTCATCGTCGTCATCATAATCGTCATCATCATCGTCGTCATCATCATCGTCATATCGTCATATCGTCGTCGTCGTCGTCGTCGTCGTCGTCGTCGTCGTCGTCGTCGTCGTCGTCAACCTAATCCTAACCTAACCAAAAATATAGACCATACAAAAGCAGAAAGGTCTTTTTCAGTCATCTCTTTTAGCCATTTCCGTGACAAGGAGACAAAAGGAATACAAGAGAAAACAGAAATAAGCTGGGATCAAGGCACTTGGGCAAGGGATAGCCGGAGACAAAAGTAGAGAGGTTAGACAGGACTGGAATAGAGACGAAAGATAGAGAAGAGGCATGAAAGAAGGAAGGAATAAGATGTTTTTCATTACCCGAAATCACTGAACTATGTATAGACTGAAACGATAACTCCATAAAGTGCCTATGACACGAAAATTAAGTTTGTGTTATTTGAAAGAACACTTCAAATGACAGAGGGACATCTTTTGAAGTTTTTCGTTTCCTTGCTTCGTTCTTGAGATATTTTAGTTTGTATTATATGCAAATGACAATGGTGTGACGTACACGTGTATAATGACTTATCGGAGAAGGTTATATATCTTTGCTATTATAAAACCAAATTTTATTTGAATGAAGCATGTGCGTGAGTATTTCCAAAACCATGGAACTTGTACAATTTCAAGTGATTTAGTGTGATAATAACAAAGATATAGGACCTTCTCAGCGATAAGTCATTATGCACGTGTACGTCACACCATTGTCATTTGCATATAATACAAACTGAAATATCTCAAGAACGAAGCAAGGAAACGAAAAACTACAGAAGATGTTACTCTGTCATTTTAAGTGTTCTTTCAAATAAGGCAAACTTAATTTTCGTGTCACAGG
Organism: Chrysogorgia sp. JL179-B06; assembly: GCA_035772405.1. Lineage (NCBI taxonomy): Eukaryota > Metazoa > Cnidaria > Anthozoa > Scleralcyonacea > Chrysogorgiidae > Chrysogorgia > Chrysogorgia sp. JL179-B06. The sequence goes on from JAYKKM010000477.1 coordinate 3,732,387, forward strand.
CACTATAAACACGGCCCTATGATGGGATGAAGCCAACATTTAAACACTACGTTTGTCAGGTGTCAAGCTAAAAACTTAATAAATAGTTAGTTTTTTGTATCAACTTAATTAATCTCGAGCTTACAAATAACACAATTATTCAGAAAAATGAAATGATAGAAACCCGAAATGACCGCGCGGTTATGGAACTCAAATTTCGCAATGTTTGGTCAAATATTTCATTTTCAGACCAGTTTAAGCCATTATAAAAACGTAAGAAGAAACCTGTTTACCTATAGCATGTCATTAACTTTTCATAACTAGTCTTTTAAAAATTAAAACACGTATAAATTCAGAATTTTCTGGTCGGGCCGGACATTTTGTATATCAAGGGGACTAGATGGAGTTTCCCAGTTATCGTTCCAGTCTATATAAAGTTCAATGCCCAAAATATTCACAAGTATTCCCTAACTCAAGCTCAGAACTCCTCGTCGTCTAAATCGATCACGTTTTCATGGTAAATAGGATTGCTGGACAGAAAATTCTTTCGCGCTTCCGCGCTTCGTTTAGAGGTCAGCGGCAGTTTCTGACCATCTCTTTCTGTCGAACAGTTTTCCGGTGTCTGGCAGTTAGACTAAAACAATAGAACGATGTATTTTACAACAGGGACTCGTCTATAAGGTAGTTGTGAGTGCATAAGGTAGGCTTAAAGTGTCCCTAACCTCAAAATGTTTTATTGTCTTGTTTGGAAGAACTTTTAAAATGATAAAGTAACTTCTTTTGAAGATTTTCGGTTCTTTGCTTTCTTTTTGAGATATATCAGTTTGTTTGATATGTAAATGTCTGGAATTTCGTCACACATGCATAATGACTTATTGGAGAAATGTGTATATCTCTTTCATTCTCGAACGAAATCCTTTAAAATCAACAAGTTTGGTGTTGTGGGAGAAACGCACACACGTGTTATTCACACTTTAGTGTTTTTATTTCATGAAGGCAAATAACTGATAACTCATTATGCATGTATGACGAAATTCCAGATATTTGCATATAAAAAAAACTGATATATCTCAAAAAGAAAGCGAAGAAGTGAAAATCTTCAAAAGAAGTTACTTTATCATTTTAAAAGTTCTTCCAAATAAGACAATAAAAAATGTTGAGGTTAGGGGCACTGGGCTTAAACATCGCAAAATATCATTGTACTTAGATGGAATAAGTTAAAGGGATACTCCAGTCAAAATACAAATGTAGTTCATATGAAAGATCTTACTGACTTTAGTTTATTTCCAAAGTTTCAATATTCCTATCAATTTAGTTAAGAAGATATGGCTAGTTGAAGTTGAAAATTTTGACGCCATATTGGTTTTGAAAATATGCATGACGTCATTGGGTGATTCCTTGTCGGCAGTGGAGTTGTTTTGATGGCGATCAAATAGTGAAAGCTGTTGTGAATGCTCTTTGGACGAAAATTAGTCGAAATAAACTATTTAGTTCCTCATGCATAATACGAGATAGAATCACTTAGTGACGTCATATTTGAGAAACAAATATGGCGTCGAAATTGGACAAACTCTCCAACTTCAACTAGCCATATCTTCTTATCTTCTTAACTAAATTGATAAACTGAATTTACTTTGTAAATAAACTGAAGTCAGTAAGATCTTTCATATAACTACATTTGTATTTTGGCTGGAGTATCCCTTTACGTTAGGTCATGCCAGGCGAATATTATGTCAGGCTAAGATTAGATTATGTCAGGCCTTAGGTTAAGTTAGGTTTGGTTAGGTTAGGTCAGGTTAGGTCAGATGAAGATTAGGTTAGGTGAGGCTGAGATTAGGTTATGTCAGGTTAGGTTAGGTTAGGAATAGGGATATTTAGGGTTCTTTTGTCGCAATTGCGTTTATATGTTTATACAGTGATGTCGGAGAGGGAGCATTTAGCCCATGGGGACTGGTGTCGGATCTGTATCCACGGCGTTGTTAGAATGCATTAAAGCAAATTCGCTTTTAGTTTAGCCTTTTTATACTTTTAAATACGTTTTTTCTAATATTATTACTGAATACAGCTATAGTAATATCATTATCATTACATTGTCTTTTATCATATTAAATTATCATATTATTATTTCTGGCATATCATACCAATACATAACCGACACATTTTAGTTGCTTTTTGAACGTTGTTTTCTTCTCCAAGGTGTTAGGAGAGATATAGGGTTGAACAAACTGGGTCGACGGTTTACCTAAATAATCAAATTTATTTTTACGAAATTTTACTTCAAGATGTTTCAATACAGTATTTAACTACATAACATATTAAATTAGATTAAAGGACATTGGCAACAAAAATTAAGTTTGTCTAATATCAAAGAACTCGTAAAATGATAGAGTAACACCTTTTACAACTTTTCCGTATTTTATTTCGTTTTTGAGATGTTTCAGTTTGTTTGATATGTAAATGAGATTGAGATGGTCTCTGACGTTAAGTGCAGGGTAGAGAATTTTCACTCATTAAAAAAGTACTATATCTCAGTGATTTCTAAGTTTACAACATTCATTATCATGAGGAGTTATTATACGCATATTTTCAAGATGTAACTAATATTTTAATGAGTGAAAATTCTCTACCCTTCACCTGACGTCGGAGACCATCTCATTTACATATCAAACAAAGTGAAATGTTTCAAAAACGAAGTAAAATACGGAAAAGTTGTAAAAGGTGTTACTCTATCATTTTACAAGTTCTTTCATATTGGACAAACTTAATTTTTGTTGCCAATGTCCTTTAAATACATAATTTTAGAACTCGACTGATACCAAATTAATAAATTAAAGGAAGTTGCATTTAGCTTATTGATCTATACATATTTATAATTTAGACAGTTTTAAAAATATAGTTCTGTTAAAATTTATGGGTGCGGTGTGTGTAGATATCTGTATGTAAAACATGCGTGTATAAAACATACAAACATTCGTATAAACAAACCTCAAAGGAAACGGGTGATAATGTTCTCTGTGGCTCACAGGAACTATTTTGTTTTGCAACATCATTTGACACTAATAAAAGAAAAACATTGTGTAAATTGTGCCTATACCACGTTCAATTCTGACCAGTTCTACTCTATCCTATCCCATCCTATCCTACCCTGATAAAATTCAATAATCTCATCCCATTGCGTTTTAATTCCTTCACCAATCTTCCCCAGTTTACCTCGACGTGGTGACAAAGGCGGTGGTTGGACCGATCCAGAGTATTTTCTTGGTGGTAACGGCGGCGGTGGGTCCAAACCCTCCCCAAGCGACAGTGATACCACTTTCACCAGATTGCACCCAATCTTCGACTCATTTTCCAACAGGTCCCCCATGGAGACAGCGTTACGAATGTTATTGTTTCTCAGATTGAATCCAGGGTCGGTCATTGTCCGTGATAATCGTTTTTTTTCCAGCAGCTTCGGAGAGCCTCGACTCCTCGGCGTCAACGAGCTTGTGGGGTCGGTTTGCGCCCGTCTCAGCTTTTCAAGCTCGTCCTTGCGAGCTGAGGCACCTGAAGAACGGCGCGGCGGAATGGGGGGTGGTTCTTCGCGTGTTCTGGGAGGAATGGTGGGTGGACATTCAACGCAGGGGGAGCCTGGTTCTTCAGAGATGTCCTGGGACAAAAGTAAGGTAGACAAATGTGGCTGTAAAGTGCCGGAAATGGTCCTGGGAACGAGGTTGTCAAGAATAATTTTCACGTAGAACGTCATCAACAATGATCATCATCATCATTATTATCATCATTGTCATTGTCATCCTCGTCATCATTATAATCACCATGATTGTAAAAATCATTATCATCGCCATCACAGCCATCACCAACATCTCGTCGTCATTATCATCGTCATCGTCGTCATCATCATCGTCATCATCGTCATCGTCGTCATCAACGTCGTCATCGTCGTCATCATCATCGTTATCATCATCGTCATATCGTCGTCATCATCATCGTCATCGCCATCACAGCCATTACCAACATCATCGTCATCATCATCATCGTCATCGTTGTCATCATCGTCATCATCATTATCATCATCATCATCATCATCATCATCATCATCATCATCATCGTCATCATCATCATCATCGTCGTCATCATCGTCATCGTCATCATCATCATCATCATCATCATCATCATCATCATCATCATCATCATCATCATCATCATCATCATCATCATCATCATCATCATCATCATCATCATCATCATCATCATCATCATCATCATCATCATCATCATCATCATCATCATCATCGTCATCATCATCATCATCGTCGTCATCGTCATCATCATCATCATCATCATCATCATCGTCATCATCATCATTGTCATCATCGTCATCGTCATCATCGTCATCATCATCATTGTCATCATCGTCATCGTCATCGTCGTCATCATTATCATCGCCATCACAGCCATTACCAACTTCATCATCATCATCATCGTCATCATCATCATCATCGTCGTCATCATCGTCATCGTCATCATCGTCATCATCGTCATCATCATCATTGTCATCATCGTCATCGTCATCGTCGTCATCATTATCATCATTATCATCGCCATCACAGCCATTACCAACTTCATCGTCGTCATCATCATCATCACCAACATCATCGTCATTATCATCATCATCGTCATCATCGTCATCATCGTCGTCATCACCAACATATCATTGCCAAAATCATCTGCACCGCCACCATGACCATGACCACCACAACATAATCACTATGTATGTACTCACCTCGACTTCCGGGAGAATCGACAAATTACCACCGGAAAGCTTCCTATGAAGTTTTGCGTCGTCTCCGCCTTGCTCCGGCATCAGAAACTCAAGAGGACTATCCGTTGGTGCAGTACAAACGGGCGACGATATCGTTCTTGTCAGAGTGTTGTCTTTTTCACCCGACATTTTCGGCAACTTCTCGACACTTAACAAGCCCTTACCCAAAGCTCCCTCACTGCGTGACGAGCTAAGCGTACCTCTAGCGCTCGGCGACGAGTTCTCGTCGCTGATTGGTAGAGTACACCTTGTCGTCGACGACGTGCGGGCTTCGCCGCCAATCCTTTGAGCGTGTGCGGTGTGCGCAAGTGAAGGAGCGATACCGAGCTTGCCAAGTTTGGAGTCTAGAGCCGGGTTGTGTATAAGGACACGGTTATGGAGTTGTTTTACGAACGATGGTTGTGGAGTATCCAACGGAGGCCTGACAGTCATACTAGGCTCAAAATCGCCAGAACCGCTCGGTGGACGTTGTTTCTTGAAGCGGTCAAATATACTATTACTTCGATCCTTTTTCTGGCTTCTTTTGATAACCTTTTTGCACCGCTCGCATTTCTTCTCCTTCCTTAGCAAGTTCCGGCTATTTCGACCTTTCGACCATTTATACCATCCGCACTCGCCACAAACGTACTTGATTTCGCCGGCACGAGTTCCGACAACGGGTAAACTACAGCCACGGACACCGGCTTTCGTCGGGTTCTCCAACTGGGCAATCACGTCCTGTTCATTAAACACCGAAGGTAAGCGGCTCAACTGGGGATGATTGTTGTGATCTGGGACGTCCTGGAACGTGTTAATCTTCTCCAGCAGGTCTTGCCATAATTGCGAGCCACACCCTTGCATAAGCATAACATCGTTCATGGTCTTGCTGCGGTTCCTTAACTCATTCGCTTTCGTCCCTTCGCTGTCGGAATCGCCCGAAGAGTCACGATGACTTGAAGTGTCCGAACTTGTACGCCTGCGTTGCATCTCACCTCCGCTGGCAATTTCGTCACTGAGCTCTCGCGAGTCTCGCGCGCTCCTCCCGGTCTCCGATCCCGAACTCGTGTTCGCAGAGCAGTCGAGCGTCTCCAAAGTTTCCACGTGATCGCTCTCCGTGCTACTCTGCCAGCTGTTCGTCTTGGCGTTTCCCTTGCGCTGTGAATCCTCCAAATTCCTAATCTCCTCGTTCCCGATAGCGTTATTCAGCATTTGATCTTCTCCCTCGTGAAATGAACTCGCCTTAGAGTTGCGATATTCTTCGAAACTTTCCGATTCGTCATTCTCAGAAATCCGTCTGGGATAGTTCGTTGACTTCGCGTGCTCTTCCGAGAAAACGTCACCTACACCAGTATTCTCTTTATCCCGGAAAACATCGTTATCGCTGCTGACGCTACTATGCCATAGCGCAGAAAAATGGCGACCACGCGAAGAGTGAGAATCAGTACGCAGAGACAAAGAGCTGCCGCGCGTGGACAAAGGGCTACCACGCGCGGACAAAGGGCTACCACGAGAGGACGGAGGGCTAGCCTCGTACCCGTCCATCGGAAACTGCATAGAATATTCTTTCTTCTCGTCTTCTCCGTCGCGTGATCCCATCGTTGCGACGTCCACGTATTTCCCATTGTCTTCGGCGCCCTCAAAAGACCCTTCGCGGTCCTCATCATCCTGCAGGACGTCGATGTAGGTCGCGTGGTCAGCGTCGTATGATTGGGGTTCCTGTGGCATGCCTTCGTGTGATTGGCCGTTCAGCTCCAACTCTTCTGGCAATACTTCGATGTACGTCGAGGAACCGTCTTCGGAAAACGTCGGCTCGTATTCGATGCTCGGTCGTGAGCATTTTCTTCCTGTGAATTTCTCCACCTCTTCTTGTGACGTCAACACATGGATGTAGCCATTCTTTTGTCTGACGTAGGAGGCGAACGATTCCGAAGCTGTTTCCGTAGCCGTAGCCTCGTCGTACATTTGGAATTGGATTCCCGCATGGTCGTGCCCCTTCACGTTATGCCTGGGCGGCATATCAGGGGGACGGGAAACCGACGACGTTGACATTCTTGGTGTGTCGGGGCTCGAACTGCCCGCCCCGTCCAGAGAGTTCATTTTCGCTAGGAAACTCTTGTTGGTGTTCAGGCGAATTTGGTTGGCTATTTGGTCCCCATATTTTGTTATAAAATGAAACACTCCCTCTCCAGTAGAGCTTTGTCTAAATACGGAACAAAAATACACGAAAATTCATCAGTGTATTTCAAAATCAGCAGAGGCGTACTTACTAGGTGGGTGGGGGCAGGTTTATAAAAGTTCCAAACGTTTTAAAAATGAAAATTTCGGGCACTTTTTGAAAGAAATTTCGGGTAATATCGCTTTTAAATATTCATGAAACATTTATATTTAGAACTGTTTTAATACTAATGCATGAGTCAATGTAAACCCCGAGCCCAGATTTGACTTTGACCTTGTTCTAATATTCACAAATGCCCCACATCCTGGGGATACTTTATGGCTCCAAATGTCGTAAAATGCCCCCTATACGTGGGGCCTTCAGCCAAAAAATTTAAGAGTTTTTAAACACTAAACATAGTTTTCCCAATTTCAGGCTGATTACATTTGAAATATAGACTGCTAACTATTCTCGAGACGGGTGGTTTGCAAAGTACTGTAAACAAATAAAAGACCAATCTCGTTCCCAGGTCACTGGCAACACAATGTACATGCAGCCTAGTCCCTAGGCCTCTAAAAAGCTTTGTCTTTGACGATGATGCAAAAATTTAGACGCTAGACAAAACGTAGCCTACGTCATAGTATGTGAAATTTGAAAAACACAGACTTAGCGCCGCCTTTTTGCACCCGCGAGCGTCTGTACGCAGGCTAGACAAAACGCTACTTGAGACGAACAACCGCTGAAATATCAACAACAGGCTCTAATTGCTAATCGCTACCCAATGCCCGTACCCTGGGGACAAATAAATTTTAAAAGCTTCAAATCCCCTACCTCCTAGGGGATGTCCACTGATCTAAATCCCCTACCAATCCCCTATTAACCCCCACCCTGGCCTGGGGTGGGGGGTTCGGGGTTTACATTGACTCATGCATAAAGTAATATGTTTTAACATTAACATAATATATCAGAGTTGTTTTGCAGTTGCCCGGTTTAAAATTATTATTATTAAGGGCTATATCACATACGATAGATGAAGTTGCACCTGCCACACTGCATCAGACGATCGACAGTCGACTCTTTGGGGGGGGGAAATGTTTTGCCCTCGTGCCCCGCCCCCCCCCCAAACATAACTTGTCAGGTACACCTACTGTATGAGAATCAGGTTTGCTCTTGATATTAGAGGTGAGGGCGATTATAACAGCCGTGACGGCACACTTGGGAGTCTAGGTTGGCAGTATGACTTCAAGCCAAAATGATTGGAAAAATCGCAAAATCCTTCAAATGTTGGGGCTTAACCCGCGTGTCAAGTTTCCTCAGAAAAATGGGGGTGTCGGGACTTAACTCGAAGGGCTTAACTTGAGGGGCTTAACTCGAAGATTACCTACCCCCATTTGTATCACATGCTATCTAGAACATTTGCGTCCGTGTTGTATCCAGTATCAGACATAAAATCTCTCGCCTTCGGCTCAAGCTTGTATATCCGATACAACACTTCCAATTCAATGTTTCAATTCACTTTCAATGTTGTAAATAGTACTTGTTGCCAATGTCCTTTACATTAATTTATAAATAACATTAAATCAAGAAAAACTCACCTTCCTGTTTCAATTGTAAGTAACCTATTGCAGGTTCTACCAGCTTCGATTGGGCAACTATTATAGGTTCTTATTGTAGCCAACAACCAAGTGAGGACACTTTTCCGCGGTTCCTTTGCGTCTTCCTTTAACACAGTAATACACTTATCGTTGACATTAAGTAGATATTCTGTCTTTGGGTTCAGTTTAAGTTCAGTAGATATTTTGTCGAGTGTTGAATCTTTGTATATCACTGGGAAGTCTATATTGTTAAAAAAATAGAATATTTCATTTAATTATTATCTTGATTTGTAGAAACTTACTAGTAATCTGATTGGCTATGCTAATTGCTATCTGATAGATATCTATATATAAGGGGGGTAGCCAGGGCAACTGCCCCAGGGCCGAACCAAATAAGGGGGCTGGGCCAATAAAGAATGAAGCTTCTAGGGCATTTAGGAGGGGCTTATCTTGGCTCTTGGCAGCAGGCAGCGATGTTAGTATAAGAACCAATTCTAGCTCATACAGTATATATACTGTGGCCATTACACCTCAACTGCAAATTGTCCAATCAGAGAATTAGATTTGTACCATGTGATCAGTAATTTTATCATAGAATACCTCTCACTTTCTGGTATTACTGTTTGGGTTAAGATGTGTAACTTATACCTTCCAAGTAACATTCGATAACTTTGTTATAAGCCTTAATAATTCTGTTTCTAATTTTTGTAATAATTTTGAGAAACTAATGAAAGAAAAATAACTATTCTCACACACTGCTGGGAGCTGCTGTAGCCGTCCGCCAGAAGCCAGACATTTATTAAAATATTAACACGAGTAATCATACATAGCTCTGCAACCTAACGTAATTTACACAACTAAAACACTGAAAATCCATAATATAAAAGTCCACTACAACTAACATGTAAATGTCCTAAATTAATGGGTGGGTGGGCAATTCAAGTCAAGCTTGCGAAGCAACAACAACATATGCTGGCTTAACCTGCACCACCCGACACACCCGATACACAGTCGGGCTCCCAGCCTAGTGTGAGAAAACATTTTCTGCCTATTTCGTACCTCAGCCAGCAGAAAATAACACCTATATATATAGGTAATATTTGGTATAACTACTATATATTATATAGGTAATATAGGTAATATTCCAACACTCGAAATTTTCCTTCACCATAAATCCTTTCAACATGTAGTTTGATCGAGTGAAATGCCAAATATTACCTATAATATACCCAGAATCTTATCCTGGCATTACCACCACCATATATACAGAACTCGGGACTAGGCTCTCGGCAACGGCTCCCGTAGCTCAGCGGGTGCAATGACCAGCTGAAAGGCATTGAAGTTGCATTTTTCGCAACTGGCCCCGGTTTGGTCTTAAAATGTATGTATTCCAACACTCGAAATTTTCCTTCACCATAAATCCTTTCAACATACTATATATATTTATAAAATAAGTTGTGTCTTACGCACGCTGTGATTGGTCAGTTACCGTGTTTATATCAGGCTATATAACATGGATGGATTACGCCATCGTGATACGCCATCAATTAGCCATCATACGCCATCAATTAGCCACCATACGCCATCAATTAGCCATCATACGCCATCAATTAGCAATCATACGCCATCAATTAGCCATCAATTAGACATCACGGCGCCATCATACGCATTAAGGAGAATTTACGTGTTGATAACAAATATATTTGTACATTTTATTTGCTTTCTATGGGTTATTTTATAAAATAAATAGAAAACATTTTTATCCGTGTTCCCATACGTTATATAAACACTCGTGGAAGTTTGGGAGAACTCGAAATCGCGTGGAAACACTCGCCCTACGGGCTCGTGTTCCCACTATGATTTCTCGTTCTCCCAAACTTCCACTCGTGTTTATATAACTGCATGTAAACACGGAAAATGTTTTCTATTTCTTAAAAATATATATATATATATATATATAACATCAAACTATGACTGAAAATAAGTATGTTTATTGCAAGATCCCATAAGTTCTTGATAAGATCCTGTAAGATCTCAGCAAGGTCCTTGGCAAAATCATGATAAAACCTACGTAAGATCGTGGTGTTAAGATTGTGTAAAATCAGGGTGAAAATCACTGGCAATTAAAACATAGTTTGCACAATAAAGTAGTGAAAATATTACTTTGTCTTTTGCTGTCTACTGTTGGTAACATGGAATCCTTTCCAGCATATGTTTGACTGATGTGATCACATGATGTACTATCATTGGGCGGCTGCACACAGGAGCTGGACGGCTTCTGCAGGAAAGTATTGAAGGCTTCCAGCCATTCAGTTCGCTCTGCCTTGGTCTTTGCGGCCAGATATATCTGTTTCTGATCACTAACAATAATGATGAAGGCATATTCTTTGCTCTGTGAACTCCAGCTCCCAGCATACCTAATCTCGTCAAACATAAGTTCCTTTGCATTTTGGCTGTTGTTGTAAGCCTCCTGGCTCTCATACCACTCGAGACATGCCAGATTTTCATATCCTGGACGCTTTTTTAAGCAAACATATTTCAATTGCCATGGCTGAAAAAAGACAGCAGAAAAAGGTATAAAAAGGATTTGTAATCTATGAATTCTCCTACGATAAATTGTAATATCTTGTTGGCTGAAAATCTCATCTTCATAGACTTTTTTGCTGTTAAAGTTGACGGAAATGACGTCATAGCGGGCATCTGTAAAGAGGTTTTCATGTAGACAGATGCCCACAATGACATCACTTAATTCCGTCAAATTTTAGTCAAAAAGTCTATGAAGATGAAATTTTCACAACAAAGAAACTGCATTTAATTCATATTTTTCCACTTTGGAATGCAATTTCTAAGTACACCTGTATCTCTTGTCTAGTTATGAGCATTTGAAATTTATGACGTTGTTAGTTGTGCAAGTGAAATTAATTTTTGTCTATATTTTGGTAAGTGTCACTTGGACATGAGTGATGAAACTCAACAGCAATATTAGAATTCTAACCATTGAGCTAACAAGACTCAGATGGAGAGCAAAGGTTACAATGATGTACTGGTTCGATTGATATATGTACTGCCTATGCGGCAGTCACTCGGCAGTCACTATATATCGGTAATGCTTGGATGCGTTATATTATGTATATTAACGTATCCAAGCTTTACCGATATATAGTGACTGCTGCATAGGCAATCTCGTAAGTCTCGTAAGCTCAATGGCCGTTAGAGTGTCTCACTGGAAATCAGAAGGTTACAGGTTAGATTCCTGAACGGGTAATTTTTCTGAGGATATGAGCTTGACGATCGTCCACATATCATCTGTCTACCCCGAGCTCTCCCACATTCACTATAACATTGTGTATATTAACGCAATATTAGAATAGAAAGTCAAGTTTTGACACTTACTGAAATATAAATGAAAATTGATTTCACTAACACAACTAATGATGTCACAAGTACGGCAAGTGATAATTAAAAAATTTAAGTAGGATTATTCATTTGTCGTAACGTCATTCGAAAGAGCTACAGTAGAGCATGTACAGATAATTTTTTTGTTGCATAGGCAAATTAAGCACTGATACTAATATACAAACTACATGTACTTGAGTCTTTTCAAGACAACAAATATTCTATCAAAACAAAACTTTCAAGTTGTGATGAAAACATTTTAACTTATTATATTACTCTACTCTACCACATGAAACTTCTGCCAAACACCAACTAGAACATGCAGTTACTTTGCATTTCACGTCAGTCACCAACAAAGTGAATATATGTATACAGATAAGAAAATGTCATGTATTTCATGTTTTGTTATGTTGTCTATCAAAACAAAACCAGTTTGCAATGTCTCAGCAAGCCAAAACAAGGAATTTTGTGAATCGATGAGACTGCTGGAGATTACCTAAAGCTTTTAGAATATTCAAAACTTTAGTACTGTGAATTTCAAACCTGTCTTAATTTCTACATTTATTAAATTTAGCTTCCATCAATGGTTTAGCTTCCATCAATGGTTTAGCTTCCATCAATAGTAAATAGCTTCCATTGATGAATTGAATTTTTATTATGTCTCAAAGACATTCTCCTATTTAATCTCTCCCCAGACTGTACTTTGATATTTTTTATAAGAATAATCAATATTACCCAAGTGCAAACAGCCAAATGATAATAATTTTCTAGCCCAACATCTTACATCTGTTTTTGTGAACTTTTCAAAACAGGGATTTTAATCTTTATATATGCTTGCCTTAACTAACAGGCAAAACAGGAGCTTTATGGTTTTGGAAAACAGTGCTGCAGAAGTCTTTGTAAAATTGAGAGCAAAATTCCCTTTTTACAAATATAAATTTGATTTAGTATGCTGAAACACTGTCAGGGAAATTTTCAAGGAGTGATTGATCATTGGGGTTTGTTGATATTAAAGCCAGTGGTTGGTTGGTTGGTAAAACTCGTTGTTATTGTACTCTTTTACATATTTAATAAATACAGGGAACTAATATTCATCTCTTAATTAATGTTTGATGCAAAATGAAGCCTGCTAACAGTTATCTCCATACTCATAATGCATTATGCTGCTCATTATCATCCCTGCAGTACTGTACATGATTGAGTTAGATTATGCAAATGCTTCCAGCAAGGCTCAAAGTTTGCAAACAGCTGGTTGCATATGTCACTAATTTTTTTATAGTAAGCCTAGAAAGTATAGCATAGTAGATGAAAAATTTGTGGCCCGGGCAAAATTAAATTCTTAAGATCCACACAGGACCTGAGTAATGAAAATACAATGTGAAATACAATGTGTTATGTGCTCAGCTAGGCGTTAGACTTAAGCACACTTGACACTTTATACTGCTGTGTTGTCCATGTTTAGTTTTCTATTCCGGAGAGCCAGAATGGAGAACACATACAAAACGTGGTCTTACTATATATCTTACAATATTACATGCAAACCTCACCTACTAAAGGGACAACGTCATTTACATTCTGCATCATAACAACGGCTAAGGTTTCAACAACTAATCTCATAATTACCACTTATGTAAATTCAACATGCAATCTATTAAAGCTACACTACCTCCTTTAGTTTTCGTCTTGAAAACAGAATTAAAATTTACGAAAATGAAACAATAAAGCTAAAAACAAAAATTCACATTGCATTACACATTGGTCATATAATGCCCTATAAGTCTTGCCAGTACAAATATTTTCTAATTTGTTGTTAACTTAATTTGTGTCCCTACTCCTCTGACGACAATATATATGTGACTGACACCTCTTGTGTGTTGAACTAAATATATTCTCTCTTATATATACTCCCTAAACTCTCTAACAGTTACTTTGCATTGGTCTGCCGTAGAACTAACCAGACTCACACTTTTTCTACCAACATAACTAACTACACTATTTTTCTACACTATTACGCTATGCACATCTTACATATTTTCTTTTAGATATTTTTCTATGCACCGCAATACTAACAACATAGGATACCTAATGCTTCTGGACTTCACTAACAATTAAAAATAATTTTAATAAAAGTACATGGAATCTTGCAGGATAAAGTCTCAAATATTCAGGCAACTTTAATTATGTAAAATGTTTGGGAGGAGCAATTATAGACAAAAACACCACACATCCACAACTTCAAAGATGGTAGAACATCATAACACCACTGGTTAGTTGACGTTGATGGTTGATCTGCAAATTCTTCTCAAACAAAAACAAAACAACATCTAGGATATGACGACAGTTCCATAATCTTTCAATTCTTTTTGCAATTCATTTGTTCTTTCCACTCAATCTCTGCTCGTTTTTTCTATTCTCTTCCCTTCTGTTTTGTTGATTTTTTTGTGACTTCACATATGAGACCTTCTGGCTGGAAGTTCAACAAGCAAACTGAGCTACAGAAGCTGTTGTGGTGGTTGCACAAGTGCAAAAAGACATCCCGGTCTTCATTCAAGCTAGTCAAACATGAACTTGAAAAACATCTTTTGGGCTATTCCATTTAGTAACTGCACCCCCTGTCGATGACACATGCTTCAGATTCATGACCCCTGAGGAATTCCAGGCCTAGAAATGTCTACCTTGACGAATTCCAGGCTAGAAAATGTCTACCCTGAGAGGAATTCCAGGCCTTGAAATGTCTACCCTTGACAAATTCCAGGCTAGAAAATGTCTACCCTGAGGAATTCCAGGCTAGAAAATGTCTACCCTGAGGAATTCCAGGCTAGAAAATGTCTACCCCTGAGGACTTCCAGGCTAGAAAATGTCTACCCACACCCCCCCTAAAGAACTCCAAGGCTCGATAGGGGGGGGGGGTGCGGATATTAAATGGCATAGCCGTTAGAATAACAGTAATATTAATTTGTGATAAATTAAACTACTGGTAACATATATCCCAGCAAAACATTTAAATAATTTTTTTGCTATATTTACATTCAAAGTCCAACAGTGCATCACTGCATCGCCCTTGGAAATTGAAAGCCCAAAATTGAAAGCCCAAAGGCAAAAGCAACTTTAAACCCTGTTCAGGATTACAATCTAAATCGAAAAGGATAAACTGCTGTCGGAAGTATTCCACATCGTTTACGAGAAGTTTGAATATTAAACACAAACGGAAGGAGACACTTTATATTGTTGAATCTGGTGCACACTTGGCTCTATGACTATTGGGTCAAAGATTGCCAGTTGTTTTACGCACATTGTTTCGATATCATAACCCAAACAAGACGGCAGGTTAACTTAAAGCGTTATTAAAAATATGTAATTTCGCCAATTGACAAGAAACGATGCCGCCGAGGTATTATGTCGAGTATCTTACGTTATACAACAACAATTGTATTCTCACCTTGAGTTTGACAGTGTGTTGTTTCACCCACAAGAGTCCATTTTTGGGCACTACTGCACTTCTGACAGACATCGCTTCCATTTTCTTAACACAATTCTCCAACAGCGTTAAGCTTTCGGCACCAATTCATCTTTAACATCAAATGGCCCATTAAACATCAACATACTGTAGTCCTTTCAAATAAACATACTCAGTCTGGAAGCAATTAAACGGGATTCAAATTTACAAGATCGATGCTAAACCACGAGTGCTTTAAACTGTTAGAAAAAACGACGATTGTACGGCTTCCCTTGTCCAAATTCCAAGCCAAAATCAAGTATACAATTGAAAATCCGTGTCCCGTGTTTTCTTTGCCAACAAAACAGACAGCCGACGAGTGGCAAGGCAATCAAATTTACACTTCCAAAATCGTGCTTTCAAACTTGCCTAATAAAGATTACAGACTGTACACTTATACCATCCATAAATTTAATTTAACGACCAAAGATAACGTTCAAAAGACGGCAACTTGTGTTGTTGTTGTGCACTTGACCAGCTTCCCCCTGGCTGGCGCGTTTGTAATTTCCAATTTTGACGGTGTTTATACGATATGTGTACCGAGAGACTTCCTGCCAAAAAGAATCAAACTCACTTCCTGACCTTATCGGCAGATGCTCACAGATAGTACACCGAAGCGAGTGTGTTCTTCCAACCAAATATCAACTTCGGTAGATATTAGACAACGACATACGTGATATGTCTAAAACTGCAAGCTTCAATGATTAATTTAAACAAATGAGTGACAATGAGCTGTTTACGGTAGATCCAACAAAGATTACGTCAAAACGTGTCAACAAAATGGGCCCTTTTAGGAGCGTAAGGTGGATTTGAAGAACATAGAACACTAGCAGTTGGTTGCTCGATATTTCCATGAAACCGGAATACCTTCTAATCCACGACGTATATTATACTGATCTTTTTTCCCTTGTCACAATTGTCACCACGTCCACTTTCGTTCCCAGGCTCCCCAACGCAACATTGGGAGAATTGGAAGTTGCGTGTGCAATTTCTTTGCAAATTTTTCAATAAAATAAATATTGCTGCTTAGCAAATAGGAATTAGTATTCTTTTGTTGAATTTCTTTACTACTTGCAGCGACGTTGCTACATTCTAACATTACCACGCAATGACGCACTAGCAGCTGTCAAAGACTAGAGTACATGGGGCTCTTACTCGTGTACCGGACACAGAATATTACATCATTCAAATATTTAGTTTAAAAGTAGGGTTAGTATTCCTTTATTTCAGGGTTAGGACTAGAGTTTTTATTTGGGTTATGGTTAGGGTTTTTGTTCTTGTAAAGCTTCTGAATCCCAAGAAAATAACCTTGATGTGCCTATGACGTAGTCTGTGTCCATTGTGTGTCCGGTACACAAAGGAGATGCCCAGTACTGACTTTATTAAATCACTCCACAGAGTAAAGCCAATGCGATGTTAGACAGGAATGCAAGGTATAGCCGCAACAACCATTCGTTAAAAATCGACCAAAAATGGCATGTTACACGCGCGGAGCGAGTGGAATTCGACTAGATATTATATATTATAGGGCTATATCATCCCGAGATCTCGAGGGGTAATATTTCGACGAATTCCCCGAGCAGAGGGTCTATAAATTATATATTGAGATAAAACCTTTATTTGAATAGGGTAGCCTCATCAGACTACAACGTAACTAGTCTGTTACTCAACGAGTTATCACAATCTTGGGCGCTTTCTCGATATATGAACAAACCGAAATTCAAATAATCGCTAATCCTAACCCAAACCCAAATCCTAACCCTAAAACTGACTTGGGTTGATGTTATAATAATTTTAAATTTCGGTTGCTCATATATCGAGAAAAATCGAGAAAGCGCCCAAGATTGAATACTGTCTTGAAACGTCTTCTTGTTTCTCCATTGTTGACAGGTTAGAACTTAGAACTTTGGGGAGGGGCCAGTCACGTGATATACTGATCACGTGGTATATATGGGGCGATACTTCCCTTTACTGTATATATCAATACTTTCGATATTCACAATTCGAAAGAGGGTATCAATATAACAAATTAAAACAAATTAACAGCGAATAACCAATATAACTACTAACAAATTAATTTGTTTGCACCAGATGTAACACAGCGCGTGGTCTCACGAGTGCGACCTGTTGTTGTAGCTGACAATTTTTAGAATTTTGTGCGCGGAGCGGGATTCCTTTGTCTTTTGAGCTCTTAATAAAATTACTTCCGCACGAGAGCTCACAGGTCAGGGCGTCTCGCTCCGCGCGCGTACCTAATTTATTAATTCCTTTTTCTCTCAACTCACTTCGGGACCGCAGCACATGTACTATACTAATTAATCCATAGAATCTTAATCACTACACATTCCAATATTTGTGGCGAAACGAAATAAATAAAAATAAATAAAAACGGGTGAATAAAATGTTTCTAGTTTTACGACCGTTCGGCGCACGTCGGAGGAGTCATACTATCTGTATAACAGGCAAAATCATTCGATTTTTAGTGAGAGGATAGGGTAATGTTATCGGCATCTTTATTTAGCTTCTGAAATGATACGGACTGCCATATAGGCAGTACATACATCAATCGAACCAGTACATCATTGTAACCAAGTAGAGTGCTGCGTAGACAGTGTTTTGGGTATATAGCAAAGTGAAAACTAGGGGTAAACTGCCGTCAATTGGCTACTTTCTACTTGTGACAACCTTTTGGCATATATATATATAAGCCCTATTTTATTTCATCTCGTCTTACTCTGATGAAGGGTTCCGCTCGAAACGTCAGTATTTCGTCACTAAAAATCTTGGCAGTTTAACATCATTGTAACCTTCGCTCTCTATCTGAGTCTCGGTAGCTCAATGGTTAGAGCGTCTCACTGGCAATCAGAAGGTTACAGGTTCGATTCCTGTCCGGGACTCAGAATCATTTTTCTGATGATATGAGCTTGACGATCGCCCATGCATCGTCTGTCTACTCCAAGCTCTCCCACATTCACTACAGCAGTGTATATATTAACACTCGATTAAATTAGACAGTCTCAATTATATTCGTCTCATGACTCGCATTATCCGTCCGACTAATAATGCGACGGAAATGCGTCTCCGACGTTTAATACGACGTTTAATTAACCGACGAATAAAATGAAGACGAATTTAATAAGGCCTTCTTTGGAGGAGGGGAGAGGGAAGGGTGATGAATTTATGTCGCATTGCAGACGAAATTAATGGCAATTAAATTCGTCTGCAGGCAAAGTTCAATAAATAATTCAATAAAAATAATAAAAATACACAGGCTGAGAAGTCAGCCCGAGTAAAGACAAAGTAGATATGGAGTAGTTGCTTTAGTTTTAATTTTTCGCTTGTGTCACACAAATTTGTCCTGTACAATGATTTACAAGTTTTGTTTAACTCTGTAGAAAATTGGCACCTTGTCTGCCTACAAACACACCCTGATACACTGTAAATGATCTATTAAGAATGCTGACCGTTAGATGACAATATCGTAAATTAGAAATAGTTTGACGCTACTCAGGCTTTAAAAAATATTTTGGAGGTAACTTTAAAGGTGCCGTAAAGTCCGTTCTGCGCATGTTCACGTTTCTGTTTACATCGTTTCTGTTTACATTGCATTATATAAACATTGAACATGAAGTATTGCGGATTTGTTTTCAACGATTGAGCTTTTTCGCCTAAAAAGCGTGTTATAAGAAGCTGTTGTGTTCCTAAATGTGGATAATATATTTAACTACTACTCGCGCCTTCGCCACCTTTGACGAATACTCGCATTCGAACTGTCACAAATCTATTCCGTTAAAGTTTGTTAACATATGGAGTCCCACATGCGCAGAACGGACATGACGGCACCTTTAAAAGTCACTTCATGTCCATATGACCCAACGTTTCGACATCCAATGTGTCTTCATAGCAGCGTCAAACTATGTCTGATTTATCATCTGGTTAACAGATCATTTACGGTGTGCATCTTCGAATTTGGCGGTTACTGCGTGGCCAAGGGTTGTAATGTTGGTTTGTCCTCTAGTTTCTCGTACTCAAGATGAAATTCCTTCGCGATCTTTCTCCAGTTGAGATAATCGAAGAAGTAGTATGTTCCTCTTTCAAACGACGTTGATTTTTGTAGCGGTTCAACACCAGGTACTCTTGTCAGCCAAACTCGCTCATCTTTGTGGTACCTCCACTCACGGGAATATCTAAAGAAAAAAACGACGAAACCATACTGATATATATATATAGAAAGGATTTATGGTGAAGGAAAATTTCGAGTGTTGGAATACATACATTTTAAGACCAAACCGGGACCAGTTGCGAAAAATGCAACTTCAAGGCCTTCCTGCTGGAACTGCGATGCTAGTGCAGTGCTCTGACCACTGAGCTACGGAAGCCGTTGCCGTTGCCATATATTTAATTGATTGATTGATATATGAGAAGATTTTCGCAACTGGTCCCGGTTTGGTCTTAAAATGTATATATTCCAACACTCGAAATTTCCCTTCCATAAATCCTTTCAACATGTATAGTTTGATCAAGTGAAATGCCAAATATTACCTATATATATATATATTTATAAAATAACCTGTTTACAAGGTGCATTCTCATTCGTTGTTATCCATGATCTATTAGAGGACAGACGCACAGCTCACGTCAGATAACTGCTTTTGTCTTTTTCCATGCCTTAGAAATCTTTAAGAGCTTCAATAAGCATTTTGAACGGTTTGTCTTCAATTTTTATTGTATAAAACAAATAGATTCCATTTTGCCGTTGTCTACATGTTCAGTTATAGATGCACAGAAGACGTCAGCACGTGGTAAGAACATCAGTGACCCACTCGACTATCGTCTCGTGGGCCACGTTTACCACGTTCTGACCTCATCTGTGCATCTATAACTGAACAGACAACGGCAAAATGGAATCTATTTGTTAAATATATATATATTAGTCTGTTTTTCAAGTAGGTTATAGAAACTTACAGTTCAGCAGCAGCAGCAAGCTGTAGCACATCTCCTTCGTTCGTATAATATAGATAGAATAAGACATCTTCACCGTAGCGACCTAACTTGATTGCTGCAAGCTAAAAGACAAACAATAAATTACAGAAATATCAGCTGAACAGTAAAATAGGCATGTATATATGGGTGGAGAAATTGCATCTTGATGGTGACATAATCAATCGAGATATGGTCTGGAAACTCGGCAAACTTCAAAGCGACTATAATGAGCTACGTTTTGATGTTGAACCGTACCTTACACCATGCACATCCTTTGTTTTAGGTTTATTAATATTTAAACAACACGGTTGAGCGATTAAACCCAAACGATTCTATTGGATGATTGCTTCATTATACTAAAATACAATAGGTTCAGTGACCGTGCACCGTGCACAAAATTGCATAAAGACGAACAAAGACTTTAGCTGAGTTTCCAGACCATATCTCGATTGACTATGATGGTGATAATAATCATGATATAATGTTCTGCTATTCATGCTCTGTACACTCAAAAAAACTTTCCAAGTCCCGGACGGCAATCGAACATACTCTGATGACCAGTGTGATGCTCTAATCATTGAATCACATTGGACTGAGATGGTAGAGGAGAGGTTACATATGTATATACAACCTGTAAAGTTTGGCCGACTAGTGAGATGCCTCAACCATGATGTCACATCTGACTGAGATGGTATAGTGAAGGTTATACACCTGTAAGGTTCGGTTGACTAGTGAGATGCCTCAACCATGATGTCCATCTGACTGAGATGGTATAGTGAAGGTTATACAGGTGTAAGGTTCGGTTGACTAGTGAGATGCCTCAACCGCATGATGTCACATCGGACTGAGATGGTATAGTGAAGGTTATACAGGTGTATGGTTCGGTTGACTAGAGAGTAGAGAGATGCCTCAACCATGATGTCACATCTGACTGAGATGGTATAGTGAAGGTTATACAGGTGTAAGGTTCGGTTGACTAGTGAGATGCCTCAACCATGATGTCACATCTGACTGAGATGGTATAGTGAAGGTTATACAGGTGTAAGGTTCGGTTGACTAGTGAGATGCCTCAACCATGATGTCACATCGGACTGAGATGGTAGAGTGAAGGTTATACAGGTGTAAGGTTCGGCTGACTAATGAGATGCCTCAACCATGTCACACGGACTGAGATGGTAGAGTGAAGGTTATACAGGTGTAAGGTTCGATTGACTAGTGAGATGCCTCAACCATGATGTCACATCGGACTGAGATGGTAGAGTGAAGGTTATACAGGTGTAAGGTTCGGTTGACTAGTGAGATGCCTCAACCATGATGTCACATCGGACTGAGATGGTAGAGTGAAGGTTATACACCTGTAAGGTTCGGCTGACTAATGAGATGCCTCAACCATGATGTCACACGGACTGAGATGGTAGAGTGAAGGTTATACACCTGTAAGGCTCGGTTGGCTAATGAGATGCCTCAACCATGATGTCACATCGGACTGAGATGGTAGAGTGAAGGTTATACACCTGTAAGGTTTGGTTGACTAATGAGATGCCTCAACCATGATGTCACATCGGACTGAGATGGTAGAGTGAAGGTTGTACACCTGTAAGGTTCGGTTGACTAGTGAGATGCCTCAACCATGATGTCACATCGGACTGAGATGGTAGAGAGAAGGTTATACAGGTGTAAGGTTCGGTTGACTAGTGAGATGCCTCAACCATGATGTCACACGGACTGAGATGGTAGGGTGAAGGTTATACAGGTGTAAGGTTCGGTTGACTAGTGAGATGCCTCAACCATGATGTCACACGGACTGAGATCGTAGAGTGAAGGTTACATATGTGTACAACCTCATGTATATTTGTACATCTGTGTACAATCTTCACATGCATACTCACCTTTTCTCTTATATAAGAGTTTATCCTGTACTCTGGAGGAACATTGAAGTCTATAAGGAGAAAAACAAAGCAATTTCACGATCAAACACAGCTTCATATTAAATATCGGCCTCTTGTTTCTCTCTCTTTCTGCATGCGACCTGATGAAATTACAAAGCAATTTCAATTCGAATTAAATGTCAACAACCGTGATGGTCTTACCGATTTCATGAGGACGACAAGGAGAGTCTGAAAATGGTGATCCAAACGTCTGATAAAGACTCCTACGAATTAAAGAACGGATGATGTTAATTGTTTTTCCAACCCTATATATTTCTACCTATATAGTTAATGTAGATTGTCTACATTGGTAACATGTATAACTGCAGTGAATGTATAATGTAGAGCTGGGCCCGATTAATTGATTAATCGATTGTTAACCTTTCTATTGGACAATTCAAATCTGAACTGCTAAAACATTATCATTATACAACCGAACACGTGTACGATGTCGAAATTCCGCAAACCTTTAAAACCGTATGTGTAAAATGTCACCTGTGTCGTCCCCTATCTAGTCTTCTTGTTAAAATGTGCTGTTAGTTTATGTTTTTTATCTTAGGGACCCCGTAATGGAGCGATAAGCTCTGTGGGGTATCCCTGCTACTCAATGTGGCAAAGCTTGTAAATAAATAAATAAAAATAAATCGGTTACGATACAGACAATCGATTATCATCAACAACAATCGGATCATCGAAAACAACCATACTGCTTATTTACGTTACTGTTCTTAACTTTTAAATGCACAAAAGAGAGAGTAAGCTTTTTCAAGCTTGTTTGTTTATGTATAGTTCTAGAGTTCATAGTGTTAGGGTTGATTTCCAGTGCTGCGTTTTTTCGATCTACATCAGAATATGTACAATCGTTCATTGACGCGTATTGAGCATACGTACGTAAACGTACGTAAAAAACCATCACTGGAAAACAGCCACAGACAATAGCTCTCTGCATGAACACTACGAGCTTTGTATATTTTTATTATATCTAACGTTTTTTTCTTTATAATCATGTTTTGTTGGTGTATATATAAAAAAATTATATAAAAAACTGGAAAAACTATATCTATTGTATTAACTGCAAGTCTTCACTCTCTGGCACAGGAAGTGCTAATTGCTACTCAATTTACGCAAACGATTAATCGATTATTAATCGATTGTTGAGGGCGATTAATCGATTATGAATTGAGCTCTAGTATAATGACTACATTAACTAAATCCAAACCCTAATTGTAGCACTAACACTAACAATAATCCTTATCCTAACCCCAATCAAAAATCCCAACCGCTAACTCCCCGTAACTTTTCCCATCCTAAATGTGACTTGCAGCTTGGTTATTAAATTATAAATTTCTTGCTACTCAAGCTTTATACGCAAACTTTGAAAATAAAAATGTTTCTGAGCCGCAGACGGGAATCGAACCCGCAACCCTCTGACTAACAAAGAACGTAGCCTTCTAGTAGAACTTGTACACAACGTAGCCTTCGTTCTGCCATGTGAGTTCTGGTAGCTCAATGGCTAGAGCGTCTAACCATAGTCAATCGAGATATGGTCTGGAAACTCAGCTAAAGTCTTTGTTCTATCGTTTTGTTCGTCTTTATGCAATTTTGTGCACGGTGCACGGTCACTGAACCTATTGTATTTTAGTATAATGAAGCAATCATCCAATAGAATCGTTTGGTTTTAATCGCTCAACCGTGTTGTTTAAATATTAATAAACCTAAAACAAAGGATGTGCACGGTGTAAGGTACGGTTCAACATCAAAACGTAGCTCATTATAGTCGCTTTGAAGTTTGCCGAGTTTCCAGACCATATCTCGATTGACTATATGCAGGTCTAACCGGAGATCAGAAAGTTGCGGGTGCGATTCCCGTCTTGGGCTCAAAAACATTTTTCTGACTTTACGTTTATTAGCTTGATGAGTAGCCCAAAAAATTGTTTGCTATATATTTCCATCCCTCATTCCCCTCGGGTCAGCTATTCATCATTGTTCTTAAGAAAGTTCATTCAATCACAATGTTGTTGAGAAGGTTCGTTCGGTATTTAGCATTTCTGATTTGGTTCTCATTTTGCAACTTTGATTTTTGTTGCTCATACCAGGCTTATACTTATAGAGCATAATATATGAATATATTTATTAGCTTTATTATTTATTTTCATAATTCGTTACAGCATGATTTATGTTTATAAACCAATCTTCATTCACCATTTGCTGGCTCACATGCGTCGAACGCGCTTACATAATCTTTGATTACTACAAGTATATACATGTATATAAAATATAGGGTCACTTACTCTGGTGAATTCAAGTTTAATCCAAGCGTTGTCAGATCACTAAAAGAAAAAAACACAAATATTTTTGTCCCAATTTTACCAATTCTCAAAGAAATATATGAATCGTTTTCAGGATGCACGTGACTGAGTCTTCCCAGAGATTTAAATAAGGGCAGTTGGCGGCCATATTGGTGTACCTGACAAAAGAAGCTACTTGAAAATCTATTGTTGAGGTACACCAATATGGCGGCCATATTCAGGTGTACCTAACAAAACAAGCTACTTGCATATATTGGCGGTGAGATGCTCACCGTGCCAATCATAATTAGTTCAATTACTGTGATTGGTCAGGAAATAACGAGAAATGAGAAGTAATCAAAACAACAAAATCTCCATTGTTTCGAGACTCCATTGTTTGAATTGATTTTTAAAATTTCAAAGATTCGATTGTTTCGAGGGGGAGGGGCTTCCCTTTTATGCGAGCACTCCGTGTTTAAAAACCTATTGTTAAGGTACATTAATATGCAGGCGGCCATGTTGTTGTAGCTAACAAAAGAAGCTACTTAAAAATCTATTGTTAAGGTACACTAATATGGCAGTCATATTCAGGTGTACGTAACAAAAGATCAAAGCTACTTAAAAATCTATTGTTGAGGTACACTAATATGGAGGCCATATTCAGGTGTACCTAACAAAATAAACTACTTAAAAATCTATTGTTGAAAAACACCGTTTGGACCGGCTCCCTAATTAAACAAAACTTTTGTGAAAAAAAAAAAAAGAAGAGTATCATAGCCAATCAGATTGCAATGTTTCATTTGCATTTTTTTACCTCCCCAAAGCCAAAGTAACCAAGTTCGGCTCCGTCTCAGCTGCACGGATAAACGTTAACAAACCGATCATTCCAAACTGATCCGTCACCATATGTTTCGGAATGTTGGTGATGGTGCCTAAAAAGATATGCAACTTTTTACCAACACAAATTCACGCTTATATACAATATATACTTTACAGTTTATATAGTTTGTGAGTTTACACGAGCAAGTTTTCTTTGGCAAATTTCTTGCCAATGGTCAACAATTTTTCCTTGACAAATCATCCTTCACAAGTTTTATTTGCCCGTGTGAACGATTCAACAATGAATTTTGGTCGAATTATTTCCCTTGACAAGTTTCTTCGCGGCTCAAAAACGGAAGAACGAAACGGCTTTTAGCAACTGTAGTGTACAATTATTATGTGTAGTACTACAAACTTCTACGGTCGGTATCACGTAGTTCTCGCACAAGATTTCTCGCAAATCCTTGTGAATGTCTGCGGTTCTCAATGGACCAGGGACGAACCTACCACCTACATCGTTTGCGCCGGTTGTTTCTTCATATGGCATTAATAAAATGGCAACCTAGGCCACATTATGTTTTCGTTTCCTATCATAAAGCAATCATATCTTGTCTACATAAGCTTTCTCGGCTTTGAAGCGATTCCAAAAGAAGTGAAGTTGCTTGGTCTGTCCAACGAACGCCCTCTATGATAGTTTTATGAAGTTTTGCAATCATTTGTCACATTTTCCTTAACATGCCGTTTACACGGGCAAATATTTTTCCATGACAAGTTTTTCCTTGACAAGTTTCCTTGTTCAAAAGCTGGCACGCCAGCTTTTGAACAAGTGTACTTGTCAAGGAAAAACTTGTCATGTTTCCTCATTCACACGAGCAAATAAGACTTGTCAAATTGCCGGCAATTGCCATAGAAAACTTGATCGTGTAAACTAGGCTTTAGGGTAAGTGCTGAAATGCTAACCTGATGAAGTGGTGTGTATTTTTCCTTTGACAGGTTGAGTACTTTGATTTTGATTTTGACTAGATGATCTACGGAATGAAAATACGGCCATGACGTTTTTAGCATCATCGCCTTCATCGTCATCGCCTTCGCCTTCATCGTCATCGCCTTCATCGTCATCGCCTTCATCGTCATCACCACCATCATAGCCACCGGCCCACCACCATGATCATCATGAACACAGTAACTGTCATTCATTGTATTCAAGTTGATGATAACAGTGGTGATAATTGATAAGGTGATGACAGTGATAGCGATGATATAACAGTGATGATGATGTGTTAATATACACACTGCTGTAGTGAATGTGGGAGAGCTTGGAGTAGACAGACGATACATGGAGGATCGTCAAGCTCGTATCCTCAGAAAAATGATTCTGAGTCCCGGACAGGAATCGAACCTGTAACCTTCTCATTGCCGGTGAGACGCTCTAACCATTGAGCCACCGAGACTCACGATGGAGAGCCACCGAGACTCAGATGGAGAGCCACCGAGACTCAGATGGAGAACGAAGGTTACAATGATGTAATGGTGCGATCGTCCATGTATCGTCTGTCTACTCCAAGCTCTCCCACATTTACTAGAGCAGTGTGTATATTAACACATCCAAACATTATTGATATATAGTGACTGCCGCATAGGCAGTATACGTATATCAATCGCACCATTACATTATTGTAACCTTCGCTCTCCATCTGAGTCTCGGTGGCTCAATGGTTAGAGCGTCTCACCGGCAATCAGAAGGTTACAGGTTCGATTCCTATCCGGGACTCAGAATCATTTTTCTGAGGTTTTAGCTTGACGATCGTCCATGTATCGTCAGTGATGATGATGGTGATGACAGTGATAGCGATAATATATAAAATATACACGAATAAAATACCTTATTTCTTCCTTTACCGCCTGCTCATACGAAGGAGTGTTCCCTGAAAAAAGAAACAAATCTATCGTTAGGCATGCTAGCCATCAATTTTAACTGAAAACGTCGCCCGACGAACAATATCCTATTTCAATCATGTGTCCCAACTTTGAAAACTCGTCTAAGGATATGCAGGCCCATCCATCCCATTAAACTGCATGCAATTCTGTGGCTGTTCAAGGAATATTACTTGTTGTTTTTTTAATGGGCACACGAAGTGTGTAATGGAAAACCAAGGAATAATAAACCTACCGAAGCGCTGGACTTGCTACAAAAAGCAAAAAGACACTAAGATCAGTATAAAGTCGAAGGGGAATACTTAAGTAGTCATTTGCTTGATTCAAAGGTACGTACTGGTTTCACTTCCGTAGTCGACGTTTCTGTAGATTGCTCTAAAATAGAAAGTGCATTTAAAGTGAATTTGATTTCAAAGTAGTGTGTTAGCTAGGCAGTGTATTACTACATGAAACATATGAAGAAATTTAAGGAGAGCCAAATAGTTTCAACAGAATATTTGATCAACATCGTCGTCGCTGCTGTTGTGGCTGTTATTGTTGTTCCTGTTGTGGCTGCTATTGTTGTTGCTGTTGTAGCTGTCGTTGTTGTTGCTGTAGTTGTTGTTGTAGCTGCTATTGTTGTTGTTGTCGTTGTTGCTGTCGTTCAGTCGCCGCCGTCGCCCCCTCCGCCGTCGTTGTTGTTGTTGCTGTCGTTGTTGTGTTGTTGTTTCAGGATCACTAACCTGCTTTAATTACCGTTCCAGGTAATGCCGGGAAATCTTCAGTAAGCATCGTAAACTCTGTACTTGGCTCCCCCCGTTTTGATACCAACCCTGTAAAGATTTCGTCCAACAAATTTAGAAGATGGCTCCATCTTGAACTCCATCACCATTCTGATCCGCATCTTGATCTCCACCCTCCCATCCTCCATCTCCACCCTCCCATCCTCCATCTCCAATCCTCCATCTCCACCCTCCCACCCTCCAATCCTCCATTTCCACCCTCCCATCCTCCATTTCCATCCTCCATATCCACCCTCCCATCCTCCATCTCGACCCCCCATCCTCCATCTCCACCATCCCATCCTCCATCTCCACCCTCCCATCCTCCATCTCCAATCCTCCATCTCCACCCTCCAATCCTCCATTTCCATCCTCCATATCCACCCTCCCATCCTCCATCTCGACCCCCCCCCCCATCCTCCATCTCCACCGTCCCATCCTCCATCTCCAATCCTCCATCTACACCCTCCCACTCTCCCATCCTCCATTTCCACCATCCCATCCTCTATCTCCACCCTCCCATCCTCCATCTCCACCCTCCCACCCTCCCATCCTCTATCTCCACCCTCCCATCCTCCATCTCCACCCTCCCATCCTCTATCTCCACCCTCCCATCCTCCATTTCCACCCTCCTATCCTCCATCTCCACCCTCCCATCCTTCATCTCCATCCTCCATCTCCACCCTCCATCTCCACCCTCCCATCCACCTTCCCATCCTCCATTTCCACCCTCCCATCCTAAATTTCCACCCTCCAATCCTCCATCTCCACCCTCCATGTCCATCCTCCATCTCCACCTTCCCATCCTCCATTTCCACCCTCCCATCCTAAATTTCCACCTTCCAATCTCCATCCTTCCATCTTTCCATCCTCCATCGCCAGCCTCTCATCTTCCATTTCCACCCATCCATCTCCACCTTCTATCCCCACCTTCCCATCATTCATTTCCATCTCCACCCTCCAATTCTCCTTCCCATTTCCATTCCAAACAACATCACTTCAGTCTCAACATGAAACTCCATGTCTTCATATCGCTGCAGTGAAATCGAAAGCCGCCTCTACACCTCGCATGAACGTGACTCACCGTAGCTAGCGCGTCCCACAAAGGAACTCGTGGTCACCGTTGACAATGGAGAAGACACAGACGTCGGTAAGTGCACCATCGGACGATTAGCAAGAACAGGGAAATCAGAAAGATCTAACCCACTGTTGATGGCGGCCACCGATGAAATAGTGTCAGTGTTGTTAGAGAGGCCTGGAGGAACGAGAAACACAAATGATGAAGCGAAAGACTTCCGGAAAGATGATTAAATCGCTATGTTCGATATTTTGGCAGTTCCAAGCAAAGACATCGTCCACACTTTGTCGCTTGAAGTGTTACTGCTATGAAAAATTGTGCTGCGATTTTTTACAGAAAATCAAAGTGCAACACCAAATATGACTTAATCATCTGACGTTTCGAGCGGAGCCCTTCATCAGAGTTGGGAGAAGTTGTTCACAAAGAGTTTCACAAATCCCGATTTGAGAAAATAGGCAAAAATATCGCAGCCTTAAAGTGCCTATGCAATGAAAAATTCAGTTGTAAAATAACCCTTTTGTTTGAAAGAACACTTGAAGTTCTTCTGAACTGACGTGACTACCCTGATGAAATAAAGTTTATTTGATTTGATTTGATTTG
Source organism: Chrysogorgia sp. JL179-B06 (assembly GCA_035772405.1). Taxonomy (NCBI): domain Eukaryota; kingdom Metazoa; phylum Cnidaria; class Anthozoa; order Scleralcyonacea; family Chrysogorgiidae; genus Chrysogorgia; species Chrysogorgia sp. JL179-B06. Next base: position 3,762,195 of record JAYKKM010000477.1, read on the forward strand.
AAACTATAAAGACTAACCATTTACACCTTTTTCACATCTCACTTCACTCTTGAGATATTAAGATTTGTTTAATATGTAAATGATTACACTTATGACATGACAATGCATAATGACTTCATTTGATGATTTGCATATTTGATGTCATTGGATACATCCACACACATGCACCTGTATTTCAAGTGATTTCATTACATAATCTCAAGGGGGGTATATAAGCGTTTTCAATAAGTTATTATGCATTGTGATGTCATAAGTATGATCATTTACATATCAAACAAATCTTAATATCTCAAGAGTGAAGTGAGATATGGAAAAGTTGCGAACGGGTAGCTTTATAGTTTCCAGAGTTCTTTCAAATAAAACAGTTATTTTACAACTGAATTTTCATTGCATAGGCAAGTAAGGCTGCGAAATTTTGAGCCTATTTTCTCAAATCGGCATTTGTGGAACTCTTTGTGAACTTCTCCCAACTCTGATGAAGGGCTCCACTCGAAACGTCAGTATTCTGTTGCTAAAACCCTCGGCAGTACACCATCTTTTCGCTTTGCTATAGTACTATAAGAAATGTTTGGAGACCAATAAGGAGAATCTGTATGATGATGTACTGGTTCGATTTATATATGTACTGCCTCAACCTCGTACCCAGACTCTTCTCTCCTACGAGGTTGGTACTGCCTATGCAGCAGTCACTACATATCGGTAAAGCTTGGATGTGTCCACTATATGCACTGCTGTAGTGAATGTGGGAGAGCTTGGAGTAAACAGATGATACATGGACGATCATTAAGCTCATATCATCATCCTCATGTATCAATAAAACGAATTGAGTTCATATTCTCATACAGTATATCACTCGAACCAGTATAGCTCAATGGTTAGAGCGTCTCACCAGCAATCAGAAGGTTACAAGTTCGATTCATGTCCGGGACTCAGAATAATCAGTTTCTATGGATACGAACTTGACAATCGTCCATGTATCGTCTGTCTACTCCAAGCTCTCCCACATTCATTACAGCGGTGTATATTTTAACAAAATGACAATCGTAACTGTAGCGTGTAAATGGCACCATAGGATTTTTTTGTTTGGAGGGGAAGAGGTACACAACGTTGGCCAAACTTCTACAATTACACTTCTCCATCAGACTTTCTATCCTAAACTGCAAACAGCATCTACACAACTAACCTTTGGTACACTGAACTAGACTAACCTTTCTTCGAAAATGAAGAGATAAGATTTTGATGTTCTTCTACAACTGATCTATAGTCTGTCTTTTCTACAGTGTTGTGTCCAGGCGAGAGATCTTGGAGAGCAAACGAGGTGATCGTTTGAGAAAGAGAAATTAAAATTATCTGCCAGGGCAAACTGTGATCGAAGGTCAGCATCTACTACCATACAGTGGCGCCAGCAAAGGGGAGCGGGAGCGGCCGCACCCCCCCCCCCCCCACACACACACACACTTTCGCCAGGACCGTTTTTGAGATAGTGCGAAATCGTCGAGAAACATATAGGGGAGTCTATTATTAATGTTGACAAAATAGAAACTTTTATTTATTTTGAAAAAGTATTGGTACTGGGTAATAGGACAGCCAAAAACATGGTTGATATCGACAGGCTTGAACAGGGTTGAGCTGGCCAGCTTGAACAGGGTTGTCAACAGGCCTGTTCATGGATGTTGGAACAGTATTGTTCATGGCTGATGATCGAACAGGCTTAAACAGCATTTAATTTTCATGCATGATACATGTTGGTACAACAGCCATGAATTTGGTTGTTCTATCAGACTGGTTTTTGCATGTTCTAACATGCATGAACTACTGCTGTCGATTCAACAAGCCTGTCACAACATGTTGAAACATGCTTGAACAGTCTTGTTATTTTAACAGTCATGTTCTAACATGTTGACAATGCTGTTACAGGCATGTTGAACCAACAACCTTGTTACAACCTGTGAGATTTTTACGTGTGTAGGTGAAGACGCGAACTTCGCCATTGATGTGTATACGAGCATACCAAGCACGCGCTGTTCACGTGAAAAATATTCGTTGCACAAATAAAAAATAGGTACGCAGTGCGTACATGTGTCTACTGGATTTTGCTATTTTACAAGGCTAGTGTGAGATATTACTAGCCGTTACAGAAACGTGTGCAGAATAGGGAATTGACAGCAGTTTAATTGCAAATTTTGTTCCGAAAACAGCATATTTAAAACTAGAAAAAGATAAGTTTGGCACAGCTTGCATATTGCATTGGTTCTGTTGAGGAGTACACGAGCATTGTAATTTTAACTTTGCCATTAGGCATAAACAATAACTGGGTCCCAAGGATGCTGTAGCAATGATCATGTGTGTACAGCGTGATCACATGTATATTGAGCCCCTTTGATATCGTCCTTTTGGACGAATCTGGGGAATTGTCAAAATACGGGTCTTTTTGTGGGAGAGCAATTAAAAAGGATGGTTTTTGTAATGCTACTCCGAGAAGATGGAATTTGCAGTGACTATTTAACCATCTTAGTTATAAACTATTATTAATTATATTAAAGTATTTGTCGTGTTTCTCAGAGTGATCTTGAAGAAAATCGAAAATATTTTTTCTTCCATGTTAAACATCGCCATTTTTGTTCTGCGACACTCAGATCATTCACGTTACAATGGCTTGATTTTTTGTAAATGAAGGAAATAGCATTCTAGAAAGTATGATATTTCAAAAATTTCCGGCAGAGCACACCCCCAGATGCCTTAGACCCCCCCCCCCCAGTTTTCCAATCCTGCCGGCGCCACTGCTACCACAGTACACAAGAAATCATCTTACCACTGGACGAGAAAACACTCATCATGGGCGATTGTGGTAGTCCAAAAACATTCTGCAATTCAAGAATTGTAAGACAAATATGTTATGTTTGTGTTGTTTTAAACTCCACAAGCTGTAACATATTACAAGATCAACCAAACGTACTTGTTGAGTTCTTGGGGGGCCAAATGCACTGGACAATGAATTATTCGAAGAGTTAACTAAACCACCATGGCCTGAACTGAGAGATAAGAGATTGAATAAATAACTTTAAATATGATCAGATAACGTCAAGCAATGTAAACATCATAACTTTTAGAATAAACAGATAATAATATTTATTTACAATGGGAGAGAAAAGGGATGGGGGAGAGCAGGGATGGGGGAGAGAAGAGGGATGGGGAGAGAAAAGGGATGGGGAGAGAAAAGGGATGGGGGAGAGCAGGGATGGGGGAGAGGAGGGATGGGGAGAGAAGAGGGATGGGGGAGAGGAGGGATGGTGAGGAGGAATGGGGAAAGGAGAGATGAGGAGGAGGAATGGGGAAAGGAGGGATGGGGAAAGGAGGAATGGGGAAAGGAGAAATGGAGAAAGGAGGAATGGGAAGGAGGAATGGGGAGAGGAAGAATGGTGAGAGGAGGAATGGGGAGAGGAGGAGTGGGGAGAGGAGGAATGGGGAGAGGAGGAATGGAGGGATGGGGAGGAGGGATGGGGAGAGGAGGGATGGGGAGAGGAGGGATGGGGAGAGGAGGGATGGGGAGAGGAGGGATGGGGAGAGGAGGGATGGGAGGAGAGGAAGTATGGGAGGAAGTTATGGAAAGAAAGAGAAGGGGATGGGAGGAAGGAAGTTATGGAAGGGCAAGGAGGGGTCAAAAGAGGTGATAAATAAGTGGAAGTAAATTAGTATAAAAAAACTCATTACTTTCCAAGAAAAGATCGTGGTTGTTGCTGTTGTTGAGCAATAATTCCAGGTGAACTCCTTGAAGAAAAACATAAATATATGAATGATTGTGTATCTACTTTATTGCATTGTTGGTATTGCTGTTGTTTCTGTCTTTGTTGTAGTTCCTGCTGCTGTTTTTGTTGCTGTTGTTGTTGTTTCTGTTTTTCTATTACTGTTGTAACTCATGTTCATACCAGCTATTGTTGTTGGCACTGCTGTTGTTGTTGCTGTTACTGCTGTTGTTGCTGTTACTGCTGTTGTTGTTGCTGTTACTGCTGTTGTTGTTACTGCTGTTGTTGTTGCTGTTACTGCTGTTGTTGTTGCTGTTACTGTTGTTGCTGCTGTTGCTGCTGTTGTTGCTGTTACTGCTGTTGCTGCTGCCGCTGCTCCCGCTGTTGCTGCTTCCGCTGTTGCTGCTGCTGTTGCTGCTGTTGTTGTTGCTGTTGTTGTTGTTGTTGCTGTTGTTATTGCTGTTGTTGTTGTTGTTGTTGCTGTTGTTGTTGTTGTTGTTGTTGTTGCTGTTGTTGTTGCTGCTGTTGTTGCTGTTGTTGTTGTTGTTGTTGTTGTTGCTGTTGTTGTTGTTGTTGTTGTTGTTGTTGTTGTTGTTGTTGTTGTTGTTGCTTCTGCTGTTGTTGTTGCTGCTGCTGCTGTTGCCGCTGCTGCTGTTGTTGTTGTTGCTGTTGTTGTTGTTGTTGTTGCTGCTGCTGCTGTTATTATTCTTGTTTTCTCTATTACTGTTCTAACTCATGTTCATGCCTGCTGTTGTTTTTATTGGCATATTATTATGGGTGCCTCACCTTCCTATAGTTGATGCTGCAGGTAGACCAGGTGCTCTGTTAGTTGTTTTACTGCCTAGGGAATTAAAGGCTGCTTGTGCTCCAAGATGAGGGGAACTTGGTGGTAAACTAAGACCACTTGTACTACGTTGACCCATTGAGAGAATACCTCTACTAAAGAATTAAAACAAGACACATATGAAATGTAGTCTTTTACTAAAACACCCAGATCAAACAAAGATGAAAGTCAATGATTATTAGCTATTAGACAAGAGTTTGTATGTGAGTTGCTAAAAACTCTTGCTGTTCCCAGTCAAACAAGGATGATAGTTTATGAACTATTATCAATTCTCATGTCTGCTAAAGCCAAAATTATCATTTATTGTAAATTCTCATTGAACCAGTACAAAGTTGATTAGTGAATGAGAGTTGATGAGACTGTACACAAAAGTTGATGAGAGTACACAAGTATTGATGTGAGTACACAAGAGTACACAAGAATACACAAGTGTTGATGAGAGTACACAAAAGACTTTTGTGTATTACTTTTGTGTATTCTCTGCAGCACTTGTGTACTATTATGTACTCTCATCAACACTTGTATACTTTTGAAAAGTGCACAAGTGTTGATGAGAGTACACAAGAATACACAACAGTACACAAGTGTTGATGAGAGTACATGAGAATTCATGATGAGAGTGCACAAGAATTGATGGGAGTACATGAGAGTTGACAAGAGTATAAACAAGAGGGTACATCAGAGTTGATGATAGAGTGCATAACTAATGTATATGTAAAGCAGTATAGTTCTTTGTTCTGACATACAAACTCACCTTCCAGGTTGCGATGATGAGACAGGTGAACTGACGCTGCTTAAATGTTGCAAACCTGAACTGACATTTGGTAGTTGACCAGATAAATGGTTGGTATGGTAACCAGGATATGACACACTCCTACTGAACTACAGATGAAAAGGAAGAAAATGTTCTTAATGGGGGAAAGAAATGGAAGGAGGACAAATAGGGTTGTCATATGCTAAAGGGAATAGAGTACTCCATTGTCGAGGAAGTTTAGCAGGGGGAAAATTAAGTCAAAGTAAGATCAGACAATTACCAAAGTAATATAGCTTTTTCTAGCAAAAATGAAGAAAATAGCATGGGAATAGCCCCCAGCAAGGAAACTATAAGCAGCTGAAATTATCTGGAAGATTCTAGCAGAACCATAATCATCACAATTAATGACAGTATGTAATACTATTTTTCCCAACCACAGTATGTAATGGTTTAGATGTTTGTGCATGTAAATTCTCAAGGTTGAACTTTAGGTGAACTACAGTACTGTTCTAGGGGTCTTGCATTTCAAGCTGTATAAAGCTGGCAATTTTGCAACTAGAGCAGAGCCTCCTTTCCTGATGAAATCTGGGAAAACAATTATTGTACCTGTGGTGAGCCTGTAAGACCACGACTACTACCTGGTGGACCAGGAATTGAAGTTGAAGATAGCCCGCCTAAAAATCACGGACATTACTTAGTAGAAATAAACAAAAATAAGCCATAAATGCAATAAAATGTAAACAACTTTCTCTGTGCATTGTTATATTCTCCCCAACACCCTTAATTTCTTTGTGCATACAAAATATATTCATCTCTGGTGAATTATTAGACATGGCCACCGTATGAGCTACCATGCAGCTAATGGGCAATTCCATGTTTAAATGCACTTTTTGTAATTTCTTAAATTAAGCAAGAGCCCTTAGTGGCTAAGGAAATTTTATCCTCTTTATGCTTTTTAGCTATAAAAACGTCTAACTTTATTGCCAACATCCAAATACAGTGTTGTAATTCTTCAAATTTACCTCTACATAGTTACAATTTTACATGTAATTGAGGTTTTTACACAACATTTACAATGTGTGCATACTATGCTTAAACAAGCAAAAAGCCATTTTTGTTGATTGTTGAAAATATTACAATGGATTAAATTTGTTTTAAATCCAATCCCCTATCAAATTGGGTAACTTTGGGACCAAATATTAATAAAGAAGAAGCATGAGACAAAAGTGTAATGTCCGTTATGGCTTCTGTGTAATGTCCGTTACACACAAATTTGTTATTTATTTTAAAAAAAAAGGTAAAACATTTTCCAACATGTACAAATAATTTTAAAGTATGTACAAATGGATTCATAATTTAGGTGTTTTGTTGTAACAATCATTGTAATTGAGAAGATATGTTGTTTGAAAAAGTACTAAAATAAGCATGTCTTTCCTGGAGTAATGTCCGTTACGCAAAATATTGTGATTGTAAATATATGACATTTTCCAAAACACTCTGAAAAATTAGTTAGTTGAACATCAATTGTTGTTCACTTATCAGAATTTCTAATTCAAAATGAAACAATGGTAAAAGTGGAAGAAATATATCAAATTAGTTTTCAACATTTGACAAACTGTGTAATGTCCGTTACATGGAATTGCCCTAATGCATATATCACTAAGTGAGAGTTTCTATATTATAAAACAATTGTACCATTTGTTCTCACCATATACAACTTCAGCTCATGGTACAGTATATATAATTGTTATTTAAATATATCTGGTAGACAGGCCTGAATATAATTTTTTGGAGCTCGCCGGACACGATGTCCGGCCACAGAGTAAATCGGCCGGACAAGACCACTTTTCTGTCGGACACGGTTTGTTAATTTTATCCCCGAATCATTTTATGCATGACACTAAATAATTTTGCCATTATGTAATGCAGTGTGATAAATGTTGTATATTAATAGCCTTGTCGCCAATACAGCGAACAACGCTGTTAGATCTCACTTTGAATCGCCATCTTTGTGTGATTAACAATCATAAAGCGTTTACAGGTCATGACTGTGTTGACTGCGCATGGAATTCACACAATGCTTGATACGTGGGGAAAATCATTTTGAGCCACATGTCATGTGTACGTGGTCGATAAATATCAAAGTAGCTGGATTGTCATATAAACGCTTAACTTACTGGGAGGCAAAATTTGGTCTATAAGTGGTCGTGCAGCAGCTCCAAGCTGCCGGTCACAAGACGAAATAACGGTCCGGTGGTAATATTCAGGCCTGCTGGTAGACTTTGTGTGTGGTGAGCTATTGAGAAACAAGGGGGATGGGAATGTGGATAGTTACATACATACATACCTGGGCTAGCAAGACCTGATCCAAAATAATTTGCTTGAGAACCTGGGGCTGACACTATATTATTAAAAAAAGTATGTATGCATGTCCATAGTTTTTCATAAATTTTCAGCAACACCAAATAAACTACTCAGTGAAATTACAATAAATGCACAAACTCAAAAGAAATTATGTCAATCTGAGCTAGAAATGAAAACATTGAACATTGACTGTTTCTTAGATAATTTGTTCAGGTTTGCATCAAGCAGTTGGGAAAACACTGGTCTGCATATATTAGAGCTTTCCAATTCTTTAGACATATACAATTACCTGACGAACCAGAATATAGGTTTCCTAGATGTGAAATTGACTGGCTAGTGGATTGTGATGGTAATGGCTAGAAAAGAAATATTTAAAAAATGAGCCATATTTATTGTAATTAATTTTAAATTTTATTCTCCCAGATGGTCACCCATCCAAGTACTATAAGTAACCCGTCCAACTAGGCTTGACTTAATTAGTGGTGAGTTGCACCCTAACAAAAAAGTCTATAGGCCTGCCTATATGCATGTCTATAGGCAACCTATAGGATCATATACGAAACCTATAGGCTTCTATAGGCAATTGGCACATTTTCTATAGGCGACCTATAGAGAAACCTATTAGCCTATATAGGTGCCTATAGGCTTCTATAGGCAATTGGCCCATTGCCTATAGGTGCCCTATAGGTGCCTAATTTAGACGTTTTCTGTAAGGGCAGTACCGCAGCACCCTAACAGCACATGCTCCTGAACATAACCACCACACATAACAGCTTCACAATACAGTGTATATATACTGTTGACTATAATAACAGTGTGCATGGTTTTAGTACATACATACTGTTACGTTGACCTACACAAATATCTATTCAGACATCAAACTTGAGAAACATACTACATAGCTGTGAATATAGACAGTCAATAAATGTGGGGTTGGTTATTAAGCCAATGAGAACAAACCTCCTTTTCTGGTCTCCTTGCAGGAAACTGTGGCTGGTTAAAAAACATGTTCGGTGGATTATTTATATCGTGTAAAGAGTTTTCTGAGTAAAATCCACCTCTGTTTGATTTTAAGGTCCCGATTGCACTCATAATTTTGGAAATTTCTAGAGAAAATAAAATCAACTTTATGTAATGCTACATCCTATAGTAGTAATAGTACTCTTTCAATTTAAAAAAATATGTTACAAAATTTATTATTCCAATTTGCGTACTACAAGTAAATTTACTTATATTTAAAAAAACACATTTACAGTATAGTACCTGTTAAACACTATGATGCCATTAGTTTGGGCACAAAAATGGTCAATTATATTATATTCTAAAAGAAAAAGAAAAATCCTTATATTTAGAAAGTAACAGAATAGATTTGTTACAAAAGTAATACAGTAATTAATCTGTCAAAACAGATATGCAGGCATGAGTATAATCCTTATTATAAAATAACATGCATGCTACGTAGGCTCTGATTGCATGTCAATACCCGTGTTTGTATCAAGCCATAGATCCAAACACGGAAATTTCCCGCCAAAAATTTCCTTATGTTTGCTGCTCATTCTCTTGTATTATTTTATAAAAGAAATACCTAATGGTTTTTCTGTGTTTGGATACTGTTATCCAAACACTTGGGAAGTTGCTTGACTCTCAAAAAGCTAAAAAACACTTGCATAGCGGCTCCTGTTTTTTACGCTTTTCTGCAGTCCCCCAACGTACTTCCCGCGTATCACAGTATCCAAACATGGAAACCATTAGGTATTTCTTTACTAGTAATCCTACGAATAAGGTTTCAGAATACCCCAACCAATTGATAGGAGTTCCGAGGGCCTACGATCTAAGGTCGTTATCCGAGAAGACCAGAAAGTCTTACCATATTTGCTGGTAATTATTGCAAAGGCAGCACTTTCTCCTCAATTATTTTTAAGACCCTGAGTGGTGGTCCAACCCAGGATTTGAACCTGTGTCTCCAAGCTCATAGACATATGTGGTAATCACTAGACCATGCCAACAGCTGGTATTATTTGTGACAAGAACATGCTTTTAGCTTTGATACACAGATGCTTATAGTGAAGTCTGAATGCAGTGTAGACTAGCAATGGCACCCAAGTCACAATAATTTAATTTCTGATAAAGCTTGAAAGATTAATTTAATAAGGCTAAACAATTGATGCTTCCTTTAAACAAATAATCATGTATACAAACTTAATAACCTGTATTTTAGTACAAAAACCATGTGATTATAAACAATAACAACATCCTTCCCAGTTTATAAATACATAATTCATATGATCATATCTCGTTCCTCCATGCACGTACGTGTCTAAATGTACATATATTAGCTGAAAAAGTACTGAAATAGCAACGGTTGTATATCAAGCTAGCTATTTAGTAACTTTATCTCCGTTTAAATCCAGTTAAAGTTAATTTTGAGTAAACAGAAACAGCTTTCTGGGAATTATAATTTATAAAAATACATGTAATAGGAATAACGTACGTATTAGGAGCACTTTCCCCAGGTATATTAAAACACTAACACAATGGGTAGTTGAATTTGTTTCTCGTTTATCTCTTACCTTTATTAATCGCGTACTTTTTTCAAAATGATTTTGTACAACATGCCAAAAAAGCTGTGCTTTCCGCCGTGTTCGCGCTTGCGCACAAGGCAGAGCCGCTGAGGCAGTTATGGCCGTGTGAATTGTGCGAAGTACTGGGGAAAACTCCGTAAACATCCGAGTTCGAAACGAAATATCCCGATTTTGACGGCGATCAAGCGAACAAGCATAACTCACCAAAATTGGCAAAAACCTTACTCATGATAATGATATCAGTATTAAACATACATTTTTATCTACTAGGAGTATTTTTTAAACATGTCGCTAATAATATTCCGTAAACATCAGTATTGAAACACAGGGTATATGGTTCTATAAAGAGGGCCTAAAACCGGGGCTTATAAAGCGGGGAGGCTTTAATACGGTATACGGTTGAAAAATGAAAACAAAACTATTTTCAAATAATACAATATGGCGGCGGAAAACAAAAAATCTCGTTCGAGTACACCGGTTGCCAATTCTGCTGCAAATAATCTATCTTTTTCTGTGGATTCCTTACAGCTCGGAGACTCAACGCGTTCCCTACTTTCCCCTTTGTATGACAGCGACCGAGAGTCGCTAGAAGAACGGTCAATTCATTCAGAAGACGAAGAATTGTCCGAAGACGAAGTTGTTGGCAAATCGATATCTAGTGAAAGCTCCTCCGATGACGATCATTCTGAAACCATTACTGTTAAAAAGGCAAAGAATAGCAGCCCTGCTTATGGAAGTGGGAGTCTACGAAGCAACAGTTCACGGAGTATCTCGTATTCGTCTAAATGTAGCTCTATGACACCAACTTCAAATAAAAGCAGTGAATCTGGATTTGAAAATGAGATTGTATTAAGTCCTTGGGAAAAATGGCTCATGAGTAAAGTTATCGAAGACGGGGAGAAGGCAAGGTTTGATTCGAAAAAGAAAAGGCTAGCTCGGGAAATGGTTGCCCGAAAAATGGCCGAAGAAACAGAGAAAGAAAGAAAAGCAGAATTGAACAGAAGAGAATGGCTTCACTTGAAAAATAAGGAGAAAACGATAAGGAACAAACTAAAAAGGGGTGAAGAAAACTCAAGAATTTGCAAAGAGCAAGAAGAAAAAGATAGGATCCAGAAAAATTATGAAGAAAGTTATGCAAAGTGGTGTGAGATGAAAGAGCATGAAAGGGGAAAAATGATAAAAAACAGGAAAAAGGAAGAATGTGTCAGAAAGGAAAAAGAAAGTGAGCGGAAACAAAGAAGTCAAGAGTCTTATCAAGCATGGTTAAACAAATCAAAGAGTCCTCAGAAATCAACCAATAATCACTTTGGATATTTGAGTGGTAAAGTTAGGGGATATTATGATTGGACATGCTATCCAATGCCTTCATACAGTAACCCAAAACCTTGGGTTTCCCCAAAAGTTAAGAAACACTGCCATGGAAAATTGGAATTGCAACATCCATCTCCCCCATTGCTCTTTAAAGAGCTTGAAGAACGAGAAAGAAATGCCAAAGAAAAAAATTCAAAGTTAAAAAAGACCATCGAAGGTGTTTGATCATTTTATGAATGTTAATATCAAATTATTGTGCCTGGCTAAACTCTTGTCAATTTAGGAGAACACAGCTAAAAATAGCACAAGTTGTTATGCAGCATATTGGGCAGACCTGGAAATAATTCCAACCTTTCTTGGATCCTAGTCGCTAAGGACCAAATAATTTGTTTGAAAACATGGTGGTCGCACTACATTTCGCAGGACTAAAAGTCAAACAATGCCGTGCCTAGCAATTTGCTAATTTGCTAGTAGCAAAATCCATTGAATTGAGCAATCTTATATCTTTAGACTGTCACACTATCTTCAGACTGTCACACTCACAGACTAACCTACACGGCTATACACCTACACCTACAGTGGTACTGGGGTAGTGCAGTACAGGCACAGGCCCACTGCAGCAGTATAGTCACATGTATTCCTAGTATGGGGTTTATTAAGTAGTTAAGTTGGGAGTGGGAGTTGTGATTTGCCAGCCCAAAACTAAAATATTTTCTTGGAAATTTGGAATGAGGTCCCAGGATCCACCACTATTTCTAGGTCTGATGTTGGCTGAGCAACATGTAACAAAATACGGTTATGGTTCCCAGGGTGCAGCACAACATTATTCATGTCTGTTGACAACTTGCAACAGAACCTTTGTATTTTTATGCATGTACTGATTGGTAATACATTATTACACCACCAACCTTTTATGAGCAAACAATAACAAAATAAATTCTGTTGAGCAAACACACAAAATCGTAAAGTGCAAACATTTATTAAAAAATAAATTATCCCCAATGTATATCTGAAGAAACTTGCACACAATTTCTCTCCCTTCACAATCCATGAAGAAAGAACAAAAGTACTATAAATTACACAATTGCAATACCATATACAGGGTCTGAAATGACAAGATATGTCTGGTCAAAATTCAACTAAGATGTATAATCTTGACTGCACAAATTGTTCCTAACAGTGTAGCAGAAAATTATCTGAATTGTATCAGGAAAAACAATTACAAATGGTTATTCCCTTTCAATAACTTTCCAGCCCGATTGTGCTGATAGTGAAATGTCAATCAAAATCATTTCAGACCCTGATTTTATAAGATGTACTGTAGGTGTAACTACTGTACACTAACCTATTAAACAATTTAATATCCTTTTAATACAACTGGGCCAACAGTTAACTAAGTGTAATGATTATTTTCTGCTACTGTGTACCAACAAAAAATACCAGAAAGTGATTAAAAGAGAGTTAAATTGACAGACATTTTTTTATATAAATAAACTTTTACACAGAAGAATACTACTGTACTCAAATATTGTTGGTCCATGTAACTCCAAAACTATCCAATTTTTTACTTCTTTTATAGTGACAAGTTGACAAAAGTCCCCTACAGTAATATTGCTTGAGACTCTAAAAAGTTACTCCCCACCAAGTACATGTATTGGTTTTTAAGTCAATATTCCTCTTTTAGTTAATTTTTAAGTCAATTCTCTTTGTATACTGCAGTCATCAATCCTGTTAAATTAGGTTTTGAATTCCACAGGGAAGGGTAGGGCTAATGAATTATAAGTTATAAACTTATTTATGGATAAATTCTATGACATTCCGCAGATTTTATACAGTATAATTTATCTATGATGGATGTGATAACTACAAAAACTATTAATTTGAAAAAAGGAAAGTCTTAAGTGCTGACAATTTACCATGAATGTTTATAAGTTATAATTCAATAACCCATGCTCTTCCTTGCTCAATTCAAAGCCCTCCCTGCTTTTCTAGGTAAATTGATAACCACAGTACATTTTACAGAACTTCCTTAAAAATGAACTATTGAAGATTTCCTCAGTTTCAGTAATTAACCTATAGTATATACTGTAATATTTAATAACAATGAGACAACAAGCTAAGTCCAAGTTGTCTATGAGCGAATAGTCAATGAAGGCGAAGCCTGAGTTGACTATTCTCTCATAGACAATGAGGACGAGTTGTCTAAATGTGGACTATTACAAATCATGCATTCTCCAAAAACTCATCTGAAACCTGCCCAAAACGAGAGTTTTCTGCCATTGTTTTGAGCGTGTTTCACCATCATGGTCTATTACGAACAGACAACGGTTGAGTAGCCAATTAGAATGCAGCATTTGTAATGGACCATGGTCAGTTTCTACTAATAATAGTTATAAATCTTTGAAACGTAACACTGTAATGAAGTGCATGTAATGTCAATATAATACGCTATACTGTAAGTAATAATATAACAGTAGTGAGCTACTCAAGCTCACTGTTAAAATACAAATACAAAATACTAAAAGGTCTAATATAATGGTTCAAGCAATGGTGCTTTACCATCTCTTATTCGCTATTTTAATAGCTAATACACCAACCTCTTAGTAATTTTTATTTGTATACAGTACGTAATGAGTCATTTTCTCAACACAATGTTTAACCATAAGCAATAAAAATATCTAAACACAAAACAGATACTTAGTAGAATATTATCTGTGCTAAATAAGAAATAATTTTCTATATGAGAAGCTAGCTATGCCTCTAGTGTGAAATTCAGTGTAATTTTAATACCAGTACATGGTGTGTGTAACTATATCAAGCTTCACAACTCAAGAAAATGTTCAATTGTCTTGAACCATAAACCTAGTAATAACACATCAACATGCAACTCTAACCTGAATTTTAACAATAACTTTGACTAACTATATACACTACTAAATAATTGAATCTCTCATATGGCAAAATTCATGTAGTGTACTAGATTAAATCGCCCAAGTTTAACCCATTCTGAGAAAGTGGCCACGTCAATGTTTGATAAGGCCAAATAAAAAAAATTGTACAGTTCTGGTAACCCTACATATTTTTGCCAGTAATTTTTAGATACTCATTCCCAGTACTCTCTTATAGAGTTGGTGGAAGAAGAAAATGGTGGAGATTGTGGCTTGCCATATGCCCTCATGCATATTTATTGACAAATGGGTTAATTTGGGACTCTGATACAGTGCATGAAATCAAGTACATTGTACTAGTAAACAAAATGTAAACATACTATGGTGTTCGTAAGTGGATATATATTTAAATATAAGCTACTATAATAACATTAGTAGAAAAGTAAACTCTGATGTTAACTACAAGAATTAAGAGGGGGAAAGTTGCGTGTGTGAATTGCTTAGAAAATTCAAATCATCAATCAAAATGTCTAAACGAGACAGTCTTCAAGGATCTTCCCAGAAGATAATGTATATTTTATATGAAGAATCAAAGTGATGTGATGAGTACTGCATTTGTTAATATGTATTTTCCCTCAATGATACAGAAGCTTGTGGAAACACCACTTCAATTTTTAAAGCTAAGACAATTAAATCTAAATTACAGTACCTACACTTAACCCTTTATTCCTTAGTATCATGAACACACAAATTCTCATTAAAGTGTATATGACATGAAATGTTTTATTGCTTCATTTGAAAGAACATCAAAAAGTAATATGATATGCTGTTTACCATTCCTTGATATCTTTTCTAGTTCCAGAGTTATAAAGATTTAAAGATGTCAAAATCAAGGGAAAATATGGCACAAACAAATTGCTGATTCAGCACAAATTATGATGTCATGTGGTTTGCATGTTAGTTTGGTGAATGTTTAAATGAACTATAGCTCAGTTACTATGTGTCAGAATCAAATGAACCTTTGCACACGGATAGTGCAAGATGAAACAAAGTTGATGTCACTAACTTTGCTGTCAAGGTAACACTGTTGTACCCTTCCTTCATACTCAGATAAAATAATATTAGATGTGTGCTTGTCATACCTATGCATGCCTAAAATACATTTATACTATAATAATTTGAAAATTATACCCCCAGTGATAAATACAGTGTGTTTTATAAAATCCGTGCAAGAGGCCTGGGTACAACAGTCTTGACAACAAAATTAGTGACATTATCAATTGTATTTCATCTTGCACTATCTGTGTGCAAAGGTTCATTTGATTCTGCCACATAGTAACTGAGCTATAGTTCATTCAAACATTCACGAAACTAACATGCAAGCCATATGACAAATCATAATTTGTGCTGAATCAGCAATTTGTTTGTGCCATACTGCCATATTTTCCCTTGATTTTGACATCTTTAAATCTTTATAACTCTGGAACTAGAGAAGATATCAAGGAACGGTAAACAGCATATCGTCCTATTTTTTGATGCTCTTTCAAATGAAGCAATAAAAATTTCATGTCATATACACTGGTCTCCAACCATTATAGTACTGTTGTTTTAAAAGAGGTCTGAGTTCACCTTTGGTGATCATTTCCTTTATTTCATTACCTCTATATGTTTGGTTAACCATTAATATTATTAGGAGAAGTTAGGAACTGATCACTCCTGGGGGTATAAAGGGTTAATAAACTTCACAAGGATATCAATAACTTAAAAATGCATCACAAATGCTTGAAAGCAAGGAACCACAGAGCAAAAATGTGGAGAATCTCGAAAATGACAAATATCACTTATCTATAATGATTTCTGGGAGTTATTGAAATTGCTAAAACTCTTGTAATTTCACCAGATGGTCAATCACTAAAATAATGGCTCAATTGGTAGGCCTTTTCTAACTAAAATATAACATCATTAGTAACACCTTTGTGTTGCATAGTCAATTGCTTTGCTAACAATGACATTGGTCAAGTTTCAGGCATATGCTTCAATGAAGATCTAAGTTGACAGGTCAAATGGCAAATAATTAGATAATTTTAATATGTTACAGAGGTAATTTCCACAAGCTTTCATTGAGAGATACAGAGACACTATGATAGAGTTAACGACCATTGTGTAACTTGTGAGGAATTTATTAGTTTGTTTATTTGTATGTTCAACCTTTGTCAAATCATTCCTATGAAACAGAGTTTGCCTAAAGCGCCCCAAGGATAGATTTACGGCACATACAATTGTATTTGTATATACATTTGAGTCATACTGTATATATATTTACTTTCCACCCAGGCTCGACTCAGAAGCGCACCATGGGGTGACTGGCAACCAGCACCAGCAATGCGCCAAAACCAAATCCAGCAAGAGCAACTGCATTCCATTTCATAGAACCAAGTTCACAGAAGAGGCTTTCTCGTTCGCCTGGCAATCTGAAGAAGGTGATAAATCCATCCTTAAATAAACAAAGAGGGTGTTAACAGCCTCGAATATGTAATTTCAGACTTTGAAACCAGGCTTAAAGAGAAATGAATTAATAGTTGAGAATTTGATAACAAGTAACAACTGGACATTTGCCAACTAGCCAAGATAGCTTCCTATGCTAAATTGTAGAATACCTGTCCACTTTCGCTATTTGTATGTGTTGACAGTTTGTAAAAGGGTCAAATTACGGAAAGTTCATCATATACAATTGCTTCGTTCTATTTTAAAACCACATTTAATTTGATAACAAACAACAACTACACACAATATAAACTTTCGACATTATATTTAAAGACATTTTAGAGCATCCTGGTTTGTATTTCTGCCTTTAAATGCGGTTTCAAAAGTGGATGGGTATTCTATAATTGCTCCGATGTGTCAAAAATAAGCAAAAGAAAAAGCAGACAACTAATATTGAAATCACACAATAGTAAAACTGAAATTTCCTTTGTTCAGACTTCCTTTGTTCGGACTTCCTTTGTGATGAGCTATTGATACCACCACCTTTATTAAATCTTTCATTTTGTATTTGTATGCCTACCAGCCCAGCTGGCTAGGCCCAGACTGAATTTGAAGGGGTATTTGCATAAGATCTTGATCATTTTGGCAGAAAATTCACCATGTCACATGATCGTTCGATCAGTCGTTCTTTCAATTTCTGATTAAAATTGAGATTGACCAGTCCAACTCCAATGCTTTTGGTACACAAATAAATCTGGTTTAATTCACCATGGAGCTAGGCTAGACTAGGCAGGATCATTTTCATCCAAATTAACACAACAGTTGACAATGCTATAATTTGGTTCTTTTGAATCTGTAACATTAATTAACCTAAATGTTGTAATAATCTGACAGCAAAAAAAATTATTTGTTCCAACATACAAAAACTTCATGTTAGGCCACATAAAAAAATTACTTGTTTAACATCCCCCGCCCGACCTGGGAAATGTCCCGACCTCAATTTGCTTTTTATTTTTTATTCTGCACAAAACATAGTTTAAACTATCAAAACATAGTCAATCGAGATATGGTCTGGAAACTCGGCAAACTTCAAAGCGACTATAATGAGCTAGTCGTTTTGATGTTGAACCGTACCTTACACCATGCACATCCTTTGTTTTAGGTTTATTAATTTTTAAACAACACGGTTGAGCGATTAAACCCAAACGATTCTATTGGATGATTGCTTCATCATACTAAAATACAATAGGTTCAGTGACCGTGCACAAAATTGCGTAAAGACGAACAAAAAGATAGAACAAAGACTTTAGTTGAGTTTTCAGACCATATCTCGATTGACTATGATCAAAACTATCGTTTTCCACCTTAGAAATACCCTACTCATGTTTTACTGTCCATTTGAGCATTGTCGATCTCCATTCTGTCGGGCACCTCGATGAGACCATGATCAGACAAAAGTGTAACCATGGTTGATTGAAATTTAAAATCCGGTTTGCTTTGTCACGGCGGTTTGAAATATAAAAATATAAAAAAATTAAAATAAAAACCTCCCTCCCTCCCTGGAAAAGTTGGAATGGGTGGACACTAAACAAGTAATTTTTTATGTGCCCTAAATATTACATGGGTCCTCGCATGGGTCAATAATGGGTGGAGTCGAAATGGTAGAAGTTCAGTGTCTTGGTTCATCATAACTTAATGAGGCATTGATAAGCCGTGAAATTGCAGTTGTTTTCAAGTTTTTTTATTTAAGTTAATTTTCATTTTGAATTCAATTAGGAACTTCCTTATTTATCCCTGTCGATATTGAAATTAGGTATCGAAAACAATAGACAATTTACCTTTTATGTATTTCTATGGAAGAATTAAGGCGAATATGCTGTCAGGGTTTTGGTGGTTTTGGCCAACAACACGCTTATTTATTTTACGACAGTATTAACAACTGCTGCATGTTATAACTTTATAGATGTTCACCAAGTAAGACTTTCTACTTTCGTTTACAAATATCCCATACCGAAACTACAATCACTGACACTGTACAATAAATCCTTGCTCGCTTTTGTTGTCATAACTTTTCTAAAACAAAACGTTTAAAGACTGGCAGACTTACCCAACCACCTTGACTTTCGACCCAATCTTTCAACTTCTCGTTAATATAGTCAGTCATCCAAACAGCAATTTGATGGACATCCGCGATTAAATCGTCTCTCGTCGCACAATATGTTGAAACCGCACCACCGAAAGCAAGAAACGCGACAATCCTACCCCAGTTTATGCCTGTGGCAAAGATTTCGTTAGCTATACCAAAAAATGTCACCTCGATGTTATCGTGTGTCACATGTAGCTGTTCTCCGAGATTTGTAAAAAGTTCTGGAGAGTCGTCAACAAGTGCATCCACAGTTTGTCGTACATGAGCTTCTAGATCTGATGGGTTAGGATTATCGATGAATCCTTGTATGTTGATATTACTTTTAGTTAAAGTGTGGCTTAGTAAATCCTTCACGAGGTGTTGTATTCTTTCCCTGGAGTCGGCATCCATTGAAGCCGGCATTCCAGTGTCTTTTAGCTTCGTTGAATGGCTAAACTATAACTTTACTCCAGATATAAAACAGTATACAGGCTCCACTGGGAGTTGAACTCTTATAATCTGCCATATATGGAGTCAACTTTTATAACACTAAAATATTCGAAGACGCAATATTGACCAATCACAGCATTTTTAATTATTTACGTAATCATCATTCCTTTGAAGTTCACCGCAAGCGATTCTGAACGATGATTATAAATTTATAATTATATACGATTCATTTCAATTTTGAAACCAACATTAATTCTGTTTTGGGTAGGAATACAGAATACTGTCTATTTCTTGGGGGAAACCCTGTCATCTGTGTGAAAATATAAGAAAAGGACAACAATTATGCGTGCTTTAATTCGTGGGAATTGAACATTCTAGTTAAGTAAAAAATATTTCAAATATGCTTTTGTTTATTTTTCCCGAAACGCGCGTCATAGATGGAATTTGCACACTTGTGCCGTGCTCTTTTCGGGAATTCGCTTTTTTGGTCAACGTCTCCACTGAAATGAGCGCACGAATTTGACAAATAACGACCATATGTTCGTTGGCGCGCATTATGTAATTGCGTAAGAATAGCAAAGTGAAGGATGCTGATTGACGTTTTGTCTGTCCACATCCTGCTGCAAACAATATAAAAATGTATTAGAGTGGTAAAAGTTGCTCATGTAAGCACATTCCACCATCACTGCATGGTTTTTCTCACTGAGAAGGTCAAATGAGAAAGGTCAACAATAATAAATAACGCATCAACACGAAGGCAACGAAATGCCTTTGGTTGGAACGAAAATAATTCTAAAATTGTCAGCAAGCTTACAAAAAACGTGCCGTGCTGAATCGATAACTTAGGTCAGCCGAAAGGTGGTCAGCCGGAAACCTCACAGCACAAGAATTCACAGACAAATGAATGCATGCATATTAAGTATTTGAACAATGGATTGGCCCTTGACCTGTACTGCCTGTCTAAATTTATGATATCCAGAAAATGTGTAATGATTACCTAAATTTACTGATATCGTACAGTAAATTCGCGGCATTCAAATTATCCCAGAAGCATTGTGCATTGTTTCGCTAATCTGTACGGTTTAGAGTGTCTTATAGGAAAGTGGATGGGTGGATGAACTGCAGGGTGGGGGAAAAGTTAACCCAGTGAGCAAACTGGACACCTAAAGGACTGCATTTTGGTTTTTGAATGCAACTATTATGCATTTTCTCTTTGTATAACCAACCAAGAAAAAGAGATGTGTTTACACTCGTAACGTATTTCCGCTCGTCTTCGACATGCTGTACTTCACACACGCGCATAACTTAATTTCCGGGCACAAGACCGACCTCACCTGCTGATCGAGAAATGCAACTCGCGAGGAAATTGCAAAAAGGGATGAGTCAAAAGCGTGGTCTTTATTTTTGGTTAGGTTAGGATTAGCTAGGATTAGTCTAGTTGTGTTAATGTAGTTGTGTCAAGCTTATATCTGATTTTAGAAAAATGATTCCCGCGTGCAGGAATAGAACCTGTAACTTTTTGATTTTCCCTCTAACCCGAGCTACCGAGACTCAGATGGAGAGCAAAGGTTACTTACTACCTATGGGGCAGTGCACTATATATCAGTAATACTTGGGTGTGTTAATATATACACAGCTGATGAAAGTAGCTCTGAGTGGTACAGGTACGATTCCTGTCTGCGACTCAAGATCATTTTTCTGAGGATATGAGCTTGACGATCTTCCATGTATCATTAGAAAATGGGAAGGTCATCGCGAGACGTGTCAATTCATGATTACCATCAAATTATTCAAGAATATGACGTCAATGCAGAGTATTATATAATATATACATTTTAATAATTATAGAATGCGTCGATTTCCGCGGCACAACGTCACATTGTTGTATGTGTATTTTCAATAGAGTTCAAAGACCGTTTTTGACGTCAGACACGCACGTACTCTGCACTAGCTTGTGAACGCCTATCCGGGGTTTTGGGGATTTTACATATTTGTGATCTTTGGAATCTCTTGAGAAGAATTGTAAAATATCTTCGGTCGTGCGAAAATTTCATCTTCATGCCTTTTTCCCTACTAAAGTTGATTTACTATTCACAGGAATTGACGTCAGAGTAGGGACACGCAAACACGTTGCACGGTGAGTTTATAAGAGCCAAACTTTCTTTGTATTTTACTGTTGAATCAGTATGCAATGTCTTTCCGTGTCCCTGCTTTGACGCATTTCCTGTGAATAGTAAATCACATCAGCAGCGGCTGGAAAGGCGAGTGAAAAGGCATGAACATGAAATTTTCCAGCGACAAGAATAGATATATTACATTTCTTCTTGGTAGAACCCAAAGATTATGAATATGTGAAATCCCCAAACCCTCCATGGGAGTTTAGCCTGTACACATCCGCAAAACCACACAGGCTAATCAGTGCCTAATGGAGTTGTTTTAACAAACACAACTGTAGTCTACTACTATTATAGGTAATATTTGGCATTTCACTCGATCAAACTACATGCCGAAAGGATTTATGGTGAAGGAAAATTTCGAGTGTTGGAGTTTGGTCTTAAAATGTATGTATTCCAACACTCGAAATTTTCCTTCACCATAAATCCTTTCGGAATGTAGTCTGTACTAGTAGTGTTGGTCATGATTGACTAACACACACACATATATATATATATATAAAAAATTCGCAACTGGTCCCGGTTTGGTCCAAAAATGTATATATTCCAACACTCTAAATTTTCCTTCACCATAAATCCTTATTACTTGTAATATACCCAGAACTCGTGACTAGGCTCGGCAACGGCTTCCGTAGCTCAGTGCAGAGTCGCGGGTTCAATTCCAGCCGGAAGGCCTTGAAGTTGCATTTTTCGCAACTGTGGTCCCGGTTTGGTCTTAAAATGTATATATTGCAACACTCGAAATTTTCCTTCACCATAAATCCTTCGAATATATATATATATATATATATATATATATGTATATATATATATATATATATATATATATATATATATATATATATATATATATATATATATATATATATATATATATATATATATATATATATAAGTAGTTAAAACAGATTTTAGGTTATATATCACACTATCCTTAAAATAACAATAGCCTTTGTCAATCCGGAAGATTTTATTAGGCTAACTAAATTATTTGGCTAAGCATTTCTCGAGGCGTCTGACTCAGTTGTGAGAACACGACCATGTATATGAATAGAAAACCTGAAGGACACATCGTCCGAAACGTCGCCATGAATATACATGAATATATTTTTCAACACATTGAAGTTCTCTTATTTCTCCTTTTCATATTATATCCAGTTCTTTTGAGAACTTAGCAGCTTTCATATTTATTCTTATAGGCGATTTTTGAAATACTGTTTGGTTTAGTTTTTATTTAAATAATTTGCATCAAGTCGCGACAAACATCCCATCTTCCTAATCAAAACGTCACCAAATCAGAAATACACAATATCAAAAATCGCTGACACGTTATGCAGTAGATAATTTCCTGGGAGAATACAACAATATTAACCTCAAAACCACAAACTGAATCACAAAGGACTTTAGTTTAAACTACGCATGCAAAATAATTAGCATACAACGACGAGGATGGAATATATCTTTATGGATAACTCGACTAAAAAAATTAAAAGTAAGCTTGCAATTCCGCATCCCCATTCTCTCCACGCGTCCCCAAAACACCCCGTGAGCCTAATACAAGCGAATAGCTCACCTATAGTATATTACATTATTACTACAAATAAAAGCGCAAGAAGCCTCTGCGGAGGAGAGAATCAGTTGATCAAATATTGATATATATTATATGTGGTGATCGCATTAAAAATAGGAGCGCAATGCGTGCTTTTATACGAGGCGATACGTCCAGTTAATGCTTTGCGCGCTCACAAGCTTGCTCGCGGCCATTTTTTGGGCCACGAAATTGAACAAGTCAACCAATCCTTCGATATCTGAGATTCTGAGCAATCCTTGCCGTAAATTACTCAAATTGTGTTTTTCGTAAGAGCAGAGATAATATATATAGTAAGTTATTATTGTCATATTTTTTATAGTATTTGATTACACTCGGTGCGCCGTGGAATTGTGTTTTGAGACAGGTATCCGTCGCTCGTGGTTTGCCGTTTGATGCGTGAATTTCCTTCAAGACCGCAGTTTCCTGGCAAAGCCAATAGTATAAGATCCTTATATTCCATATATTCTGTGAGTAGAGGAACAGATATTACGCTAGAAACGAACGCTCACTGCTGTAAATCGTTGTACTGGACAAGGCCGTTGTAATCGAAGCCGTTGAGAATAGAACACGCTGACAGACGACGGCACGAAGAGTGCGGTTCACAATATTCGACAAACTCAGAGTCTTAAACGACTTTTAACAGCTTATTATGTCGTAAGAAGATAACAAAACAACAAGAAAACGTAATAAACCGAGGTAGTTAGAAGCAAGTTTCCCAAATCAAAACAATAATTCACAAGCGCGCAAAGCATTAGCTGGACACTCATCCTTTAACCCTATTGCTACTTTAAGTAGCCCAAACATTTGGGGTATATAAGAATATTAAAGAATATTAAACGACGTGCTGGATTGCCATCTACCGACCTCGTTCGCATATACCTTGCACTGGTTAGATCGGTCCTTGAGTACTGTTCATGTGCTACTTGGACGACTTGCATTCATAGGTACCTCCGTGACAAAATTGAGATGGTACAAAAACGAGCCTTGAGGATTTTATATCCAAATTCCCATTATAGTGATGCTTTGATCCTGTCTAAGTGCACCGCCTTGATGATCGAAGGCGTGAACTTTGTCACAGACTTTTTAAGAAGATAAAACAACCTAGCTCACATTTTCATCTTCTTCTTCCCCCCTTACGCTCATATTATAGTTTTTTTTATTCAAGTGGTAATATATGTAGTAGGCTTTATCTTTATAGTTTTATAAGTAATATTAAGAATATATTGTTGTAAGAGCATTGAGACTATTGTATAATGCTCCTAATACGTCTTATTATTATTATTATCACTCATATAATCTACGCAATAGTTCGAGCTTTACCTTACCGAAGTGTCGAACAGACAGGTTTAAGAGAAGTTTTTTCCCTACTTTAATGCACAGTGCTCTATGACTGAATAGATTATTGTAGTTTAAATGTATTATAATTTAATAATATCGTCAATATAGAGTTTGTAATTTTAGATTAAGGTTAAGCCTGTATCCCAGTCCCAATTTACTTATTAACGATCTCTCTTTTTAGCCTATCTTGAACTCGTACGCATATTGTAATTCACTAATGTTGTGCCATAATATGTTTCATTAAATCTGCTATTATATTACTAGGAGTAATCAAAGAATATGTTATTTTGTTTCTATGTTATTTCCGTATGTTATTTTAATATTAGAAAGGTATTCCCGTTCGTTTGTTCGATTTGAGAATATATTGTTGTAAGAATATATTGTTGTAACAATATATTCTTACATTAAGAATATATTGTTGTAAGAGCTGTGAGACTATTGCAGTATAATGCTCCTAATACATCTTTATTATTATTATTATTATTATTATTTGAAATATGACTGCTTGCGGACGCAGATAAGTCGTTCAATTCAGAAATATTACACGAGGCTTGCTCGTTTCGAGTAAATGTTGTTCGAATTAGATGTATGGCGTTCAAATGGTCATATCGAATTTTGACATTATAAACGCGCTATATGATTACCGTATGTTATTTTAATACTAGAAGACTATAATGGGCCATATATGATCGCCTTGATACATGGTTTAGATTGTTATCGAGTGGAACACGGCAACAAACGACAGCGTCTTAATTCAAGGAGACACTATAACCTCAATGTTTTTGACAACTGTGACATCGGATCCCGCATGATTTCCGTATGTTATTTTAATATTAGAAGGTATTCCCGTTCGTTTGTACGATTTGAAATATGACCGCCAGATAAGTCGTTCAATTCAGAAAATATTATAAACGTAATGTTCGATTTGGCAAAAGTGTCGCTTGGCCTGATCCTGAACACGGTCTCGAGGCAGCAAGACTCCATGCCAGTCCTACTCTTATATATTATACTATAAGGGTATGAGCAACAAAAATCAAAGTTGAAAAATGAGAACCAAAATAAAATAGCATTCGTCATTGTGTTAAAATGATCGTATATACGTATATAAGTCGAAAACTCTAAGGATTTCAGATCAAGATACGGATACGCTTTCACTAATGCGATAATTTATTCTGGTAATTTATTCAAAAAGGGTAAAGTTTTTATCAGCTGTAAAGCACAGTAACCCATGACATGCAAGATTAAGAATGCATTCTCTTGCATCGAACGCAATTATTATTATTATATTATCCAAAGCTTTTAGAGTTTTAAATTCGTATTTTAACATTGCCTACGCAACACGATATTTTTTTTATAAGATATGATTGCTCAAACATCAATTATCTTAATCCATGAGGAAAGAAAACAGTGTAACGATGGTAACCAAGAACGTTGGAACGTTCGTGTATATAGTTATCGTTTAGAGAATAAAACATACACCGTTGTGACACTTTAATTCCACTTCGTCTTTCAAGCCGGAAGTGCTACGACGAGAAAGCCTTCCCATAATTGCCAAACTCAAAATCATATTGTCAGTCAGTTGTCTACTTGTCGTCTCTAGTTCTGCTCGGTCTTGGTTATTCAATAGTATTGTTGATATACAGGTTGCACAAACTGTGGCCTTGGAATCGCCGTCCTTTTATCCCAGCAGCATTTCTGATTGCACGATGGCGCACAGGAACTTGGACATGCACCGGGGCATGAGCCCCCGGAGTAGGCCGTTGCAGGAGGTTGGGCGGCCGTGAGTGCGTTGTTTGCGCCACAGCACTGGGACGAGCAAGCCGGAGAACAGGCTTGGCTGTTGCATGGTGACGGGCATTGGCCAGGTTGACCTACGAGAAAGATTTTGGATGACGAAGTTACCGTAAAATCCACGAGAGTTGATTTTAGAGATTTTGGCTGACATTTTTTATCCAAAAATAAAAATCGTTTTTCGAATGTTCTCGCTATGTTATGAACTCTCATCAACTCTCATCAACTCTCATCAACTCTCATTAACTCTCATTAACTCTGATTAACTCTGATCAACTCTGATCAACTCTGATCTACTCTCACTAACTCTCATCAACTCTCTCATTCACTCACATCAACTCTCATTAACTCTCATTAACTCTGATCAACTCTCATTATCTCTGATTAACTCTGATCAACTCTCGTCAACTCTCATCAACTCTCATTATCTCTCATTATCTCTCATTAACTCTGATCAACTCTGATCAACTCTGATTAACTCTCCTCTGATCAACTCTCATCAACTCTCATTATTAACTCTCATCAACTCTCATCATCTATCATCAACTCTGATTAACTCTGGTTAACTCTCATCAACTCTCATTAACTCTGATCAACTCTCATTAACTCTCAGTGACTCTTATCAACTCTCATTAACTCTTATCAAATCGCATACATTTTCATCAACTTTCAAAGTGTTCAAATTTAAACGTGAGTCAATGAGAGTTTTGGTTCATCAGACAAGACTTGATAAGAGTCCATGAACTCTCAAACTAATCGTTTCAATATCTTATGTTGCCAATAGTATACGTGTATGATAATGTTTAACGCACCAGGTTGACCAGGTTGTTGACCAGGTTGTTGACCAGGTTGTGGTACTTGAGGTGACTGTGGCTGCAACTGTTGTTGCTGAGGAGGTGGCAGCAACTGTTGACCACGTTTGCCTTTCTTCCCCTTACGTGCATAAGGATCATAGCCTCCATATCCTGGTTGCTGTTGGCCATAGGGCTGCTGTTGGCCATAGGGTGATGGTTGCTGTTGGCCATAGGGTGATGGTTGTTGACCGTATGGTGATGGTTGTTGACCGTATGGTGATGGTTGCTGACCGTAGGGTGATGGTTGCTGACCGTAGGGTGATGGTTGTCGTTGACCATATGGCGATGGTGCTGGCTGTTGGTACATGCTCAGTTGTTGGTTCCTTTGTGCCTCTGCAGCTTGGGCTGGTGCCAAGCGACCCCAATTATCATCTTGCGGATGGCCATCTATGGAAGAACAACAATATGGAGATATGGAGTCCATGCATAGCAAAATCAGTTATAGAGCACTTCCCATCTCAGTCATCAGAAGGTTACAGGTTGTCTACATGTATAGTATTCTCTCTATATCTTCTCACTCCATGCAGTTTATAACCGAATCAGTGGTTATAACATTTCACACGTTATCAGAAGGTTACAGGTTGTACACATGTGCAACCTTCGCGCTATAATCAGTTCATGTAACCTGAATCAGCGGTTATAAGTTCACTATATGTAGTATTTTCTCCACCTTCTTAGTCCTGCGCTCAATGGTTAGAGCATTTCACATATTGTGATGAAAACATTACAGGTTGTACACATAACGTAATTTTAAATAACTAAAGTATAACTTTATTCCCTCCAGATAAAATTAAGAGTAGTCCAAAGGAAAGTCTCAATTCACGGCTACTGATAAATATTTAGAGCATTTTGCCATGAACATGCACTGAAAAT
This sequence comes from Chrysogorgia sp. JL179-B06, assembly GCA_035772405.1. NCBI lineage: Eukaryota > Metazoa > Cnidaria > Anthozoa > Scleralcyonacea > Chrysogorgiidae > Chrysogorgia > Chrysogorgia sp. JL179-B06. Next base: position 3,790,361 of record JAYKKM010000477.1, read on the forward strand.
TGCAACTTTGACCAGCGTCAGGAAATGGTCTTGGTCTATAAAAACTTAAATTAATGTAATTAATGTATATATAATTGTATATATTCACTCACCAAGATATTTCCGTGGGACGGCCATGACAATACAGGCCAAAAACGGTAAAATCAGCCAAGACTTCATTGCTAAAAAGGACGGAAAAAAATCATTACTCTACTAATGGCTAACTGGGAATTTCATCTCTAGCTCCAGCGAAATAAACGAAAATACAATGATCTTGAGCTTTAAAAGAAACAAGTTTTAACACTTTTTGTTTGGCTTTCGTTTACCTTTTCGTAAAATGTTCTCGGTTTAATAAAAATCTGGTAATAAAGCGGGCCTTAATTATTTTCCCGTACCAGCAAGAACCTGTTGCATGAAGGATCATCGAGAAGACGATCTTGAAAAACCGCTTCGATACGGCTTCACGCGCAGGCCTAACATTAACGCTTATTATGAGCCGATTATTTTAGCTTTAAGTACTCCCGTTAGTAACACGACTCACCTGAACTTTTTTCTTTTCGTTGAGCAGTTTCGTTGAAAAGAAACAAGAAACGACGCTGTTTAAACCTTCATGTACTTTTGTAGACGTTCGTTATCTTTTGCGACAACTCAAGCACACAGTCACATGACCTGCATGATCTCATTTTCAAATCATTTTTGTCGTCCGTTTTGACCAGCTAGAATCCATCTACCAGCTTTGGGTTATCTTTTAGTCCAACGTCCACGGAAAACTGATTTCAGTGAACTAGCAGCCCGCCTAATTTGCTTCTGCAGCTTTGATTTTTCAATTTTTCCATGAAAACGAAGAGTGAACTGTACAGCTCGACAAGTACTAATGACAAGGTCGCTGTTAAAATCCGTTGAATGAGTTTTATGTTGACATTTCTTGACTGCAACTAGTGTTTTGCAAAACGTTTAGTAGCCTCGATGAACACATGTAATATATAAGAATAAATATGAAAGCTGCTAAGTTCTCAAAAGAACTGGATATAATATGAAAAGGAGAAATAAGAGAACTTCAATGGACAACGTTTCATCTGACCTGAAGGACACATCGTCCGAAACGTCATTCATTAATATACGTATATATAAGTACTCTTATAAAGTATTTTTCGACACATTGAAGTTCTCTTATTTCTCCTCCAAATTTGAAGCTAGTTCTTCTAATGTAAATAAATATCCTTTATTTCGTCTTTTGTATACTGCACTTTACTAATGCTTGTATCATTTGTGAAGTGATTATGGTTATGCTAGCTAGGTCGCAGAGTTTACTTCATATAATAAGACTCCATTCCTTTGTACTTTTGTCATCTGTACCGATCTTATATATGCATGTTTGAAAACAAGATGTAACACCTTTCCTGTTCTTTGGAAAGCGGTAGTGTGCATTATGACGCCCGTTGGTGGCTACACTATAATCGTAGCGTCCAATGTATGTATATGCGCCTCTACTGCGCCTTAATTGACACGCTTGGGCTGGTGATGTTTGAATGGAGGTCGGTTCGTTCTTTCAGTCTGAAGTTTGAGATCGGTTCAGCTTCTTTGACTCAAACTTGCAACTCATGGTCTTACTGAGAATGGCTATTCCACATTCGCTTGACATTGTGACATCAGAAGACTCGAACAATTCAGTTTAGTTTTTTAGTTTACTAGATTTTATCACTCTTTTAGGTGAACAGAATACCCCAACAGGCTAGAAGACCAATTGATAAGGGGTTCCGAGGGCCTACGATTTAAGGTCGTTATCCGAGAAGACCCGAAAGTATTACCATTTGCTGATATTATTGAAATGGCAGCACCGTTTCTCCTCAATTATTTTAAGGCCCGGGGAGTGGAGGTTCGACCCAGGATTTGAACCTGTGTCTCCCAGCTCATAGACATGTGTGGTAACCACTAGACCACAACATCTGGTTATAATATAATATTATTCATTATGATATAATATTATTTATTTACCATACCCTCACATTAGTGTTTTTCACTGAACACTTCTGTAACATATATAGAAAATACAATACAATAATAGACAATCAATAAATTAATAGGTACATGTTGCACACAGTACCTCATGCATATAACACAATACAATACAATACAATACAATACAATACAATACAATACAATACAATACAATACAATTACAATGCAATACAATACAATACAATACAATACAATACAATACAATACAGTACAATTATACAATACAATACAATACAATACAAATACAATGCAATACAATACAATACAATACAATACAATACAGTACAATTATACAATACAATACAACACAAATACAATGCAATACAATGCAATGCAATGCAATGCAATGCAATGCAATGCAATGCAATGCAATGCAATGCAATACAAATACATAATTATACAAAAATAAGCTACATCGAGCAGGGCCTTTAGAACAACAGGGCCTTTTATATTTAGGGAACGTTTGACGTAATAGTTCAAACACGAGTGTTTGAACTTGCTGCTCAAACGAACCTGTATTTTAAGAGAAAACTCGACATCAAAGTTGGTTCAAACCCTCCGTCACGGCGATCAATTGAACCGAATGAGAGATGAAACTCCCTTAGCTAGTAAACCAAAAACTCGTTATTTCCCTGATTTTTTATTTTACAATTAGTAATAGTTTGTCCCACAGAAAATTTAAATGTCCTGTAAGTTTTTTGCCTTAAAAGTACAACTGTACTTGTGAAAATTTTGAATATCTCTGACCCTTGTATGAGTTTGAGAAAGTCGTTCCAAACACTATACTGTGGCGCTATAATTTGCGTGAGTATTATTATTATTATTATATTGTGAGGAAAGGCCCGTTTACACAGGCGATTTTTCTCTTTTTAACACCCGCGGTATATGAACCTAGATTTTTCCAAGTTAGCCTAATATAGGTTCTTATATAAATGGTGTTTACTGCAAAATTAGGCTATTTAGGTTCTTAAACAGGTTCTTATTTTCTTAAGAAAAAAGCGACTTGATTTTGGCAAGTGTGGTCTATTATTTATAAATTATGCATACATTTTCTCCAAATAACTGCAATCTAAGCAAATACAAACCCTATATATATGCACTTTAAAGCTACACTGTATGTAATTTACAGCTTACTGTGTGTAAATTCAATGGAACAAAACAACGTATACAACTGTAGACATATATACACTATTTGTCTGGTTCTGGCTCATTTTCATTACTTTGTAGAGTTTATTTTCTTTGATTTATAAATTTTTAGTTTTTAGACTCTATTTGATAAAATAAGAACCTGCTTTCAAATTTTAGCCTAAAACAGGTTCTTATGTAAAGGGGGTCTAAATGGAATATCTATGATTTATGATTTATTAACTTCGCCAACAATTACAACTATATACATACAGACGTACAATAACAGCAAAACAAATTACAGGGACACCGCTACAGCATAGCCAATTACAGCGGACCCAAGGAATAAGATCTAAAATCCTAATAAATGACAATATTAAAGCAACAAATAATAGAACGCGGAAGACTGCGAACAGTGTTACACTTACAACAAATTGTCTTATAGTTCTTGGATCATCTGCGTTATAGTTATTATTAACAGCAGCAAAATAATATGACGTAAGGCTATTTTAAAGGTGTTCAAATTGATCATAGTAATAACCAGTTCATCGACTAAGATATTCCAAGTTCTTATTGCTCGGACAATATAAGATCTCTGGCATGTAGTAGTTTTACACCTAGGTATTAATGAAATCATTAATAGGTGCAGACGATCTGGTATTGTGCTTAGTAATACGTACTTGTGGAACAACCGAGTCTACTCTTATGAGACCATGGGTCATTTTAAAGAAAAAAACTAAATCTAGATATTCATGCCAATAAGAGATAGGAAGGATTGACAGAGACTGTAATCTAGACGTGTAACTAACTCTACTGGAAAATCAAGTATATACTTAGACGCGCGTCTCTGAATTCTTTCGAGTCTAGAAATTAGTTGGACTGATTGAGGTAGTGCCCAGACCTGGGGGTTGCATATCCTAAATGAGGTTGCACAAGTGTCAAGTAAATCAATCTTCTTACTGTTACACTCTTAATGTAGCGATGTACACTCTTATACGCGGGTTTTTACTCTTAGTGAGTCATCCACTATATCGCATACGTCAGGGTCAGAAAATCGCAGCAAAAATTGCACGTGTAAATGGGCTTAAAAGTGCTAATTTTAAATTTCGATTCAACACGTCATAAATTGCGTTCGAGAACTATAGGCACGAGGGTAATGGCGTCCCTTAATTAACCAATCACATCACGCGCGTCTCAAAGTAGTTTATGACACGCCAATTAGAGGCAATTAACGAGTTTGTTAATCAACACTAATCATTTTCGAAGTGACGCTTGTTAGATATGGACGAATCTTAACAAGTTCACGGAAAGATTTTGTATTTTGGAAAGCAATGCGTTTCAAAGTGCTTTGGGATTGTTTGATTTTTACCGCGATTATTGTGTGTGTCGCGGGACGCGCAGTTCCGACAGGAAGAGTGCAGGATATCGGTAAGTTTTTCTTAATTGTATTTTTCGCGCGCGTTGAGCCGCTGCTCGAGCTTTTTCAAACCCAGAACATTTCTGAGCCTAAGAGACGGGCATTAAATCTCAATTTAACTTATGCCTGGTGATATGTTCTAATTATTATATGGCTAAGAAAGATGGCGCACGCTGATTGGTTCGTGAGAGGTCCGGAAAAAAGCGTATTGCCCTCCCGGCGCTGTGAGAGGGCAATACACCTTTTTCCGGACCGTACGTTATGGCGGGAAAATTTCTGAGTTGATTTAGATGAAAATAAAACAGGATTTGAGTATGTTCGTTGAAAAAGTTCGAACAATAACACGTCCTGGAAAATTAGTGCTGCTTTTCTTGAAAGCTGTTTATCTATAAGTGAAGAAAATGAATGCCTAACGACCAGTAACGCGTGCAAACATGAAGCGAAATCAACAAGCTCAGAGGTAAGGTAAACGGCAACATCTGAAGACAAACAACCGCAGAGAACAAAATGAGCCAAAAGCCATAATAAATGTCTTATTAACCTCATTTGCTTGGTCTGTACGGTAAAGTAATAAGTCTTTACTATTGACTATTGAGCTACCTACGACTCGGATAGGAAAGCGAAAGTACATAATCCTTCCTCTTCTTCCTATTTCTCTTTACTTACCATACATCTAAACCATAAATCGGCCCGATTAATCGAAGTGTGCAAACGCACCTTCACTGGTTAGAGCGTCTCACCGGCAACCAGCGTTGAGTTGTTCAAAAGTCGATTAACACTAATCATGGATTAAAAGTTAACATGTTGATTTCTTTCTGTATATTTTACGCATCGTAAAATCGTAAAGTCTCTATTAACATGATGCAACGCTACACAAGTACGCGAACCGAATACGAAATAGTTCAACGCGCAACGACGTGGAACACGACACAACGCAACGCAGTACTGACAACAGAAAACGGCACGTACGACACTACGACGCGCAACACGACACGACGCAACGCAGTACTGACAAGTGACAACACAACACAATATAACACGGCACGGTACTACGACGCGCAACACAGCACGACACTATGACGCACAACGGAACGCAGCACTGACAACACAACGTAACACAGCACGACACTACGACGCGCAACACGACGCAACGCAATGCAGCACTGAAAACACAACACGGCCCGACACTACGACGCGCAACACAATGCAGCACTGACAACACAACACAACATAACACGCCACGACACTACGACGCGCAACACAACGCAACGCAATGCAGCACTGACAACACAACACAACATAACACGGCACGACACTACGACGCGCAACACGACGCAACGCAACGCAGCACTGACGACACTACGACGCGCAACATGACGCAACGCAACGCAACACTGACAACACAACACAACAAAACATAACACGGCACGACACTACGATGCACGAAAACAACACGGCACGACACTACAACGCGCAACGGAACGCAGCAATGACAACACAACGTAACGCAGCACGACACTACGACGCGCAACGGAACACAGAATGACACTACGACGCGCAACACAACATAACACGGCACGATACTACACTACGACGCGCAACACGACGCAACGCAACGCAGCACTGACAACACAACAGAACACGACGCAACTCATTATACAACAAAACACAGTACGACACTACGCCGCACGTCGTGCAACACACACAACACGGCACGATGCAACGCAGCACAGCAAATCACGGCACAAGCTGCACGAAAGCGGTTAGTAATGGAACGCAACAATGTCGCGAAACATATTCCAGAAACATGTTGCTTGTTTTGCAAAAAATTGTTTCGTTTATTACTTCGCCACCAGCTCGATGTTTTTGCACAATCGTTAATTATAATCTTAGGGACACTTTGGAGTGATACCGCCACAGAAAACCAAAATGGCGCGAATGATAGCGGTGACCGAGTACGCAGACAAGGGGAAGAAGTTTACAATGATAACAATGCAACGGAAAACCATAATGAATTTCAGTACGACGACATCAAACCATCTAATGGACATCACGTTGCATCATCTCACCATGGCAACGACCCATCCGTGGCTAACGACATTGATCACTATGACAACCATGAATATACTGACATTCCCGAGAGTGACGACTTGGGTACAGATCAGTATATTTATCGCGACGAATATGACGACAGCTACTATCACGATAGCCGGCGTCACGACAGTTATGGCCATGGCAGCTATTATAACCATGACGACCTGGATAGCAGCAGGCAGCGAAGAGCAAGTGATGTGTTGAAGTATGGGCATGAAGACGAGATATACGGTGGTAATGGCGGTCACATGTACTCAAAAGGTCATAATAGTGGTCGTTATATTGGTCATGACCAGCATAACGAACACCATTATACTGATGAACGGTACGAGGAGGAACTAAGGAGATATGGCAATGACAGGTATGTGTACGACCAAGATGACGAACCGCAGTATGAGGAAGGCAAATGGGAATATGACGAGCAGCCATTGACGAAGTTTGATAACAGCCAATGGCAACATGACGAGGAGAAATCTGAGGACGGCCAAGATGACGAGGAGCAGTATCAGGACGACCAAGATGACGAGGGGCAGTATGAGGACGGCCAAGATGACGGGGGTCAGTATGAGGAGGTCCTCGTTCTAAATGACGAGGGGCAGTATGAGGTCCTTGGCCAATATTACGCGGGGCAGACGGCGGGCGACCCAGATGACGAGGAGCACTTGGACGGCCAAGATGACGAGCAGCAGTATGAGGACGGCCAAGATGACGAGCAGCAGTATGAAGACGGTCAATATGACGAGGGGCAGTATGAGGACGGCCAATATGACGATGGGCGCTATGACGAAGGCCAATATGACGAGCAGCAGTATGACGAAGGCCAATATGACGATGGGCAGTATGAGGACGGCCAATATGACGATGGGCAGTATGAGGACGGCCAATATGACGAGGGGCAGTACGAGGACGGCCAATATGACGATGGGCAGTATGAAGACGGCCAATATGACGAGCAGCAGTATGAGGACGGCCAAGATGACGATGGGCAGTATGAGGACGGCCAAGATGACGATGGGCAGTATGAGGACGGCCAATATGACGATGGGCAGTATGCGGACGGCCAAGATGACGAGCAGCAGTATGAGGACGGCCAAGATGACGATGGGCAGTATGAGGACGGCCAATATGACGATGGGCAGCAGTATGAGGACGGCCAAGATGACGATGGGCAGTATGAAGACGGGCAATATGACGATGGGCAGTATGAGGACGGCCAATATGACGATGGGCAGTATGAAGACGGCCAAGATGACGATGGGCAGTATGAGGACGGCCAAGATGACGAGCAGCAGTATGAAGACGGCCAATATGACGAGCAGCAGTATGAGGACGGCCAATATGACGAGGGGCAATATGAGGACGGCCAAGATGACGAGCAGCAGTATGTGGACGGCCAATATGACGAGGGGCAGTATGAGGACGGCCAAGATGACGATGGGCAGTATGAGGACGGCCAAGATGACGATGGGCAGTATGAGGACGGCCAAGATGACGATGGGCAGTATGAGGACGGCCAAGATGACGATGGGCAGTATGAGGACGGCGAAGATGACGAGCAGCAGTATGAGAACGGCGAAGATGACGAGGGGCAGTATGAGAACGGGCAATATGACGATGGGCGCTATGAGAACGGCCAAGATGACGATGGGCAGTATGAGGACGGCGAAGATGACGAGAAGCAGTATGAGGACGGCGAAGATGACGAGGGGCAGTATGAGGACGGCCAAGATGACGATGCGCAGTATGAGGACGGCCAATATGACGAGGGGCAGTATGAGGACGGCCAAGATGACGAGGGGCAATATGAGGACGGCCAAGATGACGATGGGCGCTATGAGGACGGCCAAGATGACGAGAAGCAATATGAGGACGGCCAAGATGACGAGGGGCAGTATGAGGACGGCCAAGATGACGATGGGCGCTATGAGGACGGCCAATATGACGAGCAGCAGTATGAGAACGGCGAAGATGACGAGGGGCAGTATGAGAACGGCGAAGATGACGAGGGGCAGTATGAGAACGGGCAATATGACGATGGGCGCTATGAGAACGGCCAAGATGACGATGGGCAGTATGAGGACGGCGAAGATGACGAGAAGCAGTATGAGGACGGCGAAGATGACGAGGGGCAGTATGAGGACGGCCAAGATGACGATGCGCAGTATGAGGACGGCCAATATGACGAGGGGCAGTATGAGGACGGCCAAGATGACGAGGGGCAATATGAGGACGGTCAAGATGACGATGGGCGCTATGAGGACGGCCAAGATGACGAGAAGCAGTATGAGGACGGCCAAGATGACGAGGGGCAGTATGAGGACGGCCAAGATGACGATGGGCGCTATGAGGACGGCCAATATGACGAGCAGCAGTATGAGGACGGCGAAGATGACGAGGGGCAGTATGAGGACGGCCAAGATGACGATGGGCAGTATGAGAACGGCCAGGATGACGAGGGCAGTATGAGGACGGCCAAGATGACGAGGGGCAATATGAGGACGGCCAAGATGACGATGGGCGCTATGAGGACGGCCAAGATGACGAGAAGCAATATGAGGACGGCCAAGATGACGATGAGCGCTATGAGGACGGCCAAGATGACGATGGGCAGTATGAGGACGGCCAAGATGACGATGGGCAGTATGAGGATGGCCAAGATGACGATGGGCAGTATGAGGACGGCCAATATGACGAGCAGCAGTATGAGGACGGCCAAGATGACGATGGGCGCTATGAGGACGGCCAAGATGACGAGAAGCAGTATGAGGACGGCCAAGATGACGAGCAGCAGTATGAGGACGGCCAAGATGACGATGGGCAGTATGAGAACGGCCAATATGACGATGGGCAGCATGAGAACGGCCAAGATGACGAGGGGCAGTATGAGGACGGCCAAGATGACGATGGGCAGGATGACGACGGCCAAGATGACGATGGGCGCTATGAGGACGGCCAAGATGACGATGGGAAGTATGAGGACGGCCAAGATGACGATGGGCAGTATGAGGACGGCCAAGATGACGATGGGCAGTATGAGGACGGCCAAGATGACGAAGGGCAGTATGAGGACGGCCAAGATGACGAAGGGCAGTATGAGGACGGCCAAGATGACGAAGGGCAGTATGAGAACGGCCAAGATGACGATGGGCAGTATGAGGACGGCCAATATGACGAGCAGCAGTACGAGGACGGCCAAGATGACGAGGGGCAGTATGAAGACGGCCAATATGGCGATGGGCGCTATGAGGACGGCCAGGATGACGATGGGCAGTATGAGGACGGCCAAGATGACGATGGGCAGTATGAGGACAGCCAAGATGATGAGCAGCAGAATGAGCAGTCTGAAGACGACCGACATGAGTCGAGAAGGATAAGACGTAATGCAGGTAATATAACAAAGCTAGGGGAGAAAGGAATGAATGGAGGAAGAAAGTATGCACGAAGGAGAAGCAGGGATTTTAGAGAAGAGAGATGGAAAGAAGGGAGGAAGCGAGGTAGGAGAGACGGTAAGGATGGCAGGAAGGAAGGAAAGAATTGTCGACGAATATCTGGCGGATATGGCAAGTAAAAAGCAAATGGGAGGAAAGGACGAAGGGAGAGAGGAATTGGAGAAAGGAGAGAAGGGAGGAAAGAAGGGAGGAATTAAAGAAAGGATTATAGGAGGGAGGAAAGAAGGGAGCAATTATTTATGATGCGCGGAAAGGAAAGAGGAGAGAGGATGAAAGGAAAGAGAGGAATTGAAGGAAGGAATGAAAGAAAAGAGGAGGAAAGGAAAGAGAGAGGAGGAAAGGAGAGGAATTGAAGGAAGGAAAGAAAGAAAAGAGGGTAGGCAGGTACGAAGGAAAGACACAGGATACACAGACTAACAGTTGCAGCTTGAATGCTCATGAATATTTGGCAGATGGCCAACGATTTTTCTAACTAAAAGGTAAAGAGGAAGCGGGTGGATAGACAGATGAATGGAAGGGAGTACTGGGGGTGCTGATGAATGAAAAAAGGTGGTGGATGGATAGATATAAATACGGCTGGATTGAAACGAGTCACAAATACTAAAAAGGTTGAAAAACTGCCAAGAGATTTGTGTATAGGAAATTGTGTATAGACATGTATATTGTGCATAGAAATGTATAGTTTGAGAACAAGCAATATGACGAGGGCCAGTATGGCGAGAATAGTTTTTCCGAATCCCAATTCGGAATCCAGGAGTAAAACGCAATACAGGTGATATATAATAAAGGGAATTAGAGAAGAATGAATGACAGAAGGATGGATGAAAGAGAGGAGGAAAAGAAGGGAGGGAAGGAAGGGAGAATGCCAGATGGGAATCAAATGCGTGACCTTCAGCAGTGACATAACCATATAATTATACTAGGACTCGGATTGCAGAACGAAATTTATTAATTTGTTTGTGACCGTCGTAGTTTAACAAACTCTCTAATATGTATTGACTGCACATCACTCTTAGGTGAACGGAATACCCCAACAGGTGAGAAGCCCAATTGATAGGGGTTCCGAGGGCCTACGATCTAAGGTCGTTATCCGAGAAGACCCGAAAGTCTTACCATTTGCTGATATTATTACAAAGGCAGCACTTTCTCCTCAATTATTTTTAAGACCCTTTAAACCTGTCTAGCTCCCAGCTCAACAGCTGGTATTGTTTATTATTGTTATCTTTTATGTAGTTGATGATGTTATAGAGAAAAAAGATAACATTGTTGAACAAACCAAGACGACTGTCGGTCTCTTCTCTGACAACAAGGGATCTTTATTTTGTATCGCATTCTTCATCATTGCAACAATTGCAGTCTACGTGATTTACAAGAAAAGCTATCAGTAAGTATCGAGCGGGGAGAATTTATATTTTTAAAACATGGCCAAATTGCATATACTGCATAGAGGCATTGGTTTAAATGGAATATTCTTATGCTCCTCAAGTGAGATGCTGGTACTGATTGTTGAATTTGCTGGCTTAGGAACGACTATAAGATTCTTTGTTTTCACATTCATAGGACAAATACACAGGCTGCAAGAATTGTAAAACTCTTACTTATTTAACAAATAATTTCCCAACGCAACCAGGTGATAAATCAGATTTGGCGCTACTCTGGCTTTAAAATTTTTTTGAACGTAACTCTAGAAGTTACTGTCCATGACCCAACGTTTCGACACTCCAATCTAGTGTCTTCATCAGGGGTGATCGTTGTAAAGTTAGGATCCCTATTTAAACCGTCATAGAACTGATGATGACGTTGTCTATTAACAAGATGCAAATAAGCTTCTAGTAATAAGCCACCGTCATCGCGATTCAATAGGGCGTGGGCGCTATTGATATGCCAAACCTCCAGACAACGTCTCTGATGGTACCGCGGATTAGTGGTAATAATTTTGGAATTTTCCCACGCAATCTCATGATAGGTTGCGCACGCGTGCTCCGACAAAGCAGAATTTTCTTTTTTTGAAACAGTCATCGCACGGAATGCAATAAATAGTTACTCCAGTGGCGGATCCAGGGAGGGGCGCAGGCGGCGCGCGCGCCCCCTTTAAAATCCCGCAAACAAGTGTTTTCAGCTGTTTTTTACCATGTCAAGACGAAGAAGTCGAAGTGATAAACGCAATATTATATGACCGATATTTTGGTAGTTTATCCAATTTTCATTGCAAAAGCCAGTTTGCATCCACTCATAGATAAATTAAACATGGATTCCAAGATAAGTTTTTTATAATAAAGTGTTTCATAATCTTGATGTCCCTTTGTAATAAGTTGCAGGCCATGGGAAACTGTTCAGTTGGTAAATAATCTAAATTTCTGCCGTTGTTTCCACAACGTTGTTCAACAATTGTAAATTATTGAACAACAGATGTATATATAGGCAAATGGTGAAGGAAAATTTCGAGTGTTGGAATACATACATTTTAAGACCAAACCGGGACCAGTTGCGAAAAATGCAACTTAGCGGCCTTCCGGTAGGAATTGAACCCGCGACCCTGCGATTGCTAGTGCAGCGCTCTGACCACTGAGCTACGGAAGCCGTTGCCGAGAGCCTAGTCACGAGTTCTGTATATATGGTGGTAATGCCGGGATAAGATTCTGGGTATATTATAGGTAATATTTGGCATTTCACTCGATCAAACACGCTTTACTTGACTCTGAAGATGACCGCCGCTGAGGCCGTCGAAACGTCAGTCACCATGAACAACAGTCTTTCTCAAGACTACAACAACCTGGACGTTCAACTTCACACATCTAATTGTAAATTGTTTGAAATTCACTTATTATCAGCTAAAACAAAATTATCTCTATATTATTCTTTAGTTTATCCCTATATAAGCTATTGTAATGTATCATGGTCATCCACTTACTGCTACAAATTGACATAGAATATTTCTTTTACAAAAACGCGCTGTGCGAACGATGACCAATTCAAGCTATTCAGATCCCTTATTTAGTCGCCTCAAAGTCAACTCATTTTATATTGCGAAGTTCATCTTTTTCTATCATCAACAATTATTGCCTTCGTCTTTTCTTAACCTATGTGTTACAAATAGCCAAGTGCATCATTACAACACTAGATCTTCAGACAATTATAGATCCCATGCCTGCAGTCGAACCAACATCAAACAATTTACCATGTTATACCAAGGTCCCCAAATTTGGAATCCCTTAGCCTACAAACGTCACAAGTTCAGATAGCCTCTCATGATGTTTCCAAAAAATAATCTACGATTTTCTATTAAATTAATTTCAGCTTGAATCACGGTCATCTTTTGCATTCGCTACTATAAATTGTAAATATACTTAGTCTACGCGGAGATCTCTTTACTATAAGCCTTGTGGTTTCTCGGGGCCTCCTTGCCACCACCATGAGTATTGATACTAACGTTAGTAAACTTAAAGTGCCCATAACCTCAAAATGTTTTATTGTCTTGTTTGGAAGAACTTTTAAAATGATAAAGTAACTTCTTTTGAAGATTTTCGTTTCTTTGCTTTCTTTTTGAGATATATCAGTTTGTTTGATATGCAAATGTATGGAATTTCGTCACACATGCATAATGACTTATTGGAGAAATGTGTATATCTCTTTCAATCTCGAACGAAATCCATTAAAATCAAGAAGTTTGGTGTTGTGGGAGAAACGCACACACGTGTTATTCACACAGTTTAGTGTTTTTATTTCATGAACGCAAAGATATATAACATTCTCTGATAACTCATTATGCACGTGTGACGAAATTCCAGATATTTGCATATTAAACAAACTGATATATCTCACAAAGAAAGCGAAGAAGTGAAAATCTTCAAAAGAAGTTATTTTATCATTTTAAAAGTTCTTCCAAATAAGACAATAAAAATGTTGAGGTGAGGGGCACTTTAGTGTATTTTCTTGATTTCTTCTTCTTCTTTAGAACGTGCTATCTCTCAGTCTGTATATAAATTTGTGTGGCAAAATTTGAAATTTTAATTTTGATTTTCCTAGGAAAGTTGACCCCGACGATGGCCAACTAACTGAGATTGTCATCTCAGGAAGTGGCAAAAAGAAGAACAACAAAAAGGGTATTGATGCACCACCGTGTCAGGTCAAGATGGTCGACGAGACAGCCGTGCCCTCTGGACATCTGTGACTCACAAACATGCATCACAAACATTCATCACCCACACCAAAAACACACAACACACCTTTGCTTTCGAAACGAAACTGAATTTTAAAAAAATTTAAAAAAGACCAAACAAATTAACAAAAGACAAAAAAAACAAAAAAAACTTAAAAAATAAAAACCGTCCAACCAAAAAAAGTACAAAAAATCAAAAAAACAAAAAAAAATTAATTTGTGAGGGACACTCCAGCCCCAAAGCAAGTTTCATTCAAACGAAAGAACTAGGTAAACTTACTTCAGAATGAGTATTAGTTTCCTTCAAATCGTTTTAGTTTTGGAGAAATTTGACTTTGTTTGTCGTAATTTTCGCACATGGTTTTCTGTCGAAACGTAAATATGCCTCATTGCATGGTGTCCGACTGCACAAATAATTCACGCAAGACTACGGAAATAAGTTACCATCGAATTCCTCTTGAAAGTTAACTGCGACAAGCGTGGCTGGCCAGAATTCGCCGCAATATCCATGTGCACGCAACAACTCGTTTGTTTGTTCGGAACATTTTACACCTGATTGCTTCGAGGAAAGCATGCGTAAATTAGTGCCTGGCCACCAAAACAGGAGAAAACTTAAGGCTAATTCAGTACCATCTATATTTCTACGAAGATATCCCGACGAAAAATCAAGACGCACTAGCGAACGAAGAAACCTTAGACGCTGTAGTGTAGACAACTAGAGGTGTTAATAGCTAAATATTATTTAGCTGCAAAACCTAGCTGATTTATTACTTGTTAAGTTAAGGCCCATAATTACGTTGTACATATACTCAAACATATTTGAATAAATTAAAGACTTAGTAAATACAATGACAAACGTTTGTGTCTGAATGTAATGTCAGGATAATATGTCATTAAACTATAGTAAATCACACAGAAATAAACTTTTGTCGTTGTGTTTATTCTGTCTTTAATTTACTCAAACACAAAATGTGTTTGAGTATATGTACAATGTAATTCTGGACCTTAACTTAACAAGTAATAAATCAGCTTTTGCAGCTAAATATTTATTTAGCTCAGCAAAATAATATTTAGCTACTAATACCTCTTGTAGCCTCCTCCGCAGGCAACTCTGTGGCTTCTTTTATCCAAGTCAAATCGCTTCCAAGGCTGTACGAGCAATGTTTTCGTTGGGATTGTAGGGAAGTATAGGGATTATTTCACGGCCAAAAATGGCCAAAACAGCGTTGGAAGCTATTTGACGGACTGTGCTAAACCACGAAACAGCGAAACGAAACAGCGAAACGAAACAGCGATTTTAACAAATCTCACGGGAAGTCTTCGTGGAGGGTCGGGCCAACTTCGGAAGTGCTCGGCCCGTCTTCGGAAACCCTCGTAACATCACCGGAAGTTATCGGAACAACTTCGGAATCCGTCGGAGCGACTTTGGAAGTTGTCGGAGAAACTTCGGAAGTGGTCGGAAGGTGGTCGGACCACGTACCAGCGCAAGATCTTGGTACTACCAACGACCACCCACCACCTCCGACCGATCGTCGATGGATACCGACGACCCTCCGACAGATCCCTACCGCTTCGAGATGACCTTACGAAGACCTTCCGACCAACTCCCGACGACTCCCGAGAGCCTTCCGACCACCTTCCGAAGTTGACCCTCCCCTCCAACGAAGACGTCCTGACCTTCCACGACCTCCATATTGACTTTACTATCACTTCCCGTGAGATTTGTTAAAAGGATAAACAAAAAATAGCTGTTTCGCTGTTTCGTTTCGCTGTTTCGTGGTTTAGCACAGTCCCTATTTGACTCGGGAAAAAGAAGCCACATAGTTGCCTGCGGAGGAGGCTATACCTCTTGTCTACAGCGTCTAAGGTTTCTTCGTTCGCTAGTGCATCTCGATTTTTCGCCGGGATATCTTCGTAGAAATATAGATGGTACTGAACTAGCCTTAAGTTTTCTCCTGTTTTGGTGGCCAGGCACTAATTTACGCATGCTTTCCTCGAAGCAATCAGCCGTAAAATGTTCCGAACAAACAAACGAGTTGTTGCGTGTACATGGATTATTGCGGCGAATTCTGGCCAGCCACGCTTGTCGCAGTTTACTTTCTGCAGGAATTCGATGGTAACTTATTCCCGCAGTCTTGCGTGAATTATTTGTGCAGTCGGACACCACGAAATGAGGCATTGTAGAAAGTATTGAACGATAAACCAAGAATATTTACGTTTCGATAGAAAACCGCACTGTCGAAGAACATTTGTTTCTATCACTCAATGACGTCAAAATGCTTTTTGCGAAAATTACGACAAACAAAGTCAAATTTCTCCAAAACTAAAAAGATTTGAAGGAAACTAATACTCATTCTGAAGTAAGTTTACATAGTTCTTTCGTTTGAATGAAACTTGCTTTGGGGCTGGAGTGTCCCTTTAACATCTGATGCATGCTAGACAGGAATGAGTAATTTGAATAATTTGAAAAAGTATGGTGTGGTGAAATATTTAATAAACTTTGATATTGCTAATAATGTCTAAAGTATTTTTTGTTTTGAATAAGTATGTCACGACTTAGTCTGCGAAAGTTTTCGCAGACTCTGTCCTCACCCCCCCCCCTGCTTTCGCAGACTAGTCACGACTCGAACTTCACATGTCCAAAAACATTTAGCCATGCCAATCTTTGAGAGTTGATAGCTTTCACTTCATAGGCACTTTAAGCTCATTTGCATGTGAAGTTCCAACCTCGTTCCCAGGGCATTTTGCCTCCACGGTGGACTTAGAAGTTCAATTATTTTTCGTAAACAGTTGTTGCCACCCTTGACAGTGTTAACCTGAAACTGATTAAGGGGCCCATTATTTTTTTGAAAGCCTTAGCAACACCGTATTTTCGCAGTTCAGTGTGCTTCTTGCTCTTCTTTATCAACTGAATGGCATAGTGATTGCGTACAAGCTGTTGGAAGCCAAACGAAACTTGATTTTGGCAGCATACATATCTTCAAAGAGAACAACGAATGGTAGAAAAAGAAGATATTTCATCATATCAGCCCGTTTTGTTGAGCTGAAAATCCTAGCCCGGTTGGTAAAACCGGGCTGAAATTTCAGCCTGGTTTACCACGACGCCGGGCTGACTTTTCAGCCCGGCTAAAGTTACAAATGGGCTGAAAACTCTCATATAATCGGCCCCTAAGAATACCTACATCGTAGTATAAAGATAAGAGCCCAGCTCAATATACGTAAATGTATTGTCATAATATTTGATAATAATATGGAAACAAGTCAATTTTTAGAACATATTTACTAACGTTTTGTTACAAACTTACAACATCTTCAGAAAAAGTCTATATTTACACAGGAGAATAAATAATTAGACGGCGAAGTAATCAAGTAACAGAAGGCGACATAAGTAACAGAAGCCAGAAAAATAACCAATTAAAATAGAGAAAGTGGTATGGAAGAGATTCCAACACTCGAAATTTTCCTTCACCATAAATCCTTTCAACATGTAGTTTGATCGAGTGAAATGCCAAATATTACCTATAATATTCTCATTGAGAGACGGTTTGAATTTAGAAATCAGTAAACTCTAGAATGAGTTCAAAGTTGGAAGAAGAACGAGAAGAAGAAATAATAGAGATGCAGAAAGGAAAGTGGTTGCTCATCTCTTTCCATGAGTCAAAGGCGATACCCCCATGTCTTCTGAGATTCGCATATATAAATGTCGCGCGCCGCGTTTGGCCCTGATACAATGCACCACAGCATTGACACGTGTATTTATAGACAACACGCGATCTCATCAACATAGACAACCTTCGTTCTGATTGAATTTTTATACATACAGTTTATTGTTTGATTTGTCAGAGTTTTTAAATTTTGTCCCGTTGGCCCCGTTTCGCTATTTTCAAATTTCCCTGTGGACTGTGGTCCAACCTCGTACCCAGGCTTTTCACCCGCCTTGCCGGACTCCGGGCAGCCTGGGTACGAGTTTGCCTGTGGTCTAGCTACGTCATAGTCCGTACGAGATTGCGTCATAGTCCGCGAGCGTCTGTACGCAGGCTACCTGACACTGTGGTGCCGTTTTTAATTTTTGAATTACCCTTGCGCCTGGCATTTAGTCAAATATTATACCTCAACTATAAATTGTCCAATCAAAGAGCTAGATTTGTACCACGTGATCATTCAATAAACTCGAATTCCCCGCCATTGACCTCGAACACCCGCTGATGACGTAATCAGCGGGTGATTCGAATACCCCGCTCGTACCCAGTACATGCGCGTAAACCAAGAAGACGTTTCAAGACGTTTCTAAACGTTTCAAGACAGAATTCAAGATTGTTTCGGTATAATATGTAATTTATAGACGTAATAGCTTATAGCTCGTCGAAATATTACCCCTCGGGATGATATCATCCCTCGGGGCAATATTTCGTCGAATTCCCAGAGCGGAGGGTCTATAATGATACACCTTTACAAAATATTATTTTATAATTTTTACTCATAAACATCTACTTCTCAGCATTTTTTGACAAACCAAATCATATCAAGAACTCCATGGGATACTTTGCGATTTCGATGGTCGTATTGGTGATTCTAGGGATAAGTGAAAATAATATCCATTATTACCTAGTATAACCCCTTCAATACAACAAGTACCACTATTTTCCTAAATATCCCTAAAATTGTCGGACGACTCAACGACGTCATTGAATATATAATATTCATAGTGTGGTAAGTCATAGATTTCGTTACAACTTCCACATTATAACAGCACAACAGCGCCTAAGAACTTCTTATAAAGTATTTCATATCAGAGAAAAATATCTTGAAAAATTATGTCTGAGGAAGGAACGAGATACGACAAGATACGGCGAAAAAACAAGGTAGCAAGTACAACAAAGGAAGAGAGAAAACTTGATAGGCCTACGAGACCAACTTCTCTAGAATTGGAAACAGATTGGACAAACACAGAAACGAAGTTGGTTGTTCTGGATTTCCTCTCGACTCAACCGATCGAGCATCTCACCGCTAGGAATTGCCCGGAGAACGAGAGAAGAAAAGTGTCAAAGAGTGCCAGCGATGGGAGTTCGCATGAACCATTAAATAGAAAACGCTACGCAAAATTGGCGAAATCTGCGAGGCCTCTGCGGAAACAGTATTCTCTTCGTTTGAGAAAAGATCTTGATGTGTATCTGAAACAACGAGGGAAGTCTTTGGTAGATCTGCCTTCTTATCAAAATGGTAGAAGAAGAACAACGAATGTGGTGGACGAAACTCACGAAAGCCTTTATATGCACCAAAGATCGTATACCGAAGGAGATGCTTATCTTGGTAGTCCACGGAGAATGTCGGATGAACTCAAAAAGGGAATTACAGAGTTTAACACATCGGGATTAAAACATGTCGTTGATGAAGAAAAAACTCGTAAAGAAGCTGAAGAGTAAGTGAAAATATGTGAAAACGAAATATTGATTGACTGATTAATCTGTTTTATGTTAACAGGAAGTTGGAAATCTAACTGGAATGGGTTAGGAAGTTTATATACATATATACCCATAAATAAATAAGTGCCATTTGCTTTCCCCACAAAATGAAATGTAATGGTGGTACAAATGTTGTATTTTAGACAAATATAAAGCTCCTTAGCAATGTATTATGGGTCACAAATAAACAATATGCCACTGTCAGCAATTGCCTTTTCTTATTGACACAATTAATTGGTGTACCTTTCACAAGGGCCATTAAGGAAGTGTTATAGTTTGAGCGTTAAAAGTAATCAAGAAATGCTAAAATTCAATGTTCATTTCTAGGTTAAATCAACATCGACCAGAAAAACTAGACATTTCATTCGAGAGAGAACTACGGATTTCCCCTGTCCTTTCCCCAGAAAGTCAAGTTGCTGCACGGCTAGAGTTGATCTCTCAGGATATTTTAAACATGTACCCATTTGATGAACACATGTCAAAAGTTAGCCTAAAGGACTTGACGTATGAAAAATTTGCTTCAACTGCAAGAAAGCTCTTGGAAAAGTATCCTGGTGGCTGGACGAGGGTGGCATTGGTGTGTTATTTTGCAAGAGAACTTGCATTGGAGGATGAGTCAACAGATGAACAGTTAGAGCACCTTGTTGAGTTTAGTTCTAAATTCATTTCTGAAACAAGTGCTGAATGGATTGCTAGCCAAGGTGGATGGGTAGGTTGATATTAATAAATCCATTAAATAAATAGTGTATTGATTGTAGCAATACAAGAATATTAAAGTGGTACTATGATCAAATTTTTACCTATTGATATTTTTACGTATTTATAAAACAGAGCTGCTAAATATTACTCGGTCGAAACCATTTTGTGATTTGACGATGGCAAGTATTATTTTTCTGACTCCGAATCTGGAGTTGTTATGTCCACCATTAATCGATCATGTTCCTGACCAGTGTAAGGAAGTGACATCAGAATCTCAACGCAAAGACTACATGGCTAATTCTTCAAGTAAATCCATAGTGATCAAACTTCAAAATACCATTTTTGGGGTTTTTTTTTACATTGATGACCACTTTTGACCCTGAAATACTATTCTATGTTAAGAAATCTAAAAACGGGGATGAATTTTCATTGTAGTGCCACTTTAACAACAAATCAAAGTTGTTAAAAACATAATTTTTTGAATAGCGATTTTTCCATTGGTTGAATAGCAACATCATAAAAGTGAATAGTGATCACTATTCAATTAATAGTGATCACTATTCACTATCCATTAATTCAAACCCTGTGTAGAATAGTAAGAATACAGTGCTGTATGTAGACTTGGCACAAGTCGACCACTCCGGAGGGTTAGAAATTTGGTGCGTTGCAAGTGACAAAAGTCCTTTCCGCCGCAAAACCAAATTGTGTCATAAAGAGGACTGGAAAGGACTTTGGAAAGTCTATGCTGTATGTAATAGAATACCGAATAAAAATCTTTCTTTAAATTAATCCTTTAGGGTGCACTAGATGAAAACAATGAAGCAATAAGTCCATCTCTGGTACGAAGAAAACTAAAAGAAGAACCAGATATTGTTGATGGCATTTTAGATGCTCCAAATGCCAACTGGATAAACTATGCTAAATATGGAGTTGCTGCTTTGGCTGTTGGAATGACTGTTGCATACCAAATGGTTAGATGAGTTTGATGATCGATCCAATCTAGATTTATTTGGATGGTTGTGTGTAATTATTATTAATTTTATGGTTGATTAGTACAACTATTAGCACAACTGGAGATAAGAGCATAAAAAATGAAATCCCCAAAACAGATTTTTATATTTAAAATACAATTAGAAGAGAAATTAATTATCTTTGTACTATTGATATCAATGATTGATAACGTAGGCGCAGATATGATAGTGTTGTGTCATCAAAGCCGATAATTGCATAAATTGTATATTATATTATACAAGTGATTGTATTATTTAATGTTCCGGTTTTAAAATTTCGTTTTTATCTGTATACATGTAGTACCAATACCTGTATGTAATTAATGTTTTTGTACTACTTCAAGAATAAATAGCAAACTCAACATTTTAGATATGTGGAGAACAATCTAAAATATGTATTTAATTGTAGTTTTGTGTGTTGTGGCCATGGCATATTTTCAGCCTGGGGCCACTTGCCACCATTGAGATCCCCAGCTCAGCAGTTTCACCATAAGTGCAACGGAAAATTGGACTTTGCTAAGAAGAAGATATATTGGATCAAATTATCTTCCATTTTTCCTTGCTGCCTTAAAAAGTACCTGCAGAGAAAGTCCCCTTCTTTAAAAAGACTGCGCTTACTGGGCCCGCCGCACCATGGCTCCACACTTTCTTGGGCACTGTACTTCCTAGAAAGAACATGTGAAATTAAAATTGTCCAACAAATTGTCCCCAGAAAGTGCTGGGCCCCGGCATATGCTGCTTCTGTCATAGGGTAATTATCCAGCCCTGTCTGCAACTGTAAAGAGACTAAATTGAAAATATATGCTTCCATGGTCAAGTCTTGTCAGTTATAGCCTGCAGTAGGTGGCACAAAGGGGCTGATCAGCCCTTTGCGCCGGCTATGCAGAACCACACACTGTCTTGTTGAAAATGTCTATTCAGCTAGTTGTTTTATTTATTTACAAGCTTTGCCACATTGAGTAGCAGGGATACGGGATACCCCACAGAGCTTATCGCTCCATTACAGGGTCCCTAAGATTAAAAATAAACTAACAGCACATTTTAACAAGAAGACCAGATCAGGGGTGGAAAAAATAGGCGAGCACGCGAGCAGCGCTCGCAGGAAACTAGGAAAGTTTTCACCAGTTGCAGGAAATTTTTAATCATAATCTACACAGTACACACTGCACTAACTGCAGGTCTGCAGGAAATTTATAATCTTCACACTGTGCTCACAGGAAGAAAATTATTTTTTCCACCCCTGGACCAGATAGGGGACGACACAGGTGACATTTTACACATACGGTTTTAAAGGTTTGCGGTATTTCGTCATCGTACACGTGTTCGGTTGTATAATGATGTTTTAGCAGTTCAGATTTGAATTGTCCAATAGAAAGGTTAACATATGTGATGGTTGTTCTATTAGACTTCTTTCAAATAGACAGTTTTTAATTTTTTATATCCACAGTAAACCTGTGAGCAAATATAGATCAAATAAGTTACCATGGTAATGTACTTTTGAAAAATTGACTGCTTATCATGCTGGCAGCGCTGCTGTCTATAATAGTTTTTACCTATGTATAATTTTGGTGTACAGTACTGCCAAAAACACGCGCACAACTTTGGGGGTTAATCGAAGTGTATTAAGGAACAGAATGTTTCAGCATTGAAATGTCTGATTTAAAATACTGAAGGTTTTTCTTATTCTTCACCCAAATTTCCATGTCAATGTATTTCATGACAATAATAATTACCAGTTAAACGTCATCTACGTCAATGTGACGTCATTTGAACAATTTTAGATAAAGTTCCTCCTTTGGACTGGACTTCCTTTACTTAAGTGAACTCCTGTCACGCAAATTGTTCTTTAAATATAGAAGTAACAAACGAACACCTTACACGCTGGACATGCGTGAACAAATGTATTAATTACCGGCTTATTAACCGAGAGCGCGGTCATTACGGGAAAATATCAGACCGAGGTCTTCACAGTACGGACCGAGCTCGTAGGGCGAGGTCCGTACATCGGTACATGAGAGACCGAGGTCTGATATCTTCCCGAAATGACGAAGCAGACGAGGTATATTATATGGCACTTTTGGACAGCAATAGCGTGACAAAGGAGCGTCACGGGCAGGGCGATTATATATAAGCGCCCTGGTCACGGGCGAACAGAACACACCGAAAGGATAATAAAACTTACTTTCTGACTCTGAGTGTTCACTCATTCATGATTTAATTAAAACACTAAAACAAATGTGTATACTTTTTGGCTTTTTTACTATTTCAACAAATAATAACAATTTTTTATCGTCACAATCCGTAATCCGGACCGGCACGTGACGCGTCTCAGCCAACCAGAGCGCGCTGTTTTACCGGAAGTAACTTATATTGCCATATGACATCCAAGCTCTGGATATGAGCTATTCTGCAATCTGATTGGTTCTCTACTAATAGGATATCAGCTATTAGTAGAAACTGACCATGGTCTATTACAAATGCTGCATTCTGATTGGCTAGTCAACCGTTGTCTATTCGTGATAGACAACGTTTGGGAAACGCGTTCAAAACAATGGCAGAAAACTCTCGTTTTGGGGAGGTTTCACATGAGTTTTCGGATATTTTTTGGAGAATGCATGATTTGTAATAGTCCACTAATTTGTTTCTACTAAAACAATTAGACAACTCGTCCTCGTTGTCTATGAGCGAATAGTCAACTCAGGCTTCGCCTTCGTTGACTATTCGCTCATAGACAACTCGGACTCGTTGTCTAATTGTTAAATATCCTACTAGTAGAGAAATCTAGCAAAATGGCTGCCAGGTGAAGAAGAAATCCAAGTTTTATTGGAAAATAGTACACCAAAATGCACACCAGAGCTTGTGTATATAATAAAACAGTTATTCCACTCACTCTCGTCGTATATGGCTGATAGCCGACTCCGCTACCGCCTCGTCGGCTATCAGCTCATATACGACTCGAGTTCGTGGAATAACTGTTAAATATTATGTGTAAGCCGAATCCAATAATTGTTTTATTATACATTGTTCAAAATAGTCTTACTAAAAATATACAAACAAAGTGACAGTCTGGTAGTAATCTACTACAAGCTGTTTTTTGTTTTGTAATTTTCGCGCGCTTTTCCTAGTGACGTCATCAGCGTCCAATAATATTTTTTTGGACACCTCCGTCCAATAATTCACATTATTATATATTGTAGTTACTACGTGCATTTTGATGGCTAAGAGCTTACGGTTAAATATCGCAATCACGCAAGAATCACGCAACCAACAGATAACTCTGTTATCTTAGATAACTAAGTTATGTGCAAGTTGCGCCCGCGATGAGTAATATTACAGCGAGCGAAGCAATTTCTAAAAGCAAAACAAAAGCCAAAAATTATAAAATATATATATATATATAATATAAATATATAATAAAACAATTATTGAATTTGGTTTTCGTGATATCCTGATTTATCAAGGTCTCGGTAAGTGTTATCAGTCTCAGCCTTCGGCTTCGACTGATAACCCCGGATATCACGAAAACCTCATCCAATAATTGTTAAGTATTCGGCGGAAATGACGTCGCGCCTATTCACTGGAGTGTGTTGACCAATAACAAACGAGATTGGAGTTTGAATGTATAATAATATACAATTATTGGACGAGGTTGAGCAAAATATCGTGATTTATCAGTGGCGAGCAGATCAATTATTTGCCGATGCCGAAGGCAGAGGCAAATAATTGATCTGCGAGCCACTGATAAATCACAATATTTTGCGATAGCCGAGTTCAATAATTGTTTTATCATTTACCGTCGCAAGTTTAACTTTAGACGTCAATAGCTCAGCTTCACTCAATCCTTTTTCTTGTAAATACCCTCGAAATAGGTTTAAAGCAACTTTGGTTGCCTTTTTTGTGTTTTCGGCGTCCTTTTCCTCAAGTAAAGACGACAAATCGCTTTTTCAATTCAAGCTGACGAATCATTTTCCATGTGCGCATGCTCAATAAAGTATTTGCACCAGTTATTTGCAGCTGAATCGATATTTGCACGCAGTTATTTGCAGGTAAATCAACCAATCAAAAACAAATGATAATAAAGAATTATTGGCTGAGCAGGATATTCTGATATCCTTTCATTGTACTATATTCTCGTAAGCGAAACGAGCAGAAGCCATTGTCAACACTCAAAACAAAATAGTTTTTACAAAATTTCCCACACTTTTGCAATTCATGCGAGATACCGCTGAAAAAATACGCGGGCACCGTATGCACATGACAAATATATACGAGATTTATTTTGTCTGCGCCGAAATACGAATAATTATATGTAGGCTCTCAGCCAATGAGAATACGAGAATATAGTACAATGAATAATAATATCAATTATTATTACCCTACGCTTCCACCCACTTCCACTTCAGCATATTTTCCGGTTATCATATTCTGGTATTATTAACTTGACATTCTTAGAAACAATAAACATTGAAGTTCTTTTGACTTCCTAAAGCTTTTACTTCTAGTTAACGAGGACTATTTGGGAGATAATTGCTAAACTAGCTGGAGTAGTCTAATACTTTACGGGAGCCACAAATTTTACCATAAATATTATTTGAATGCGATGGCAAGTGTTGCTGTATCCAGAGGAAATAGAGCGATCAGTATCGACGAAGCCACACAACAATTTGACCTTCTCTTTGACGAGTATTTTGATATTGCTCTACCAGCAAATGGCGCTGCCGCCAAATACTCAGGACAATCACCAGCCCGCTTTGGTGAAGATGTGCTAGAACATGGTGAAGGTTTGTACGTACAGTATATATTTATCATAATTTTCAACAAAGGAAGCCTTTCTCAATCTATTTCAAGTTTACTCTCAGTTGGCCGCCGGCTAATAGACATAGGATTATTTATAGTGCAATGGTTTTCAGTTTAAAGAGCACGTCATAGTCTCATAGACACATCAAGGTTATTTTCTTGGGATTCAGAAGCTTTACAAGAACAAAAACCCTAACCATAACCCAAATAAAAACTCTAGTCCTAACCCTGAAATAAAGGAATACTAACCCTATTTTTAAACTAAATATTTCAATGATGTAATAAGTGTCCACTATTATGATGTCGGTCATAATAGTGCGTGTAGTCTGGACTCTGGAAATATGATGATCCAGACTTCATGGTGGTGGAACTTGAACAAATGAACAAAATAATTCATTAACTTTTGTATATAAACATATCCACCAAACCTAAACAAATATCATTTATTCAGTCACTGCTTATCCGCCAAAATTAAAATACGTCTGTCGATCACGCATTTACATATTTTTATTATTAAGTCGATTTGTTGATTGAAAACTTTGCAGTGTGTTTTATATAAATTATTAATAGTTGAAAAGAAGTCAGAGATACAAGAAAGTAATGTCAACTTGTTCCTTGGAATATTTTGATGAAATGTTGCAGTTTTAATAAGTGCACGTCATTTGGGAGATCAATATGTCATTGTTGTTGCAACACATGGGGTTTATCTGGGAAAAAAGCCAAGATTCTTTAACTGGTAACTTCCTTTCATTGCTTTTTGGGGGGCATTTTGGCTCAATGTTCTTTGCATAAAATCTTGACATTTATAATATATTTTCAATCTTTGATGATAGCTAATTGCATTTATGTGATATAGATATATTTACAATACATGAGTGCAACCTACAGCAATTGTTTTTGTAGCAAAGCTATAGGAAATAGGACTAATATCAGCAGAGGCGTAGGAACGGACTTAAAATTGCGGGGCTGAAGTCGACAAGCAGGTAATCAGTGACCGCATTTTGTCCCTCCCCAGAAAATTTTGAAATCTAGAACCTCGTAAAGACAATTTGCAGCAATTTGAGCAAATTCTACAGCAAGCATAGTTCAAGTGAATCCAAGCTTCTGCCTCTTAGCAGGTGATGCCATTTTTTTGCACCTAGTACTGACAGAAGGGTCTGGGACCAATCTAACACTTTTGTGGCAAGGGTTTAGGGGTCAATCTCATTCCTAGATCTGGGAACGAGATTGTTTAGGGGTTGGTTAACACTTTCAGACTACACCTGTTTGTGAAATCTCGCGTAGATGAAGCCCGTAGGCAGATTACCTTACGTAGCTTCTCTCATAGCCTCTACCATATATAGTCGTACTAATACAACGGGGAAAAACATTAAATTTAGCAACACTTGTCCCCCCATCAATTCAAATTTGGGGGGCTCAAGCCCAGCCCCCTGCTTGAACTACGCCTCTGAATATCCGAGTCTGAAATAAGCAAAACAATCTGTTCTGACATTTATGATTTTAAGACTAAATATTTCAAGCATCCTAATATTTTGTAAAGTATATACTGGTACTGTGTATACATGTACATGTGCCAATATTATATTATTTCCTATGCGCATGTCATACTGAGTAATGTTGTACATGTTGTTGCATTTGAATGACTTACCATTGTGGAAATCAATTTAACTTTTCAGGAACTTGTCATTATGAAAGTATTAAAACAGTATTAATTAGTATTTAAAAAAATTACATGGCTATACTGTCAGTACTATATCTAATACATGCTGAATTGTCTTGTGCAATTTGCAACAGTTTTTTTCAGAATAAATATTGACTTTGAATTCAAATTCTATACTGTATAGTGGACGAGGTTTACATAGACAGTGCCACTGACCCTGAACAAAAAGAGCTTATTCACAAAATTGCCAAGGAGCTTGCCGCACTTGGAGATCAATACAGCATGCAGTATGGAAATGATCTTGTGGTAATAATATAAATACGTTGAATGGACCAGGTGACCTCAGTCATGAGAAAATAAATAGTGACTAGTCGCAGAATATTATATATATTGCTGGCTAGTCCCAGAATATTATATATTCAAATACATATATGGAAAAAGTGACTGCCCCAACTGGGAATCGAACCCTCAGGTCTCTTTCGGTGCTCTAACCTTTTAGCTATTGAGACACGGTCAGAACAGTCAGTGATTTCTCCATATACATATACACTGTTCTGACCGTGTCGCAATAGCGCAAAGGTTAGAGCGCCAAAACGTTGATTCAGAGACTTGAGGGTTCGATTTCCGGTTGGCTATATTTACTATATTAAATCCTCTCTAATAATATTATATATATTATACTGCTGGCTAGTACCAGAATATTATATACTGCTGGCAAAGCCTAATAAATAAATTTATTGCTACCAGTTGACAATCAAACTATATATTCTGCAACATGAACACTGGTGAGATATCCAAACCATCAAGCATGGTACATTGTCAATACCTGTACTTTAAGCATTATAAAAGCATGCACTCTTTGTGTAGCCTAATTTGCAATATAATGCTCTAGAAACTTATAGCATCTCTGGTATTCAAATAGTTGAATCCTTCTGAGTTTAAGAGCTTTATTAGCAGAAATTATTATGCAACAAGAAGGCAGGGGCATTTAAATATATTTAATTTGTATAATTACATTATACAAATGACAAAAAAAACAAGTGAATTTTCCCTATACATGTATGTAGTGGTTTGATTCTGAAATACTTACTGTACATGTCTTATATATTTACTGTACTTCCTTTAAGAATGTAGAGACAGTGTTAACCAGCCTCTTTACTCAAGCATCAGAACTGGAATATAAAACATTTGAAGGTACCTTTGAAAGCCTTATGGGACATGATAGTAACGTAGCAGGATTCATGTTCATGATGTATTTGAGTAAAAGCGTGTCCAGGCAAGTTGGCAATGTTGCTGTGAGAGCAAAGGCTTTCTTCAGGAAATACATCGGAGAAAATTACAGTTCTGCTATTGCAGAATCTGGAGGAGTGGTGAGTAATTCATCCTGGTCACAACATTGTCCTAATAAAACCATAACCAGCCAACAATTTCAAATTGTAGCGAATAAAACATAAACCGGCGAAAAGTATCATCTTGAAGCTTGATAAGGGGTAACAATCTTGGCTATAGATTCTCCAGAAAGCGTAATCGAAGCTCAATATACGTAAATGTATTGCCATAATAATATGGAGTCAAGTTTCTAACGTTTCGTTGTGAACTTACATCTTCAGAGTAATAATTACAGGTGTGAAAACTATCTATAATCACACCTGTAATTGTTACTCTGAAAATGTTGTAAGTTTGCAACAAAACGTTATATAAAGTAAATATAAGTAAATATGTTCTAAAACTCGACTTGTTTCCATATTATTATGGCAATATATTTGGGCTCTCATCTTTATACTAAGATATAAGGGAGAAATATGTGGTTTTTCTTCCCTATTGGACTGAATTCTGAGCCATCAAATAGAATAAATTCAAAGAATATTTTTTACAAAAATGTATGAATTTACATTTGATATATAATATTATATTTCTTACAGGAACAATTTGTGAAACAACCATGACAAACGGAAATGATGAAGCTAAAATAGCGAGGCTGCTGGAAGAATGTACTGAAATGGACTCCAAATTAACCAATGTAATAAATTTTGTAAAATTTTGCTTATCTCCTGTTTGTATTTTTGCCATTTGTAATTAAATATGAATAATTATTGTTTAGAGTTCAAGATTTTTAAATGCAGGACAATTCATAAATATTATTTGGATCAGTTTTCTAACATTTTGTATAATATATTATGCAACATCTTCAGCATGAACAAGATTGGCAAAATACAGTAAATATTGTATTATATAATATATAAAAATATATACCAGTAGACAATATATGGACGATCATCAAGTCCCATACAGGATTAAACCTGTAACCGTCTGATTGCCTGTGAGACACTCTAATCATTGAGCTATACCGCGACTCAACAGACTAGGTTTCCAATTCTTGCCAGAAATTAACAGCCAGAATAATATTAAATATGTATATTATTTATCATTGCCATTTATCATCAGGGCAGCTGCCTCTCACCTTTTTGAAAATTACTATATAACAGTTTTAAAACAGCTTAATTTTAGCATAATATTAGCATAAGATGTCTGATGTTTATATTCTCCCCCCCCCCCCCCACCCACATTTTCACTACTTGCTATGGTCCTGTTTCATTACATACATGCATGTGGCAGTTGAAATTGTCAATGACTATAATTTAACCAAGCAATTTTTTAATATAAACGTAGTTTCATAATCTAAAACTTGTACCGAAATATTTTAAATGGCATTTTGATATAACAAATTGGAAAAGTTCTCAGTTAGTTAAAAAATAACATTTGTTAATGCAGTTTTCCTGGGGCAGCATCTACAAAGCAGCTTTATCATAAATTAGCAAAGTGAAGGTGGTACACTGACAAGATTTTTAGCGAAGGGCTCCGCTCGAAACGTCAGTATTTCGCTCTAAAAATCTTGGAAGTTTACCTGCTATATATCCGAAACACTGTCTACGCAGCACTCTACTTTTTTACCACAAATTAGTCGGGTTTTTGGGCAGTATTTTTTATAGTGGATAACGATTTAGAACTTTATGAATGAATGAGTTGATTGGTTCAGCCTTTTATTTCTATAGATTTTTTTCACGTTATTATTAAAAGAATCCCAAGCTGCAACAATTTATCCATATTGGCAATGAAAGTGCAAATTCCTACAAGTTAAAAGACACTGTAGACCTATATTTTCAGCATAATGTTTTACGTTTGCCAAATTCCCCGTAGTTTACTGTCACAAAATGACTTGCAGGGAAAAGCCGGCAATTAGGCAACGGGAAAACCCACGACGCTTGGTTCCCAAGGCAACTGTGTTTTCATTGCGTCGTCTTGAAGCGCGGGCGATTATTAAAAGATCAAGAAAACCACTCGAAACGCCATGGAGAGATATTCTAGGTAAGAAAACAATTTTACTAGCGGTTATTTCTCTAGGAAATCTGCAATACCCATTGTGGTTTTAGGTATCGCTTTAAATAGGTCAAGAACAGGTTCGGAGATTCCTGGATATTGTCGCAAGCTTCAAAGTCGTTTCCCTTCCCTATAATCTTACTTAGTAATGGTATCAGTTCTTCCTTTTCTTGAAACCAGTTGGACTGAAAAGTTTGGCGGGGAAATATTATTTTCCCCTCGAAATGGGACTATTTGTAAGCTTATACATACACATACACATATAGACATTCGTAATAATAGTATTTTTCACAAGTAATGTGTCACCGTCCCGTCGACGACTCGAAGTCAAATTCAAAAACAAGTTCGGTTAAGCCGTTTTCGCTACTCTATACCTCACAACACAAATTCCTTAATTTGTTTTTAATTATTAATAACAACGAGCAAATATAAGATATGGGTTGTTTATCAGATGTCATAAACTATTAATTTCCCAATTTGGACCACGAGAATCAATTTGTGAAATACAAAATGGGTTTTCTGCCTTAAATATATTATATAAACTCATTATATAACATATATATATTTAGCAATATTTAATAGTTTGAAAAATTTGCACAATTGTTTCTCCTGTTGCAATTTACTCTGAAAATATTCATAATGCTAGAAAATTAGAAATAATTCATTAAAAGTGGTTTTCCACAAGAAAAGACTTCCACAAATATTTCCTTTCCAAAAAGGTTTTTAACAATAAAGCCATTATGAAAAATCACTTTGAGTCGAAAAAGAAATCCTTTGATTTTTGATGATCATTTTTGGCTTTCATCACAATTAATTATAGATAACAATGTCTATCATCAAACATTTATAAGAATATGCAGTCCTAGATATTGGTTGACAGTGTTTTTAATATACATATACATTTTAAAAATCATTTGAAGTCTATTTGGGTATATACTATTCTGGTTCTTGATAAGAAATGAAAGATTCACCAATATGAAAAAAACACTCAAGAATATGGACATAGACATGATAAGGTGACTGTATGTAACAGTGAATTACTATATAAGGATAAAGATTTAAGCCATAAGACTTAATCTTAATTATTTCCTTTTAAAATAATCCATTCATGATTTCCCAAAAGCTTGTCTTGTGCAATCAATCATTCCCAATTCCCAAAGGTTGAATGTAATCGTAATAGCAAATTTTGTCAGTCAACAATTTACTTCAATTGTAGTTAATATTTTTATATATTGCAACTAATTCCCATTCAAGCATTCTCTCAAACTAATGTTTTGCAATTACAGTACTGTATTATAACAGTAATATTCCTAAAAACTAATCCCATGCTCAGTTGATGTTGTAATCTTCAAAACCCTTACCTTGAACCATTTGAATTAAAACTGAAATAGTGCGAGGGTTAGGTATATGAGGGTTTGGATATAAGAGTTTGATTTTGAGTTAGTTTTAGTATCTACAAAATCACGTCACTAAATCAACTGATTGCACAATGTCACTATATCAACTGATTGCAGAATTTTACGGCCTCACCTCAGTAATATTTGATACCCCTTTTGTCATGAGAAAAATAGTATGCCATCATTTTTATTTCAGACGTCCTAAGCTGGCTTGCATTTTTTGAATTTATAATTCTTCAAACTGATCCACTCATTTTCTAAAGCCATTAAATTCCATTAATCTTACCATTATTCTGTACTGCAATTTTGTTAGAGCATATATACTGTACATGTGTAAAAACGGACAACCTGTTGCAAGTTATCAATAGGCATGGACGGTTATGCTGCCAACTGTTTACAATGTTGTCAACAGGCATGGACTGTTATACTGCCAACTGTGGACAATGTTGTACTGCCAACTGTGAACAATGTTGTGCTGCCAACTGTGAACAATATTATGCTGCTAACTGTGAACACATGTTGTATTGCCAACTGTGAACAACAGTTGTCAACAAGGATTGTTCAGCCATCAATAAACAATTACTGGATGAGGCTGAGCATGATATCAAGAATTATCCAGGCCGAGGTCAATGTTATCTGCCAAAGCCGAAGGCTGAGAACATTGACAGAAGTCTGGATAATTCTTCATATCATGTGTAAGCCGAATCCACTAATTGTTTAATTTATTATATAATTATAAATGTAGAAGCCTTTAGGGAGTTTAGGAAGTAAGCCATGCAAAGACAATTACAGGTACAATACATCTGCACATACAGACAATTTTTGATATTTTGTAGGTGGCAAGACGTCAAGAATTGTCTGTAGGTTTTTTAGCCAATCACAATCGAGATTATATGAGTATTGTATAATAATACTACATATACAATGATAATAACAGCAAACATGGTAACCTTTCAATATTGTTTATTCCTGTTCCAACAATGAACAACCGTGAACATTGTTGAAATACTGCTGAACAACATTGTTTGTTTAACAATATTGTTCAACCAATATTCTGTAACAATGTGCATAAAATCAATGCAGTATTAAGACAAAGATAGGCCCATGGGAATGTGGGTTATGGTCTTTCACGGGCCCATAAATGCCCTAGAAGCTTCGTTCTGTGTGTAGGATTTGCATGATGGTTATTGTTTCAGGCCCCTTATTTGCCCCTGTGGCAGTTGCCCTGCCTAACCCCCCACTGGTGGCCCATATATTAATTCTTGCAATTCTATATTTGACCGCCAACTACTTAAGACGTAGTTTGGTATACATAGTAATGATTTGACATTTTGTACTCAATATTTGAGATGGAAGCAAGTTGGTTAATCATAGGGTTTTTTGTGTGCTGAAAGTGTATATAAAAGTACATGCCTGGATATATTTTGCATTGTATTCTCACCACATATATATATATATATTAATTAGCATACAATTCATTTATTCATACAACTATTTTGTCACATTGACAAGTTAAGTGTGATGAAATTTATTGAACAACTTCCTGCTTTGTATTTGATTGTTTTTTTATTTTTACCAACCAATAGCATCATGAGCCAAAAAACAATCAAATGCAATGCACAAAGTTGTTCAACTGGAACTCTTCTATTTCCACAGAGGCTGTATATAATACAGCACCATTGCTATTAAAGCTTCAAATCATTGATTTAACTCACCATTTGTTTCCAAATTCTCTTGATTAACAGTTTCGCCAGTAAAATCATGAATGGGGCTATTGCAGGGACAATTGGAGTTACCAGCACTTATCCGCTTGACTTATGCAAAACAAGACTTCAAAATCAACTTAGTAGGAAATTCTCTAAAAGGGTCTACAAAAATTTGTAAGTTGCCCAGATTATCAGAATTAAGATATTATTATTGCAAATATTCTAAAATACCATGTAAATTAACATCATAAAATAAACACTAATACTGTACATAAATACTAATTGATTAGCAAATATAATTTTATAATTCAAATATAATATTATAATGCCAAAGTTAGATAGATACACATATGTAGCATGATGCTATTGAATGTAACTTAATCCCACTTGGTCTAATATAATTATAGTGACTTTTGTCAGTGGTGATCTACATGAAAACCAGTTCATGTATACCCTAAAGGCAGGGATGTCACAAATGCATTTTAGCTAGTGGGGTGTGTGAGCATTGAAGTTCAGTGGGTGTGGTCATTCAAAAGTAACCAGTCCACAAATCCAGAATGTTCTTGGATTAACCCGTTAGTAGCCTGGCGTGCATTTAAAAATCTAAAGAAACAAATACCGTAGAAATAATTATTGGAACTAGGAAGAGAAAGACATCCTGTATATAGTGTAAAAAAGCAAGAATATTCATTCTGGTAGCAAAAAGGATATTGAATTTGATAACTATAGTTCATCAGTTTCTCTGCTGCTGATCCCGATTTTGAATAGTAATTTGCAAACAAATGCTGGTTTGAGTTTCATTGGCAAACAACGGTTTTGCTAGGGGTATCAAAATGATCCCTTCACAATGACCCAGGTTAAAAGGTAAATTTACACACTGTGATTAATAATTGGCCTGAATTCCTATCCTAGTGCATTGTTAAATCATAAAAGTTAACAAGGAGAGTTTGTTGATTAATTTCTCAGATTCTTTTATATCTATGTTCATAGACTTTGGATTTCCTAATTATTCAAAATTATTATGAATTATAAACAGGTTGGACTGTTTATATAAAGTTGTCAAAACAGAAGGAATTACTGGTTGCTATAGAGGTAATAAGATTATTTCAATATCATTTTTCGTCAGTTTGTACACATTTTTTGGCAGGCTTTGGGCAGTTGCGGAACACTCAGGCAAATATATTTATTTTTTGAACATGTTTTATTCACAGGATTAGGAGTTAATGTGTTATTGGTTAACCCAGAAAAGGCCATTAAACTTGCAGTGAATGATCAAGCTAGACAAATGTTGGGTGGAAAAGGGTAAGGTTGAAAAAATATATATTTAATTACCATATAATTGCATGCACAGTATAGGCTTTGACATCTATTTTAAAATACTGAGAAAAATCAATAATTATAATCTATTAAAAAGGCAGGATATTTTTAGATTGTATATGACCAGATTTTTCCAGCGGTTATTAATTGCGGTTATTACTAAATTGGCGTTCAATATTTACTAAAAATGTTAGAAATTTTTTACCAGATTTCGCCCCTATTAAAAATAATCGGGATAAAATAATAGGCATACATGAAGTAGGTGCATTCGCTTTAATTCCCGCTTAAATTCGAAATTAGCGGGGTTTTGCAGGCTAGACAGTTTCATTCATCGCAGGCTTTTAGCATCTCTATTGCAGTAAAATATTTTACCAAGTCTGGGACTACGAGGTTGGCCCGCACAAAGACCAATATATAATTGGGGGCCCCCCTTGCAAAAATTGCGCATACATTTTACGGATGTAAGGATATTTCAAGTGAAAATGACTACGCAAATTTTCGTAAGGACGTAAAAGATGTACAAAATAAGGACAAAATAAATAATCACTAACGCAGAGAAGCAGAAAATACTGTTTGATAAATTCATAATTTCAACTGCAGCCCCTTGGCTACCATCTACCGATTCTCTACAAAGTAAACGGGGCCGGGGCAAATTGCCCCAGTTGCCCTCCCCTCTGGGCGGGCCTGCCTCACACCATAGTTAATATAACCAATATAGTACGCCAACCTTTTGGAGTATTTGATTTGTATTTTAACACTGCCTGCGCAGCACAACACTCATCATATTAATAATTCTAGCTAGTATATTCTACAAATTACGTTGGCTTCTTTTTAGCAAAATATTACCATTACATCTCGAAGTCTTTGCAGGAGCAATGGCAGGACTTTGTCAAGTAAGAGCAGTCTTAACTTCTTATTGAAAAACCTAAACATTCCATTTAATACGTTTTGATCATGAAAAATCCATTGGCAAATGCACAGCGCCCCGAGCATAAACCATATGAATGAACTTTGCTTGGACGGCAAAATTATATATAATTTACCCAAAATATAGTTTACACCCTGGCGGTGTTTTTATGCAACTTGTCTCTCAACGGCTTAATCTGCTACGTTACAGTTGCATGAAAGGGATGTTACACTAGACAACGTTTCATGCAACTTGACTTGCAAGCTTCACCATATTTGTGTTTATGACAAGGTACGCATGCGGACTGAGTCGCCCGAAAGAGGAAAATTACGAGACACAAGTTGCAGATGGGGTGTTAGATTATTCTGCAACGATTGCAGCAACTTGTGTTGCAACAATTTTCACCGTTGCAAGGTACATGTTTAATACACTTTGCAATGATTCGTGCAATTTGTCTCGTGCATTGCGAGACAAGTTGCACGAAAAATTGTTTAGTGTAACAATTAACAGTTAACTTCTTGTTAAATGGTTCCCATAGGTGACCGTCACTACACCAATGGAAATGTTAAAAATACAAATGCAAGTTTCTGGAGGAAAAGGTAACATCGCGCTTAGTGACGATTAGTATGTATATTAGCACTGTAAATTCTTCAAGCAACTTGACCCAAGTGATATTTTACTCAGCCACATGGCACATGGTTTAACATAACATCCCCAATCTCAGATATGTCCAGGTGTTGTACTTTAAGGGGCTGTTTATATGATCCCGGTACACCGGGACGTCCCGGTATACCGGGATCTCGGCTTGTATATAATTTACTGTTATTTTCGCAGTTGCGTTTATATCGAGACCGGGACATCCCGGTAGACCGGGATGAAGTGAATTGAAATTTAAAACGTCGTCTGACCAGGTAAAATATCCAAAAAGTGGCAAAATGAAAAAAAACATTCGTTGGGATGTTTTTTATGCGAATAAAATTAGTTTTTGTTTCATTGAGAAATTGACCACTTTCACGAGTGTTTTTATATATTACTGAGATTTGACATTCTTTAAGGAAAGCTTGACAAGAAATATACGTAAGTCACCGAGCACTGCAGGTTAATTCGCGAGCATTTCACTGTTCACACGCGCCGTTAAAACCAAGAAAACTGAGCGCGAATTTTGGCTTCATCCAATCATTAGTCTGGACAAAAATGTTCATTGTACAAACAAGCAAGTTAAACTAGCAAGGAACTAAGTTGAAGGATCTTGTCAAGGAAAACGTGGCTTAAATGATATCATCATGACTCTATTTTTTGTTAGCCACGAACCCAAATAAAAGCACGATGAAACCCTTAATGACTGCCAAGTTTCATACAGCTGCTACTAAAAGGAAAACAAAGACAAACTCAGCATTCAGCTTAACCAAAGATCTACTACGGACAAAAGGCTTTACGGGAATGTACAGAGGATTGGGAGCAACACTTCTGAGGTAAGAGTTAGCCGTAAATCGTAATCCAGGTGCAAGGGTGATCGTTTCTGTCAATCATACAAAATCATTACCATGCTGCATAGTCTGGCTGCTATTAATAGCTCAAAAAGCGGACAAACAAACCAAATTTGACTCACAAATGATTGCAAATGAGCTATTTCTTTTGTTATGGCCGCAAGAATTATGGGTAAAAGCGGACAAACATCGGTACTGACGTCATCTCGACGGAGCGCTATTTAATATCAATTTTCTATGATAGCATCATGAGTTGGACAGGTTTAGTTGATATAATAATAATATTTAATAATAATATTTAATAATAATATTTATTTATTTATATAGCGCCTAATCCATGTCTGCTCTAGGCGCTTTACAAAAACTCAAAAACTAATTAAAGACAGACTTAAATAGATGTGTTTTTATTTTGGATTTAAAAATAAAAAGACTTGGGGAAGATCTGATGCTTCTAGGTAAAGTGTTCCAGAGTTCAGGAGCGGCAACGGAGAAGGATCGATGGCCATAAGAGAGTAGATTAAAATTGACACGGTTGAGAAGAATTTCGGATAAAGACCGGAGAGTTTTTCGTGGAATGTAGCGTGTAATCAGGTCGGAGATGTAGACAGGAGCTTGGCCATTAAGAGATTTGAATGTAAGAATGAGGATTTTAAACTGCAATCTTATTTTATTTATTTTATTGGATTTGCCACTGGTAAACTACAAAAAAGATAACAAAAAGGTATAGAAAGTGGCAGGGTGGCCGCAACAGCATCATACGCCAATTATAGCAGTCCCAGATCAGTAAGAATAAAAATAAAGTAAAAATTAAAAGACTAAAAGATCTTCCTGAGGTCAACCACAGCAGCAGAGAGCACCAGGCAAACTCCGGGCTGAGCCACACTTTGGGCAAACTGTCCCCATGTCCTGGGGTCGTCTGCGTCATAGCGCCACTCCACTGCTGTCATGTAGTAAAGCAGCAGGTGCGGTTTGAACTCCACCGCGGGGTGACACCAATTAACCCCATCTCCATCGGTAGGACGTTCCACGTTCTGCACGCTCTTACAAACGACACGACCTTCCACAACAGTTTCCCTTGTAGACCTCTTCATTCTTTGTTTTCAGGCGATATTAGTACACGTTATAGTACTGGGAGAAATATTGTTATTTAGTCAGATTGAGATTGTAATTAGAAGTTACTATCGCAAGGGAAGTGCTGCCTCGAAATCCAAGGCAGTCGTGATATGTCAGATTGAGATTATAATTAGTGAGAACATGTAGAGAGAGAGAAAGACGTCGAAGACGGAAATTGGCCATTTCTCAACTAGACGGGAATTATTTTGTGTATATATCAGTGAGTAAGGAGTGTCTCAAATTACCAGTTTAAATACTTCTTTATCTATCAATGTCATTTTTGTATCTGTAGTCACGCTGATGAGCCGCAATCAAGCTTCGGAGCCGCAATCAAGTTCCAAACGGCTGCTTTCGATCAAAGTAGCGACGATAACGCCCATGGCACGACTATAATAACAACCGATTGTAGGCGCAGATACATGTACGCCTTGCGTACCTACTTTTTTACATAGTGGTGAACCAAATGAAAACAGAATATATTTTCCTCTCATTTTTTTGTATAGAGACATCCCATTTTCCTGTATTCACTTTACATTGTTCTCCTATCTGAATTTCTCGGTAAGTCGAATGGATATCTCAGTAGAGTTTTATACATACAAAGACCCCTGGACTATAATATTCATAACAAGATTGCAACAAGGGTTTTGCGGTTGTTCCGTATATTCAAGGGATTACGGAACCAATTAAAAGAATCTTAGGTGTTTCAACGTAAAAGTTGCTCAAAAACCTCTCTTGACGTTGGGTCATATTTTTGCAAAACCTAAGGATCGTATTGCGAAGGAACAGAGGAAAGACGCTATTTATTCCATTCCGTGCAATGACTGTGATCAGGAGTACATCGGTCAGACTAAACGTCAGTTTCGTACGCGTTTAAAAGAACACCAAAAGGCTGTTTTCTTTTCAAAAAAGGAAAATTCTGCTTTGTCGGAGAACGCGTGCGTAACCTACCATGAGATTGCGTGGGAAAATTACTAGTACCACTAATCCGCGGTGCCATCAGAGACGTTGTCTGTAGGCTTTGGCATATCAATATCGCTCACGCCCCATTGAATCGCGATGACGGTGGTCTATTATCAGAAGCTTATTTGCACCTTGTTAATAGATAACGTCATCATCGATTCTATGTACGTTGGGAAATGATTTGTTTGGTTAAATGTTTTCCTCTGTCCTCCGCCATGCAGGGTTATGGATCAAATGGAGAGAAAGCGAGTGTGGTGCATTCCTTTCTTTCTGCGGTTGGTGCTGGATTAGTGAGTGCTGCGACAGTCACTCCATGTGATGTAATCAAGACAAGACTACAGGTCATACCACATGATCAAGGCGAACCAAAATACTCTGGAATTAAGGATTGTGCTAAGAAAATTTACAAACACGAAGGTCTCAGCGCGTTCTTCAAGGGAGCAGTCCCCAGGATGATGGTGATTGCACCGTTGTTTGGCATTGCGCAAACTGTGTATTTCTTTGAGATTTCACAGCGGTTATTGGGAATACACATATCATAACTATATATACCACTCGTTAAGCAAAATTCCTTATGATATTTTTGTATATAAGTTCTTTATAGGAAATAAAGGGTTTGTCGTGTAATATACAGCTAAATCAATTAAGCTTGTCCTCCGACAAAGCTAAAAGGTCAAAGCCAAGCGCGAAAAGTACGATGGGATCGACCAGTTTTAACTGGCGGTCATGTGTAATGATGCCCGTTGATACAGGGATGACTTGTGGACGACTGCTATATAGTTTGACAGACATGGTGGGGCTGGATGTTGAGGAAGTTGATTTTGCACTTTTATATATAAATATCAAAAAGAACCGCTTTCGCGTGGGTTGATAAGTAGTTATTAATAGGCTGTTTATGCTGAATTGTTTAGTTTTCCAGTGGCTTGAACTTGAAGTAAACATTAATTGTTATTAGTCAAAGTGATTCCCAAAGGTATAAACTAATATTTCCCTGTTTTTGTTTGCAATATCCAAGCGCACAGTTGCTAATTAAAAGGCGGACAAACAAACTGAAATTGTCCCTCAAGGGATTTCAATTGAGTCATTTTCTGTTGTTGAGAATACTCAGGGGAGTCGATTTCGGTTTGTTTGTTCAACTTTAGGAGTATCAATATGCTAAATAAATAATTAAATAGAGTAATACCCATCTTACTTTTCGCGCTTGGCTTTGACCTTTTAGCTTTGTCGGAGATCAACCTTAATTGATTTAGCTGTATATTTATATAGGCTATGCTAAATGATAATTAGTTTTCAAAGTTTTGAAGCTTGGCATGGCGATGTTTAAGGAAATAAAATCAAAGGTTTGCGGTTATACACCATGTTTATTTTAAAGATATTATTCGCTAGCGAATAATATCTTTAAAATAAACATGGTGTATAAGAAAGTTATCTTAACAAAGGCATCACGTGTGTATACTGTGTATGGTATAGTGTATTGATAGCTAGCTATACTAGAATTATTAAAGAAGTTGGTCAGTGCGTAACTTTGTTGCGAGTAGATTTCTTTAGACGTCTGACAATATGTAAATTATCAATTGTTAAATAGTTGCAGTACAAGCTGTTAAACCTCTAAAGGACATTGGCAACAAAAATTAAGTTTGTCTAATATGAAAGAACTCGTAAAATGATAGAGTAACACCTTTTACAACTTTTCGCTATTTTTCTTCGTTTTTGAAATATTTCAGTTTGTTTGATATGTAAATGAGATGGTCTCTGATATTTTTTAATGAGTGAAAATTCTCTACCCTGCACCTGACGTCAGAGACCATCTCATTTACATATCAAACAAACTGAAATATTTCAAAAAACGAAGTAAAATACGGAAAAGCTGTAAAAGGTGTTACTCTATCATTTTACGAGTTCTTTCATATTACACAAACTTAATTTTTGTTGACAATGTCCTTAACTCCCCAGTATCAGCATATAAATTTTCCTTATTGGTCTCCAAACATTTCTTATAGTACTAGTTGGGAGAATTTGTTTTACAAACATGTTTATCTTTGATGATCATTTCTTTTATTCTCATTACCTCTATGCTTGGTAATTTTCTTTAGCATAGAATAGTATTTCAGGGTCGAAAGTGATCATCGATGTAAAAAAACAACTAAAAATGGTATTCTGAAGTAAGTATTTTGAGCTCTGACATCACCACTATTTAGGCCACTACTAAGAACGTGTTCCAAGTGAGCCCGCAATTTCAAAAGGTAATATTGTTTGTGACGTCGATTGTCAATGCTAGTATGCTACGCCTGAATTTCAGGCGAGGTTACTTGTTTTCTTGGAGAAGTAGATGAAATGTCCAGCCTTTCAGATGAAGAATTTGAAAAAAAAAGACCTTGATCACTATGGATTTACTTGAAGTCTTCGCGTTGAGAGTCTGACGTCACTTCAGTATGCTGGTCAGGAACATGATCAATTAATGGCGGACATAACAACTCCACGTTCTGAGTCAGAAAAATAATACTTGCCATCGTCGAATCGGAAAACGGTTTCAACCGAGTAATATTTAACAGCTCTGCTAGCTTTATATTAGATTAAAATATTATAAATTATAATATAAATTATATAAATTTATAAATTAAAATATCTATCGGTAAAAATGTGATCGTAGTACCACTTTAATCATTGATATTATTATAAGAAGATCTTGCCCGCGAAGGCCCTGGGGACGAGGTTGGGTGTTGATCACTCTTGGGGATTACCTTGTAATATACTCAGTTAAAATCCTGAGTCAGTGGAATCAAAGCCGTAATCTTCTGATTACTAGTCAGATTCTGATTACACTATTGATTCCCATTGAGGACTCAGAATATGACTCTGGAGTTATTTACAGCTTGTGCAGCAACAACTTCACAAGTAGATAGGTAAATTACCAAAACAATACATTATAATTAACTGACTACTTAAATAGATTCAAGTTAAATCGATTTGTTTTACATACATGTATGCTTTAAGAATTCAATCATATTATTATTACCAATTAGTCCGTAAACTTCCTGGAAGGATTGCTACCAAAAAGAGTCTCACGGATTTCAGGAAGCATCTTCAAACAAATAAAAAATTCACTTTGCAGGATTAATACCAGGTTTCAGAATTGGACAGAACAACACAATCATGATAATTGTCTAATTGTTAAAATGCATTATCTCACGTTTGGGGATTTTACATATCCGTAATATTTGGGTCTTCCTGAGAAAAATCATAATATATATTGTCAGCTGAAAATTTCATCTTCATGGAGTTTTTCGCTGTTAAAGTTACCAGATGTGATGTCACAACTCAAGTGCCACAAAAATGCCTCTTGTGACATCACATACGATAACTTTAACAGCAAAAAAGTCCATGAAGATGAAGTTTTCGGCTGACAAGATATACTATGATTTTGCTCAGGATTAGACCCAAATATTACGAATATGGAAAATCCGCAAACGTGAGATAAGCA
Organism: Chrysogorgia sp. JL179-B06; assembly: GCA_035772405.1. NCBI lineage: Eukaryota > Metazoa > Cnidaria > Anthozoa > Scleralcyonacea > Chrysogorgiidae > Chrysogorgia > Chrysogorgia sp. JL179-B06. Next base: position 3,833,977 of record JAYKKM010000477.1, read on the forward strand.
CTTTAAACAAAACATGCAGTATGTATATATGTACAAATCAAGAACAAAATCTGCACCTGATTGCTCAACAATGCCAATCTGCTTTCCAATGTATTTTCCACACGAATAGTCGAATTCTGACAAATCATGTCAATTCCACCAGAGCTGTGGCACCATTGATTAAAAAATAACCAGTTAGTGAATATTAGCATTGAATAAGTAAAACAAGAATAATTCTTCCAACTTACCCACTAGAACTGAGGAAATTCTGCTCATCTATAGTTAATTTTACATCTTTTTTGACAGCCTCTTTAAACTTTGAACATACTTCATCCTTGATTTTCTGATTTAATAATAAATTAGATCATTAAATTGCAAACAACATTGGTGTGCATATAACTGGACATATTTTTAAAAAAGAAGAGTGCTGCATAGACAGTGTTTTGGATATATAGCAAAGTGAAAAGGTGGTTAACTGCCAAGATTTTTAGTAACAAAATACTGACATTTCGCACAGAGCCCTCATCACCTTTGGCAGTTCACCACCTTTTCAGTTTTCTGGACATATTTTTGTTAGATGAAAGAAGGAAGCAGAATAAAACAGTTCATTTTGCTAACCTTTAATAAGTCAACATCATCTTTACGACATCTGACAGTAACTTCTGATTCACGAAGTTGAAATAACCCCTGCAGTGCATAACATGTATATACTGTATTAGCAAGTAGACCTAAATTTCATATTACTAGTTCTTAAGTAGCAGGGCAACAGCTTATCTTGCTCAAGGAGTGGTAGCCGTAGGGTACTAGGGTTAACATCTACAGTAATCTGCTATTCTAATATTTCAATATCATCTGTTTGACATGTGAGGATGTGAGGTGGCAAAAATGGGGCAGGGCTTACAGGAGGCTTAAAAGCTCCAACTCTGGCCTGGTGATGAAATCCAAAATATGGTGGATAGCACATACTAGTCATTTGGATAAAATGAATTTCCCTACACACAAACTAGAAAATGATTCTAACATGGATTAGGGCCAACCCACCTTCCTAGTACTACCAGTAACTCGATATTATTATGGTACTGTCTGAAAACCAACCTGAGTGACAAGTCCTACCAACAGATTACAATATTTCTCAGAATCTTTAGTCACATCAGTTAACTTTTCACAAGCTTCTTCAAGTATTTGCTATCAAAGGAAAACAACTGGATGAGTTTTCCAGTACTATGTTTCTGTGGTGGAAAACTTCAATGAAGGATAGGAGATGACAATGCACAAAAATAAATTGTATATAGTAGAGATCTACAATTAATAAATCATAGGATATAGATAAAAAATAGATCTAGAAATTATAGGAACACTGCCCTGTGGCATCTGTTAAAAATGTTGCATCAAAACTGACGCTTACTATTGATTCGTCAAGAACGAACGAATGAAATCACACCCAGATTATAAAGCGTTGCCAAAGGGCACCGTAATTCTGTTTTCATATAACATGAGTGGAAGTTTGGAAAAACAAGAAATTGCTTCTGGGGAACATGAGTTTCTACAATGTTTTGAGTTCTCCCAAACTTTAACAAGTATTTTTACTATTTTACAAATACATCAACAGGTATATGGCCTTGAAATGTTCATGGAGGAATGTTGTTGTCCTTATAGTCACACTTATTGACAGTAAGTGTTAAGAGTTACCTTAATGTGATCATCTTTGGCTTTTAAAATCTTTAATCGTGATTGATTAAGTTGATTAGAACGTTGACTGCAGGGAAAATAATACATTATATTTCAGATATTAATAATAATAATAAAGAGCATCACACAATAGTCTCAAAGCTCTGACTTACAACAATACAATCTTAATTATAGTTACATCTCAAACTCATTAATAATTCACGAGGAAAAGATGTTGTTTGGATATGTGATCTTAATTAGCACTTTCACCTCGATTTTCTCTGCATTGATTTTCTCTTTGTTTGAGATGCTATATCATACACTCAAAAGCTGTTTATTATCTGATTTCCAAACACATTGAAGTCTTGGTGTTTGGAACACATGTCTTGGTGTTTGGAAATCAGATAATAAACTGCTTCTTGTGTGTGATACATATATTACTTATAAAACAAATTATATTTCATTTATAAATTCAAAACTACTACATGTATAACTAATAAAATTATGATACAGTGTAACTACAAAAACTATTAATTTGATAAGTGTGGACTTAAACAGTCTAAAATATACCTGGCAAGGTTTGCTGTAGTGTTTGTGTAGTGGTGCTACAAACCATTACAAACATTACAAACTTTATACTATGGTTTTTAGACTTTCAAACCAACAGTGTAAATTGTTAAGAGTATTCTAGCAAATGAATCTGTCATGGAAAATTTATGGCAATAATCTCAGCCTCGTTTTCATGTTACCCTAGTGTGAATAACATGTTGGAGGGATAAGTAAAGGTTGTAGTACACAAGGACACCTTGTGTTCCTATAGTCAAAAGAGACGAAACATTGACAAACATGTCCTTCCACATCAAACTTGTGCACTTTGAATTAAGAGACCAAATGGAAGATGCAAAATTGTACACTGGAAAATGTTCCCCCCTTTAGTCTGTTTTGAGAAGTGTAAGAACTAGTCTATATTGCAGAACACAACGGTGATGACCGGATGTGCAGGCATGCAAAATAGATATATACATTGCGATCTCATTCATTTTGTTGATTGTCTATTTTGCAAACAAATTCCACTCAGTAAAGTTCTACTTACTGTAGCTTTAAGTATAAAGACCGTCATGTAGATAAGAACGTGCTGCTGGCAATAGATTTAAATAGCTATGATGATAACTTGGTTACAAACCATTACATAAATATACAGACCTTTTTATACAACTCTACAAACCATTACATAAATATACAGACCTTTTTATACAACACTACAAACCACTACAATTAACCACTACCTGTACATAACTATACAGACCTTTTACACAACACTACAAACCACTACAAACCATTACATAAATGTACAGCGTTAAAATCGTAAGAGTACTCCATGATCACACATTGTAGTGGTTTGTAATGGTTTGTAGTGATGCTACAAAAACACTACAGCAAATACTGAATCCTAAACCTTGACTTGTATTTCACCCTATTTATAGGGAAAAACTACAAACTCATACAATACTGTCTCAATAATAAAAGATAAAGAAGCTTATTACTAACATTTTTTTCTGTAGTTCCACTTGTTTCTCTTTTCTCTCATAATATTTTGAGATTTTCAATCGCTCTTGCTGGACCAGCCTACCTTTTTCAATGTTAAATTCTTCCTCAGCCTAAATCCATATAATTTATATAGCATAAGACCAGAAATACCCATATACTGTAGCTTACAGGTACAGTAAAAACGATAAATACCCATATATGATAAATATTATGACAAATGCCCATATACTATTTAATTTTACTATTTATGTCATATTTCTTGTTTGGTGAAACATGTTTCCGACTTTCGTCAATCGTATTTCATTTTTCATTCAACTTAAATTCCGTCTTGCTGATAACTGATGGTTAATGATCACATTATCTTTACCAAACAATATACAATGTTATGTTTTGCTATTATTTTGCGGCAAATTCAAGTGTCAGGAATTCTTGTTGACAAATATCAGTAACCACCGATAAATCGGCTGATCAGGTTGTACATTAGGGTGGTCCTTATTTTAATTTTTTTTTATTTAGTATAGTCTGACCCTCTTAAATGGTTCCAATTGGGTTAAAAATGCTGTGTGTAAAATTGTATTAAAAACTATTGATATTTAGGGGTAGCTCAAGGTCCCTGAAATTTTTACTATAGTATCCCTATGAGAAAATCAGCCAAATTGTCCAATATGCTATAAGTCCTCAGGGGAGTGTCGGATTGGTTTAAACATCCACTAGTGAGTAGTTTAGACCTGGTTTCCTATTTTACTTTAAGACAAACTTATAGCCAAAAATGTATGGTTTGCGAGATATAGGGCTCCAAAGTTCTTAAAATTCTCATTGGTTAAAAAAGTTTGGAGCCCTATATCTCGGAAACCATATATACAAAATAAAAAAAAATTAAAATAAGGACCACCCTATTGTACATCGTATTGGAATTTATTGGATTGGTAAAGTTGATTTTTCTTGATCGGCTAATCCCTAAATATTAAATATTAAATATATATACAGGGTGTATAAAAAAAACGAGACCTTTAGAAATTAACCTATTGTTGTTAAGCACAAGATTTTAAGCTCCTATAAGAATTTAAAATAGCTTCTAATCGTATGAAGGAGCATAACTGCATAACAAATTGTCGAAGTACTAATTAGTATTCTGTTTTACGCACCAGTGGGTTCACCATATAGTGCTAAGGCATTCAAATGCCAACAATAGCTTGATTTCTAAAGGTCTCGTGTTTTTTTTATACACCCTGTATATATATATATATATATAATATATATATATATATATATATATATATATATATATATATATATATATATATATATATATACTGTATATATATATATATATATATATATATATATATATATATATATATATATATATATATATATATATGTATATATATATATATATATATATATATATATATACTGTATGTAAAATCCAAATAAAGGTGTCAAAATAATCAAGAATATGGACAAGTTTAAAATATCAAACCTTAGCCTCAATCTCTTCAGCTTTTTCTTTGGCCTCTTGTTCAATAAATGCCATCATGTGTTTGATCTACAAACAGGAAAATATATGATGACATGTCATATTGTTATATTTATGATCTAAACACAGACAAATTATCAATGGCCAAATTGGCCATTTGGCCCATTTGTTCCACCAAATTTCTTACATATTTTTATGAAATAAAAAAACAAGAACGTAAGTCATTTAAATTTACCTGCTTCTGAACTTCGGTATCATAGCCAGCCATGATGATAAATGTTAGTAAATCGTCACAAAGGACTATATATTTTTGAAACTTTTCGATTTAAATCTTTCTCATGTGACAGGCAACCTTCCCAAGAGCCTGCGTTCCTTCTGGCCACCGCTGGAGACGAGCATCTGAGAGACTGGAAACTAGAATACTCGTCACGGACGAAATTCTTGTTAATTGAGCCATATCCGTATTTGATCCCTCACAGCGTCTTCCAGTCGCTGCGCACCTCGTGTTTTTCCAGCTAGTCCTTTTGCACGGTTATATCCTAATACTACATATATTGTACATATACCAATAAGCCAGTTCGTAATATCGACTGCGCATCAAAACGACGCGTTCTGCGTCGGGATAAAACTTATTTCAATATTGGTTTACTCAAAATTAAGGACCTTTCTGTTTTGTTTGGTCTTTATTTTTTGGTTAGGTTAGGGTTAGCTACGGTTAGGGTTAAGGTTAGGATTGAGGTTGGGTTAGGGTTACGGTTAGTGTTTTGATTTGGCAAAGCAACCTTAATTCCGACAAAACAACCTTATTGTGGCTGCGAGGTAATTTGTGTCCGGCACCACACGATCGATAGAACTGTGACGGAGTAATCGCGTATCCAAATTTTGAGTTTATTTAGAAGTACTTTTGAAATGAGGACAAATATCGGTCTCTCCTAGTCAATAACTCATCTTATTCCAGAGATATTCAGGTCTTTGAAACATGGAAATGAATGCATTATGACGTCTCTACTTACACAAATTTGCAAAAAGATGAATATCTCCGGAAATAATTGGTAGATTGTATAGGAACTTTCCTGATGTATGTTTATACAAATGGTACACGGTATTGTGTACAGAAATGGTGGATATTTTCCTGCAGAATTGAGAATTTTAAAGTTGAGTTCGTCTGAGTAAATGACGTCGTAAAGTGTTAGACGATTTTCCATCGTAGTGTCCCTTTAATATACATTATACTAGTCAACTTGTTTACAACTCAAGCTTAAACATAAATATCTGAATGATAAAAGATATACGGCGGCAGACCGATATGACTGATTTACCAGTAATTATGACGCACGTACGAACTAGTACACACTACACAACCGTAGCCAGCTTTGTTCTGCCATCTCAATTCTGGTAGCTCAATGGTTAGAGCGTCTAACCGGAGATCATGAAGGTTGCGGGTTCGATTCCCGTCTGGGGCTCAGCAACATTTTTCTATAAAGTTTGCGTTAAAGCTTATTTACTATATTGAAATAAACAAGCTGCAATTCACGTTTAATATATTGTTAATCTACATGCTGTGAATTTTCCTTAATCATGATTGTCATTTTGATTCACGGCCAGCGACTGACAAGAAGTCTGTGAGATATGCCGATTGATATTAACGATATACCATACGGCAGGATGACAAGCACGATCTGAAGGAAAAATCGTATGGAAAAGTGGGGCTTAAAAAATGCTAACTCAACTAAAAAATTTGGGAGTGCCGTGACGATTATAGTTGGATGGACTTAAACTGATGGATTATGCGACCACCCTGTTTCAAGTTTAGTTTAATCGATAAAGCTTAAAGTTAAAAGCCTCAACTGGTACAGCAGTGCTTATATTTAATACCGGCGAATTTGCTAGTTCAAATTCTTATGGACTTAAATAACGCACGCACGTGCTCAGTTTTTCTGCAGTACCATATGCATGATGAGTAATGAACATCTATCTTAAGCAAACTTTTCTTGTGCGTGCCTTCGCCTATTTACCTTGTAAATATCTAGCTAGCCATAGTTATCAGATCTGACTTAGATGCTTAGACTAGCTTTGACGTCGTCTGGTATGTCGGAAGTCAAGTTTAAGCAGCGAGTAAAAACAAACAACTCTCAAAAACACAATAAATAATTAGCACGCTAACTTGACGAACTTCGTCAGATAGACCCTTGTTTCCATGGTTACAACGGCGTTAATTGGCCAAATGTGGCCTCATCAAGTGAATCTTCAACATCTGTCGGTTGAAACTTATACTCCCCGACTTCCTTTTTAAAACAAACCGCGCAAAAACGTTTCGCCGACATCGAATCGCAAAGACATCTCGCGTTGAGATGTTTATGTTTCCGAGTTTGTATAGAAAATGGCTTTGATCAGATAACTGCTGCGGCAAATTATTTTCTTCTGTATAAGGAGAAATGTGTACACAATCACACAGCAGGTAATAATGGGTTTTCTGGCGTGAGTCTGTATGTCAACAGCCTCATCAATAACTATATTTGGTTTAACTTTTGGATGTTGTCGAGTTGCCAAGATCGGAAACCCTTCACGTGTGTTTCTGAAATCTTGCTATCATGTACTTACTTGCAAGCGACGCGTTGAGATTCAGTTAAACAATTCCCCAAACAATAAAACTCAAGAAGAAGAAATAATTTATTTTCCGGTCGCAATATTATGAACCCAAGAGCAGTCAATATTCACAAGGGTCAATATACATGAACTATATTAATCGTACTCAGGTAAATACTGTTCAATACAGACAGACGCTGCATTCTGAAATAACTATATATATATATATATATATATATTATATATAAATCACTATAGATCAGATAAATCACTATAGCTCAGTGGTACATAAATCAGTTGAGGGGACATTGTTGTTCTCTTTGAAAAAACTTAGGCGATAAAGTTGTTGCAGTTCTACCTCGGAAAGCATCCAGTTTGAACTTAAACTGTCGATAGCGGTTTGACCGATTTTTACCGATTCTATTGACAAACCATTTTCCATCGCGCTTGCGTCTTTTTCGTTTGTCGAAACGTTCGATGATAACCGGCTTCTCTTTCTTCGTTCGTTCTCTGTTTCGCTCGAGTCCCGACGACGACGTATCCGAACTCGAAACGACGAACGAAGTCCCGAAAACATCTTCTTTAAGCTGGACCTTCGTGAACCTTGTTTAACATACTTTTTCGCTTCGTCTTCCAACAAACTCAGTGCTGTCCTTTGAATCTTTATATCTCCCATAGAGTTCGAGTAAGACCGTTTAAGTTTCACTTCCACTTTTACTCGCTCACTGGTGCTATTAAACGATTTTGATCTCGCCAGCCTGCCAGAACGGTCTCCGCAAACTTGCTTTCGCCTCCGTTGTGCCGTGAACGCGTCCATAGTATCGTGGACCATATTAGCGACCTTCTCGTCGTCATAGAACAACCCAATCTTTTGACAAAAGTTCTTAGAGCTATTCAAAATATGAAAGACCGCATGAATGGGTTCGTAATTGGTATAGTCACCAAACGTTTCTTGCCAAAGCAGCCGGCCTGATTTCTCTTCTACCACGACGAGCTTCAAGCGGTTTAAGATCGGGTGATAGACGAAGGCGAGTAAGCCTCTGAATTGAAACTTCCAGTGTAGGCTTAATGCTGTGTTCATGAGCACATCCTTGCTCTTGTTAGCGTAAACTCCAATCACCGAAGGTGCAACGATGACTTTACACTCGGGGTTTAACCCCGTCAAAGTGTTTCGTACGAACATCAACGTCCGATCCTCGACGGCCATATATAGCTACTTCTTTGACACCGCGTTGCGCGAAAAACCTTGCCAATACTTATTGCTTCTTCGTCAAAGTCCTCTCTACTCTTTCTCCTCGGTTTCTCGGTCAATGAGCTTTCCAAGCTGTCTCGTCACAATTATTCTCTCTCCTCAGGCTTATTAACATATAATAATCCCTCGTAGCCACAGCGCAAACTTCTTAAACAAAATCATTGACCCGATGACCCCACGCTTTCTTTAGCTCTCACCAGGGCGCCGTTCTATCTCTAGCAAAAGGTGTGGCGGAGAACACGTTTGCCAAAATAAATCAGTAAACAAACCGACGTACATGAGCCACATGCGGCAGCGATAAATCGACCAAAAGGAAATACCGTTTAGCAAAAAACAAAGACTATCACGACGACACTGGAATGCTGTAATTTGCTTTGTCATTTTAAACTTTTACAAGAAACATCTGTTTTTCGCGTCGAGGTCGTCGCCCAGAAAATTCGATACATGCGGTTGAGGTATCAATCGTTGATACTCCCCACAACCAAGGGCATGACGTGAGTAAGCTTCTCGTCGAACAGCACACAAGTCATATTTTCATTTCGAACGGAAGTAACTAAGGAGCTTGTGGGATTAACATGATTCTTATAAAACAGCGAGGCGCTACTGTGAAACACGCCTCCGGTAATTGGGGGAATATTCACAGTATAAAACGTTAAACAATGTTATATCATATTGAATGCATGGTCACTGTAATGTAACACGATATATAACCCGTAAATTACTTCTTATCGGCGGTGCATCAGATAATTTCTCATGCAAACAAAGAAAGTGAATTTAAAATTACTTTAAATTAAGTAAAAAAAAAGTAATTTACTTTAAACGTCGACATTCGCTCCACACATCGCTTAATATTACAAAACATTTTAATGAAGCCCACAGGCTTTCGCATGAAATATAATTTTCTTGTATTTTTCCTTTGTTAGTGACAAAGCAAAAATATATTAAAAGTGTTGTGCTGCGTAAGCAGTGTGGAAATACAAATAGAATACTCGATAAAGATTCGTGTAATACCGCAATAATAGGGACCTTGGCTTAAGATTTTTTCAACAACGCCGCGCATGTAAAGACGTGGGTCGCTAAACAAACTAAATTTTTGCGTAAAGGAATTAGGAAATCACAGTTAATTGCCTATCGTACTGATTGGTCTATAAATTGCCAGGTATATTTTAGACTTCTAAAAATGCTTTAATACGTCTAAGTGGATTTGGGTGACCAAGTTAAAGTTGATTTTAACATCTTAATCAACACCTTCTATCCGTCTTCAGAGGCGTAGATATAGGAACAAATTTAAAGTTGGGGGGGGGGGGGCTGAAGTCGACAAACCGGTAATCAGTGACTGTATTTTAAGGGTTCCGTGGGTTCTTCCCCGGAAAATTTTGAAATCTAGAAGCTCGGAAATACAATTTGCAGCAATTTGAGCAAACGTTTTCATCTAATTCTACAGCGAGCATAGTTCAAATGAATCCAAGAGTTGCCTGTTGCCTCTTACCAGGTGACGCCATTTTTTGCGCCTAGTACTGACTGAAGGGTCTGGGAACCAATATAACACTCGCATGGCAAGGGTTTAGGAGTTGGCTAACACTTCAGACATTTCAGGCTACACCCGTTTGTAAAATATCGTGTAGATGAAGCCTGTAGGTGATTGCCTTAAGTAGCTTCTGTCCTATTCTATATAGTCCTATTAATACAATAGCAATGCTTGTCCTGTTTTTTGGGGGGCTTTGGAGGGGGGGGGGGGCTGAAACACACACACCCGCCCCCCCCCGGCTCCTACGCCTATGTCCGTCTTTGAGTTACGTTATCGTGAAGGCGTGCCGCATAAAATGCTCTGAATGACGTCGTACACAGAACAAGGACGACGTTGAGATTACTCTCTCAGGACAAAAGATTATTTATTCTCTTTGTTTTTGCATCAAGAATTATTTGGTTTGAATGACGTAGTCGTCTAGATTCCAAGCGCGTCGTAAAATTTTAAGGTCCCAACAATGGCGCGGCACACGGGTGTGCAAACGGTGCGCCACACCGGGGCCCATGGGCCGAGGGGGGCCATCAGCCTATCCGCAAACTGCCTCTTTTTATAAATGGTGCTATTTTAAATATTTGCTGAAAAATAATGAAAACAGTATACACTACAAAAAAATGATTTGTGGTCATTCGATTTTACACAAAAGTGCTATCAAAATGCAGGAAATGCCATTTCAGATATCCTAAATTCAAACATTTTCCGGCAGAAAATCCCATGGTCCCGGCCCCTACATATGTCGTCACTTTGTGGGAGGGGCATCCACGTAGTGCCGCCAGGGCCTTTACTCGAAACGTTACACCAGGGACCGGGGTGCATTTTTTAGATTAGGAGTGTATGGGAGGCAAATTAGCTGGTCCGAGGGAAATTGTGGAATTTAGCTCTTCTGAAATTCGGGTGGAAATGCATCTAAAAAACTGCCAAACTACTAATATATTATCAATAAGTTATAAAATGTGTTGTGCTGCGTAGGCAGTGAATAAATATCTAAAAAGGCTTAAAAGGGTGTAAGTAGACTAACGTTCGAGCGAAGGCCCTTCGTCAGAGAGTGTTTGCTTTACTTACACTCTCTGACGAAGAGCCTTCGCTCGAAACGTTAGACTACTTACACCCTATTTCGGCAGTACCGACCAACCTTTTTAGATATTTGATTTGTATTATCAATATAAGGGTATATATTACAAGCGAGGATAGAACTAAACCAAACCGATGACAATTAATGTAAAATTGTCGGCAAAAAAGCGCACATGCAGTCAGAGTTCTATAGATCGAAGCGCTATTTCGCGTTCAGAGATCTGTCTTGGTTAAGGCATGGCTCTTGACTTCGAAACTGAAATTTTCTATTTTCCAGAGATTTTGTCCAAACTAAATCAAACTTAGCTAACATATTTATCATACAGTAGGGACTAGTTTACGATTTTGTTTCCTTGACAACAAGGTCACGTGACTGATTCACGTGACTGAGGCCATTTTGGATGAAAACATAAAACGTTCTTGAGGCACGCGAATATATATAATTTAAACAATTAAATTAGCGTAATTTGATGCAAATATTGATCTAGTTTATCAAGCTAAGTTGCCAGATTGTATAGCTTTGCCGTAAATGGAAACATTTAGCGAATGATTTTTCCTCTAATTACAATTTCTCTAATATTTTTGTTTATGCAAATAGATTCCTACCATTCAACTTAACATGATAAAAGTAATTAAAGTTTGCATCAAACTGCGCTGTTTAATTGTTTAAATTGTTTACATTCGCGTGCCTCAAGAACGTTTTAAATTTTCATCCAATATGGCCGCCAATGAGTCACGTGACCTTGTTGTCATGTAAACGAAACCGTAAATTGATAAATATGTTTTATAAGTTTGACTTAGTTTGGACAAAATCTCTGGAAAATAAGAAATTTCAGTGTCGAAGTCAAGAGCCAAGCCTTAATACTGCTGAGAAAGTTTCAAAGTGTTAGTATGTACATCAACGAATCGAACCCAAAATACTTCTCACGATATCTGATGGCAACCGAGCCACAGGACATTCCGAGGGCAATTTCTCATGGCTGACAACCAATATGATTACTATAGTATACAGCAAGTAAAAACAAACTACTTAAGGACAAAATGTTGCAAGGGAGTGGAAATCGTGGGCGCAAATTACATGTTCTGACCGTTCACCCAGCAACACCGGCGGCCTCCGCGGTTGCATGATACCTCCCACACTATTTTGGCACCAACCTTAGCTTTTAGAGTATTCGAAATATATTAAAGGAGGTCACGTAACATTTTGGATCGTCATTTTGACTTGCTATATCAATTCTGCTATATCCATGCTGAAACAGCGAAAATATAAAATTTAAACAACTATAGAACGACAACGGTATAGTTAAATTGATACTTAAAATGAAACCACGAACAACTAGAATTTTCAAAAGGATTCAAAGCAGCTTTTACTGATACATAGGTTGACGTCGTCCGCCGGACGCTCGTCCTGAAGACGAGCATGAAAAGGGACCTTAAACGACATCTCACCGTTAGGGTTACGAATTCTCAAAATCCTTTGCGAGGAAACTCGTCACAACGGAACGGTGAACTGTGAAAAAGAAAACTGAATGATGAAAAAGAAAACTACGAAAAACCACAAGTGAACTGTGAATTGCACATAATGGCTAGATATACTAAATATACGTCGTTTCCTAGAACGAACTAACGAAGTGAGAGCGGATCTTAATGGTTTCCAGGGTTGCTATGTAACTACGAGTTTTAGCCCTTGGTGCATGTGGGAGGTAAGATAACGAGAGCGTCCTTCCGAGTTTTCGTAAAAACTTCGAAGGGTAACAGGCACGGCGGCAATACGTTAAACTATAATGAACAGGCAAACCGCACGACCAACATGTTGAGTATGAGTATCAGGATTGAATATGATTTATTTACAGTCGATCACCGAGGGTGATAAGGTTGCCCTATTTATCCGAGCCAGAGGTTCATGTTTTAAGCGTTCGACTATTCAGTTTATCACTCTTAGGTTAACGGAAAACCCAACTGATAGGGATTCCGAGGGCCTACGATTTAAGGTCGTTTCTGGTGTTGTTGCAAAGGCAGCACCTTCTCCTCAATTATTTTAAGACCCTGAGTGGTGGTCCGACCCAGATATGAACCCAGGTCTCCCATGAAAGCATAGACATGAAAGCATAGACATGTATGGTAACCACTGACCACAACAGCTTTCGAAGAAAGTAGAGAAAATTGGTCGCTTTCGATGAAAGTAGAAAAATTTAAAACGATTCTGAGAAAGCAGAAATATAATTATGGTTAAAACTTTTTTCGATGGTCCAAACCGCACATTTAGTTTTCATATAGTTGAGTTTTGTATGTCCTGAAACACAGTATTAGGATGTTCATCTGGTGAGGTCATATAGTCTCGTGAAAAAAGACAAAAGCTGTTTATGAGGAATAATTAAAGTTATCCAGTTTTAAAAATGCTAAAATGTTAATGCGTGTTCACTAAGGGCTCCTCTCGAATTGTCAGCGTTTGCTAGAAATCTTTACCATGACTTTCGATTTACTGTATCCAAAACACTGCCAACGAAGCACTCTATATACTGTTTACTCTTAGTGAGATAAAATAAGGTTATCTTCATTTTATTTTTGTTCCATTTTCCACAACAAGTTCAAGCGGTTTATATTCATTAAGTTGTATACTTCAAGAATTAAGGATCCGGAGCCCGGATGGGCTTCTCATTATACCAACTGACTCCACTTAGCTATACTCAGAGAATAAAGTGTATATAATGAGCTGGTTCCAGTTGGTCGAATTACAAAGTGCATTCACCATAGTCTCGAAAATTCTCTTTTTTTATCTATTGTTTTCATCTCATGAAACTAATATTTTGTACCAAAATCGAATACCGTTATACAAATGGAGACAGAACATTCTCGGTTGCCGCTGCAAATCTCAGGAATTCATTACCAGAGCAAATTATAAGAATAATTAAGCAATACAGCTGTAACCAAGATGGATTAAGATAGATAAGATTGATTCCTTTTCCAGGAACAGAAAATCCCATTCCCAGTTGTTAGTTCTTCCGGTTCTTCCTATACCACAAACGTTTACTTTTATTGACTTGAGCAAGATATCATTTAGGTAATACTTATAAATATATATAGTCTCTCAACCGGAATAGTCAAAGAATAGCACTTTCTCTATCAAATAATCTAATTGAATAATCTAAATTGTCATTTTAATCGTTCTTATTTTGTATTTACAACACATTTCTTTTTGATTCTCAGCACATGCAGAATACATTCGCGTGACACGCGTGTATGCGAATCCGTTGCGAATCACGATATATGAATATATATATATGAAATAAATCTAGAACAGACATTCCTAAAGACACAGATTAATTCTAAATGCGATTGAAAATTCCCTTAATCACTGGTAGGACTTTTAAGCAAACAGAAATAACTGGTACTCTACATTTGACAATTCGTAGTAAGCAGTTTACTTTATAAGCTGTCTAATTTGACCATACAACGTTGACAGGTTAATCTATTACCGTCACCAAGGGGAAATCAATTAAGATGAATCGTGAAATAATGTGAACAAGAAACTGAAAGTGAAAATAGCACAAGTTTACGAAATATGAATTGAATGTGCAGAAATTATCGAGACATGAATAAGAACAAAAGGATAAATTTATCCATGAGTCATTTGAAGTGATTACCCTGGAAACAAAGAAGGTTCTAGCTGCAGCCCACGAAGAAATCTTAATCGAGTCTCATTTGCCACCCATTGCTACTTCCGGCCCTATTATCGAATGTAATCCTGGCCAATAGGTTAAGGAGGCTGCACGCATCTTACATATTTAACACGCCAACACCACAACACGCGATGCTAAGCAGAAGACAGACCACGAACACTGCAGAACAGTTATATCTGATTCAAAATAAAATTATTCTATGTACATATATAACAATTATATGTTCTAATATAAAAAGGCAAGATGGGAGAGGCAATAAATGGGAAGGCAGTATTTAATGTATGGTTTTCATGCAGAAGATATGTACATATATTTCCACCACTAATAAATTCGATAATCAAACTTTTCCAGCCGAACTTTGCCACGCTATTAACCTTTGGAACAAACTGCCACTTATAGTCTGCGTTCTTCAGCCGCTCCCTTAATTTCTTTAAGCAGTCTTTGTATAGATGTTTTCGTGATTACCAGAAAGAATTTAAGCAATTCACGTCTTTTCCTGATTTTAACTTTTAACTTTACACAGTGTATTTACTTGTATCATATAATATTAATATTTTCACGTAATTTAGTCATTCATTTTTATATTTTTATATACTTTTGTACATATACATATATATAGACATACACATATATACATTTTCATTTTGTAAACATTTTTCGAGGGCCACAAGTTTGTTAATACTTTGTACTATTTACTGTGACCTTCCTTAAATATAATTTCTTTCCTATCCTAAACACATATCATATGTGAAATATTAGTGATAGTATCAAATCCGTATAGTTTATCGTGATTCAACCAATCAATGTTTGTTGGGAACTAGAACTATATAGGAGTATTTAAAAAAAATAATAAACAGAACAATACATGAATGGTTGGAAATATAGAATTACTTTTTAATGTTGGTCGCTGCACTCTATCGTGAGATATTCAGTTCAATTCAAATCCCATATTTCCGCACATCACATATTATTTATTCAGTATTTAATTGTTACCTGACAACTGATCAGTCAACCTCGTAACGAGATTGCTTATCGATCGACACTTATAAATTTAAAATTGGGCGAATATTAATTTGCGTGTTAATATCTTTACACAGTTTTAGCTGTTCAGTAGAGACAGATGCATGCATTGCCCACCTATTTTTTTAATTTTTGTTTTCGGCATTAGTGTTGCGAAAATATACCTATAGTATGCGTTAACATAGAACATGCAGTTTAAACGAGTGAAATGCCAAATATATTACTTTACCCAATGCTTATCCCAGCATAGACTCGTGACTATAGGATCTCGCGGTCAGATGGCAGGGTCCGGGTTCAATTCCAGCCGGATAAGGCCTTGATGTTGCATTTTTTGGTTCCGATTTGGTGTTAAAATGTATATATTAATATAAAATATTCACCATAAATCCTTAGAACATGCAGTTTAATCGAGTTAAATACCAAATATTACTTGTAATATAGGGTACCCGTTAGTTTCGTAGCTACTCTTTATAGCCAGAGCTGCTATAGAGCTTCTGCATGCTCTATGGAACAGAATAACTGGATTAGGATCCAAGAATTCCGGAATAATCAGAGTGTTTATTAAGGGAGTGTTTATATGGAGGAGGGCCAGCCCTCTTGGTAGGGCTAGCCCACTTTGGCGAGATGAATTTCATCCCTTGTTTACATGAGAATTTCTAGCCCTCCTAACCGAGCTGGCTCGCTGCCCAAGCTGGCTCGCTGCCCAAGCTGGCTCGCTCGAATGGCTACGGCTGCATTTATTTTCGCACGAAACCCAGAATCTCACTTTTCCGGACAAGTGACCAATTTGTAACTTAAACACAAGCAAACAGGTCGTGTGAAATATAAAGTTGTCCAGAAAATACTGGTAAAGATAAACTTTGTCGCTTGTACGTTGCTTTTATTTCCCAGCCCTCCTAGGAGGGCCAGCCCTCTTCAGTGCGTTTATATGGAAAATTTCCAGCCCTCCCAGGCGAGATCTCGGGTTGTCAATAGCGAGATCTCGCCTAGGAGGGCTTGCCCTCTTGTAATGTAAACGCAAACAAATTTTTACAAGGAATTACGCTGAGACGCGGGATCTCGGCAAAGATCCTCCTCCATATAAACACCCCCTAAGTAAACAACAAGTGCTTATTTGGCGTTTTCAGTCCAGCTTATTTATTCCGGATTGGTCGTACAAACAATTAAAAGATCATTCCAGATCTAGGTACTGGTGGGAACCAGTGATATGTGTTATAAATATCGACAACTCCAAAAGGTTGGTGTAGTTTACTGCAGGCGAAATAATGTGTAGGAGGTCTTCGAGCAAAGGCCCTTCGTCAGAGAGTTAACGTAAACTGAGATCACTTTATGTTTCATTCTCCGACGAAGGATCTTCGAAACGTTAAATCTCGATTCTACACACTATTTCGGCAGTACACAGAAATTGATAAAATAGAAATTGATAAACTCCAACGTGAACAAAACAGTGCAGCAAGGCTTGTCAAATTGTAAAGAAAAATTCCACATCACTCCAGTGTTAATTAAGCGCCTTCATTGATTGCCAGTTAGGGCCAGAATTGATTTTAAAATTTTACTTGTTGCTTACAAAGCGCGCTTAACAATCAAGCACCAGCATATATACAAGATCTGTTAACTAGCTAAAGCCAAAACGTTCTCTTAGATCAGCATCACAGATTTTGCTCACTATAGCACCATCAAATTCCAAAACTTATGGAGAGAGGGCATTCCAAGTAGCTGCTCCCAAACTGTGGAACTCTATGCTTGATGATATTCGGTTTTCCAGGTCATTAAGTAGCTTCAAAGGCTTGGCCGTTAAGACATATCTTTTTAACAAATATTTTATTTAGCTTTTATTACATTTAATTTTAACACTATTGTATTTAGACTTAAGGTGGCTCGATAGTCTAAATAATGAGAAATTGCATTTATTTTATTTAGGTTCATTGCATATAGCTCTAGCGGTGGTCTTGATTATTGAAACATTTCACACTTGCAGCATTTGTATATCTAGAGAAATTGTGTTTATGATAAGAGGTAGATTTTATGCAAATTAGTTTTCTGGATTTATTGGAAACACGATTTCTCCACTCAGGTAAACGTTGGGTATAAAACTTTTCAGTAAACAAGACCACCACAATGAAGCTCAGATCTGCATTACAAACATGTTTATGCGAAAAAATGATTTAGACTATCATGATTTAGACTATCAAGCCACGTTAAAGTGTTTTTCCTCAAATTCTGAAATTTGAAGGCCACAAGATGCTATTTTTGTGATATTATCAAAAATATTTGACATACATGTATGAAATTTTCACTGTGAGTTCATACAGGTATTATCTGCGCAATGACGAATTGATTTGTTGTTCGACTACTCCCAAAAATATCTAGGGCCTTTGGAAGGGAGGTAATTGGACATTTTTCTCCATTATTTTTCGGAAAGGCTAAAATATATGAAGGAATTGACATATCTCTAAAATAATTCGTCATTGCACAGCTCTGTTATTGCATGTGCCACATATAAAATTTCAGACCCTTAGCACTTACCTGTTTGGAGAATTAAAAATGTTGTGTTCGCGGAAAAGGGTGACTGCTAAGCAATTAAAGATATGGACCCAAATCTTTTTCTTTGTAAATGCTATTGGACCATGTTAACTACTTATGTAAAAAAATATGACTATATAAAATTTGTAGTATGATAAATTGTGCTCTCAAAATGACTCCATTTTGACTATGGAGCCACCTTAATCAAGATTGTAATTAGATATTTAGATTTTATAATATTGTAAGAGCATCGACTTTGTAGGATGCTCCTAAAACTTATTATTATTATTATTATTATTACACCAACCTATTATTAACGGCTGTTTATATTAGCCGGGCTAGCCCAACTAACCGTGCTGATTGTTGTCACGAAAATCTTCTCTCGACCCAAAAATATCATTTGAATTAACGTTATACAGTGTGTATCAAAAAACCCGCTACCGGAAGCAACTGTGAATTAGCATTTTTTTCAAAGAACCCATTGTAATAGTTTGAAGGCTTAGACACCTCTGAGCAACGAATGCGTAAAAATAACTTGGATTGCATTCGTATTGAAAACTGTTTGTCTCTTCTTGATTAACGCAGCGCTTGGACCATCTTAATTTCCCAGGTGTATAATTTTTTTTTAATTACAATAGGTCTCTTTAAGAATGCTAATTAATTTTCTAAGGGTATCAAAAAAACCTGAACCGGCATAAAATTAATTCACATTCCTTTCAAACAACCTATTGTCACCTTGACACCTCTGAGCCACGGTGCGTAATTTATGGTTTTATGATTTTTTATACACCTCGGATTTTGCTGGAGCAGAGCTCTAACAGCAACAATATTTCCCAATATTTCTCAATATTTCCTATGTGGTTCTTCACCTGCCAGAATTGCCCTTGTTACAGTTAAGGCTAGTTCCTGCAATTCAGATATTTCAACCCAGTAACGTTGCATGCACAAAACTATATTTTTGGCAAGAGGTTTCCAACCATGCAGGAAACGTTACTCGAAAAGCGTTTTGCACTGCGGCTATATACTTTGACTCTGCAGGTTATAAGTTGCTACAATAAACACTTGTTGCTCTGTGGTCGGTTGAACCATTTTTAATCAAACTGATATGAATATATTTAACATGTTTCTTTGCAGTTATGCTCCTTCTTTCGATCATTATATGAAGACCGTTTTCTAAGGGCATGTTGTAAAACATGGACTGGACTGTACTGTACTGTACTGGACTGGACTGGACTGATAAAACATGGACTGATAAAACATGGACTGATAAAACATGGACTGATAAAACATGGACTGGTAAAACATGGACTGATAAAACATGGACTGATAAAACATGGACTGGTAAAACATGGAGGGTTAGGATCTTTGTTGTTTTGGGGTTAGCGATTATTTGTTAATGTAGACATCATACATTCACAGCTACACGTTACATGTTTTACCAGTCGATGTTTTATCAGTCCATGTTTTACCAGTCCATGTTTACCAGTCCATGTTTTATCAGTCTAGTCCAGTCCAGTACAGTCCAGTCCATGTTTTACAACTGCCTTTTCTAAGGGTTCAGTTTTTTTTTATACACACTGTATACTCTTCGTCCTACGGCTACAGACAAACTAAGTCAGTCCTACTTTAAAATATCATTTTGAGTGTCTGTAGTAACCGTGAGAAGAACTTCGATAAGCGAATCAGCCTCGGTTAACCGGACTCTAGCCCAGCTCATATAAACAGCTCATTAGAGTTAAAACCTTTTCTATTTGTTTTTCTACACTGCTTTATTTACATCACACTGACACTTATATATCATGTGTTATAAGTAGACGTTTCTACCAAAACATTCACGTGGGAACTAGGTTCAAATGTTGCATTCCTATATATGCATGCCATTCAAAAAGAGATTGCCAAGAATTATAAGTAATATAGACTATAGTATAAACAATAATCTTATAAGTAAAAAGCTGACAAACTCGCGGGTGGTCATTGGTAATCCATATACTAACCTGCATATTTGTAGTTAATTATTTCTAGTATTGTAGATAACATGATTAGTGTAGGATATTACAGGTGAAGAGCCTTCTTGTGAAACAAAAAAGCTGTTGTGGTCTAGGGTTACCTGAGCAGGGAGACACAGGTTCAAATCCTGCGTCGGACCTCCACTCAGGGTCTTAAAAATAACTGAGGAGAAAGTGCTGCCTTTGCAATAATACCAGCAATTGGTAAGACTTTCGGTGTTTTCTCGGATAACGACCTTAAATCATAGGCCCTCGGAACCCCTATCAATTGGGCTTTTCGCCTGTTGGGGTATTCCGTTCACTTAAGAGTGATAAATCTACTAAACTAAACTGTAAATAAAATCATTATTATTATTATTAATTTTGATCCTGTAGAACCGGCTCAATATTTTTTAGAACTGGTATAATTTTTGGAATTGGCACATTTGAAACATTGATACATTTTTAGTTTGTGAGTGGATTTAGCCTGTGAGGTCCGTACCGTCTGATACGGACCGCTCGTTAGCGAATCAGAGAGCGTGATTTTCTAGTATACGGACTAGAAAACTATACAGTGTGTATCAAAAAGAAGCAACTATGAATTAGCATTTTTTTCAAAGAACCCATTGTAATAGTTTGAAGGCTTAGACACCTCTGAGCCCAGGTGTATACTTTTTTAAATTAAGAATGCTAATTCATTTTCTAAGGGTAGGGTTTTTTTTTATACACACTGTACAATTCATGGTATGCTTATTAGTTAAACACAATCGTGCAGAAGACAGCTGTCTACTAAGTGCATTCTATATACGGATGGGGTCACAATGTCTTCCTGGATTTTCGCACTGTATTAATTATAATACAGTGTCAAAATCCAGGAAGACATTGCGACCCCATCCGTTTCAATTCTTTTGTACAGGAAGAAACTCTTGTAGTGGAAGTAGAGGTGTAAAGTACATTTCTGCCTAAATCTTCTTTAAACTACTCAAGCTTTTAGCGTCTCACTGGCGACCTACAGATTTATATTTGGTTTGTCTACGTTGATGTGTCCAATATTAGACAGCGAGTTAGGGCGATATAATTTTACTCGACAAGTATTCCAAGCATGTAATATTATAATTCTAACGTGTCCCAACGTGTTTTGTAACTCTGGTTATTAGAAAGCCAACCCACGCGGCCAATAAATGCACGACCAACCCCTCCCCCTCGTTCACCAGATAGCGAGGAATACCCCGCGGATTAAAGTCAGCAATAAAATGGGCGAGAAACGGAAAATAATGGCATTTTCAAGTTTTATGTAATGTTCGATAATTATGTAAGGTAATATTTATAATATTCATTTTATAGTTGATTGATCCTTTTTACTTTTATAGTATTGCTTTTATAATGATTAAAATACCAGGGCGCCACTTAATTTGTTTATATAGATTAAGAGAGGATTGACTGTTAGCAGGCATCAAACTGACACCTCATTTTATAATCTGTCCCACCAAAAAACCACTTATAATTACGGAGGTCGATATTTCAATAATGGAATTGTATACATGTTTTGTAATTAATGTAATCTGGATAACAACAGATGATCAGATTAAAGGCAAAACTAATATTACACGCAAAATGTAAGAAAGCTGGTATTAGCATGGAAAACTAATTTAGATCTGTATGTGATACAGACCAAACCATTGATTCAGTATGTATTTGGCATTAAAGGGAAAAGAAAGTTCATGTACGTGTAAAGATCTGCAAAACTCAAAAGATGAGTAAAAATTAGAAAGCAGAATTTGAGCGGGAAATCTGGCACCTTGCATAAGCTCACTCAATGGCTGCAGATTGACAACACTTTGGCCACAAGCAAGCAACATGATATCCTGGGGTAATATCATAGCTCGACGAACATCCTCAGTTGTTTAATTCTTTTTAATGACTAGAATAACTATATTTGAAAATGGAAAGGTCCTTTTGACTCATCCTTTTCAGCCAGCTTGACCTTTTCTGGGTCGCCACCTACCTATACTATCAAGTTTTGTGATTGGCTGATTAAAACAATAAAACAATAGAGTCAACCACAAAGAAACTAATGTCTTAACCCTAACCACTTTTGTTCCATATAGCCAATCAGAAAACCTGTTCATTTTAGGTACGTATGTACTGCCTTTTCTGATACGGATTACTCGTTATTCGTTAATCAATCTGCAGAAAGCGTGACTAGATATACGGATCGGAAAAATAAATTCGTGGTTCTTCTGGTTCTTTTGTTTCTCGTGGTTCTTCTGGTAATTCTGGTTCAATCATCCTTGTAATCTTCTAACCTCTCGAAAAATATATCTCCTGTCACTTAAAGATGTTAAGCTATAATCCCCTGTCTAAGCCAAGAATTCTTAGACTCCTCGTCTAACCACGAGAACCACGAGAACCACAAGAACCACGAGAACCACAAGAACCACGAGACCCACAAGAAGCACGAGAACCACAAGAACCACGAGAACCACAAGAACCAGAAGAACCACGAGAATTACAAGAACCACAAGAACCACGAGAACCACGAGAACCACAAGAACCACGAGACCCACAAGAACCACGAGAACCACAAGAACCACGAGACCCACAAGAAGCACGAGAACCACAAGAACCACGAGAACCACAAGAACCACGAGAACCACAAGAACCACGAGAACCAAAAGAACTAGAAGAACCACGAGAACCACAAGAACTGCTGTGGGAATTACTCATAAGATATTCATTCACCATAAACTTGTTGTAATACATGTAATAAATAGAGGTTATTGCATGGCAGTGCGTGGAAATGCAGAAATTAATAATTACATACTCATGAGACATACATTAACACAGTCTCAGACGTCATCGTGCACTTATTCACCGACGAAGATCTCATCGCGCACGTAAAAATACTGCAGATAGCCAGGCCGACACCTCTCGGTTGGGTCTTCGCTCGAAACCGTTTACACACTATTTCGAATCGACACTCGGCAGTACACTACCCTGGTTTCAGAGGTTTTTAGGTTTAAACACCAACCCGATTTGCATTTCTACACTGCCTACGCAGCAAAGCACGTTAATATAACTCGATAGGCCACAGGATAAACGCAAATACCTCGCGTTCAGATTGCGTAAAAACAATGCCCCACTGTGTGGGTGGGTCGTCAAAATAGCGAAGCGCGGTAATGACGTCAGTAATGTATGTTTGTCTGAGTTTGTAATTTATTCTTGTATTCCCAACGATAGAAAGAGTCGTTAGGAGTCTCTTGAGCTTCAATTTTGGTTTGTTTGTCTGAGTTTTTGGTTCTATAAATAGCATTAACGTGCTGCGCTATTCTGTTAGGGTTACAATGAAGTAACAGGGCACGCATTTGAATATAGATATATACAAAATAATAACACTTATTATTATAAGACGGGGGTTAAGAAAACACTTAAGGCGGGGGGTTAGGGTTGGTGTTGTGTTCTAGAACCCTACAATTACCAATTATCGATAATTCAAGACCATTGCACACTTACTGATTATTGGTAATTCTAGGTAGGAGGATATGCTGAATTATTGGGGTAGCTAGGTACGTAGGAGGACATGTTGAAACCAGATCCCAGTCAGTTCAAGCGTTCTTTGTTCCCAGTTTTCTTGCTGTGTCGCTCGCTTTGAGGTCTTGAGGACTTCCCGCCGAGCAGCGAAGACAAACAAAGATAAAACACCAAACAGGGAAATTCATTCATAAATATTGCAAGACATCCTTTACGTTATCCCATACATCATAATGACATTCACAAGCATCTCTCCTGACATCACAAAACAATCAAGAAAATTAACCACGCAGAATCACTATACCAACAAAACAAGAAGTCCACGGTGGGGTCATGAGGAAAATGACATTAAATATATTTATAGATAAGTTTTTAAAACACAGAGACGTGATTATAATAGAACAGTTAATTGTTTATAAAGACTTGACTAGCCATTTTTCTGTGTCCAGCTGCAAAACACTATCAACTATATTCCAGACGATTCCCGACTGTTTTTATCGACTTGGCCACCTCTCTGGAATCCTTGCGTTGCTCTGTGATTGGTCGAACAGCGGTTATTATCAAACAATATCGTGACGTCAGTGATCAAACCCCCATTGAGAAGTTAGAAACTTGGAAGGCTATTATAAACATCACCGTCGGAGAACTGTGAAAGTGAGCGAAAGATCAACGAAATATTGCATTAAAAAGAGCAGCGTATATGGTAACGACTGATCGAGCTTGTTTATATTAGAGGAGTTCTTAATAATCGTTGTTCTTAAGCAGCTATAGCCGATTGGGGAAGCGTCTGTCTTGGTTTCATGCTCGCTTCGCCTTCGGCCATTTGTCAGCTAGCGCGGCCTGCCACATCGATACATATTTCTACTGTGCCTTTGTCGGTTGCTGGATCGCAATGGATGGTCCGAACTACGGCACCCGTTTAACTAACCAGGAATTATTTAAAATCAAACTGTCGTTGTCGTGTTTGTCAAATCGCGTCATTGTTTGCCCTGTTCAGGTGAAACTCTACCTGTTAAAAGGCGACTCATGGAAGTTGTATAAAACCGGGGTTGCAGCAGTGATTTTGAACACCGGTGAGTGTGGTGACAGGAACCCGAAAGGAGTGAAACTATCTTTGGTAGAACTGGAGAGCGGCTTCCCATCTTGGAACGAAGACTTGTCGGATAACTCGCAATATAAAGCCCATGATAATAAATTTCATACGTTGGTATTAAATAACAACAATGGGGCTGGCATGGCTGGGTTACAGTTCGAGGAAGAAGGCGCTGCCTCATTGTTTCTCAAAGAAATTGTGGACTCTATCGACGAGCTCAAGTCGTCGAATAATACTATGGATCTGAGTAAACTCGAAATATCGTCGAGAAAAGAGAAAGCAAGGAAGTTTCGAAAGTTAAAGAAGAGTGAAATCTCGACGCCATGTCTCTTTACTCACGTAACTAACATTAGCTCGACACAAGCGGACTCGTATGACGAGTCGAGCGCGACGACGTCTGATAGACGAAAAGGCTCTACTAGTAGTAGTTCGGGTAAGAAAACGGAGAAAATGAAACGAGTGAGGTCTTTCAGCATTAAGAAGAAATAACCTTGGTATCACTTAATCATCGAGCATATTAATATCACGTCAGGAAATACTGTCAACTAGAAAACATTTCAATACAATGGCTAGTACAGTCCAATTTATTTCCCCCTTTCCAATGATTTGGTGTCCATGCTGTGAAATTACTAGGAAACACATTCAGCTTAGGCGACGTATTAACGATTTAAGCTTTGATCCCTTCTTAGTTAGACTTTATCGGAACAGTTCGCTGTCTAAAGACGTGTTCAAAATGCTGTTTGTAACATTGATTTCGTTTTTATGCCGATATGGTGTCCATGTAAAGTTAAAATTCGCACATATTTTTAGAAGAAAGCTCGTTGCTATAAATACTGATGATTTAAAACAAGCAGTGGGCCATATTATACCGTGTTTGTTTACGGAAGCGTCGATTGCATTCAATACAGTCGAATGCTCATTTGGTAATTGTAAATGTCGATATATTTATATTGGTCAGTATATTAGTTAGTTTAATTGGCTTACATAGTTTTGAGCCAATATTGTCAACCTGAATTGTATTCCGATTGATTTTCCATCCAGAATGTTTAGGAATGTGTACTTAATTAACATAAACTGATTGTCCAATTGAATTTCAGTTTAGGGATAATCATTTAACATTTTTGAAATTGTGCTGTCCAACTGACACCATTGTCACAGGTTTTTACCAATGGTTGTTCTAAAATAGATTGTCGCTTTTATTTGTTACTTGTCCAATGGTTTTATGTTGTCAAAATCCGAAGTGGCGGTTTTGAGTACAGAGCAAGAGTCGAAATGTGAAGAAATTATAAAATTCAGAACACTCATCAGTTATTTCCAATAAGAGTGATTGAAGAAAACAATTTTTACACCTGGCTTTTGTGCTGCATTATTTGCATGACAAATCATTGTTTGACAACTTGCCAGTAAATATTATTCAGTTTCTAAGCACTTTTATTGTAACAGGAAATTGCAATTGGATTTCTAATTCTTATAAAAAAATTAAAAGGCAATGCACCACAAAAAATTTGGAAGAATGTAGTACTGATGTTTTGACCAAGATTTTTCTAGTAACTAAAAAATTTTGCTCAACAAAATAGAAACAAAGGTGACATTATTGTGGTTGTTTCACAAAAATATGGAATTTTGGTCCAAAGATTCTCTCAAAATAGTTGTTATTAACCGAGAGCATGGTCATTACGGGAAAATATCAGATCAAGGTCTTGACAGTATGGAGTCGGACCAAACCCATCTTCCCGTAATGATCTTGAAGCGGTTAATAAGAGGTTTATTATATGGAATTTTTGGACAGTAATAGCATGACAAAGAGTGAGTGTCACAGGTTATTCAACAGAACACACCGAAAAGGTAATAAGACTTACTTTCTGAGAGTTCATCCTCTGATTGTTGCTCATTCATGATTTAATTAAAACACTGAAACAAATTTGTATACTTTTTTGACTTTTTAAAAAAAATTTCGTTATTTTTTGTTGTAGGAAAAAGTTTATCGTCACAATGACCACAGTCAGAGCGTCTCAGCCAGTCAGAGCATGCAATTTCACTGGAAGTAACTTATGCCATATAATAAAGAGTTTTATTGTATAGCTCAAGTTACTTCCAGTGAAATTATGTGCTCTGATTGGCTGAGACACTCTGACTGTCAGTTGCTACTTTCCTGTATAAATTGATGGTCTGGATTATGACAAACTTTTTCCTACAATAAATAACAAAATATAATTTAAAATTTGTTATTCAAGTCATGAATGAGCCACAATCAGAGGCTGCAAAATTGTCAAGTCGTATTGCATGATAAACTGTTGAATATTTAGATGTACTCTTTGTGCATTATCGGATCAGACACCATTTTAATTTGTTTACAAGATCTGGTATGGCCTTACAAGGCTGTTAGGAAACCTGGGAAACTTGTACAGAAGTTCAGGGCTGTAAGATATTTTTAGTTATGGGGCTAATGGTGGCATGCTGAACCACGAGGGGGGTCCAGGGAAAATTCTGAAGGTCATTAGATAACAATTTTTCTATACAAGTAGGTAAGTAGTCTAATTCAAAGAAAAATATTTTATATTCCATTTTGTTCTTATGAGATTGGAAATGCGAATATGTTGGGAATCTGTATCTTTGCTATTGTGTGATTTTTTCACGGCCTAGCTAGTTGGTAATTATTAGGGGATGCAGCCCCCTGTTTTCTACAGCCGTGCATAAGTTAATATCCTTTTGTCTGGCCAGCATAGTATAATATTGGTAATTACAAGTACTGTATAAGGTCACCCAATTTGCTCACATTGTAAGCAATAAATTATTGGCATTGTAATAGCATTATAACCAATAAGTTATTGGATATTTGCATGGTCGTAGCAGGGGGTGGGGCCGGGGCCCCCCAATAATTTGCTCTGGCGATTCTTGCCAATTTAGATACATTTAAACTTGTTGGAAATTACTCTCAGAAGTCAGAGGCATGCACCGGACCCCCCAGCAGTGCACTCCATACGGCCCTGATTTGTAATATGTTCTTGGATTGTAAGCAGGGGCGTACGGGAAGGGGGGTCCATGGATCCCCCAGTTAGCGTTCCTGCCACGCCCAGTTGGTGCATTTTTGGTCAATTTAGTTGGGTCATTTTGGGAAGAAGAGTTGGAGGAGGAACAATGAGAAAAGAAAGAAGTATACTTGTTTCCTTCTTGTTTAAACTAATTGTCTATAATGACTATGAGTAAAGTAATGCAGACTGTCATATGAATAATATTGTATTCGTAGTTGTGTCATACTTATTTTTGCTGTTAAATTATTAAATGTATACAGTATACCTCAAGAAAGTTGAAGAATCTATAAATATATATACTTGAATACTACTCTTAGCTGGCTGCTTTTTAGAGTTAGGAGTTTGGGGCGTGGCGACGACTTGGTCAAAATCTGGTGGACCCCCCAGGTCTTCCCAAAACCAATACACCCCTGATTGTAAGCACATGCATGTAACAGTCAATTACTAGTCCCACATGCTTAGTCTCACTAGTCGACTAATTTAGGATCCCAATTAATAGGGGAGTGGATGTAGTGGGGGTTAGGGACGGAGAAAAAAACGGCCGGGGGGTTACAGTTAGAAAACTTGCTAGCTGGGGGGTTAGGATCTTTGTTGTTTTGGTCGGTTACAATCATTGAACAATCATAGAGTCCAATAACTTGTTGCCTTGGAAACCATGCTTTGAGTATACTCCGCTGACCGGCTAATTCCAGGCTCTTCAAGATGGCGGAAGAGAATGATCTGTGGACCTTTCAGTTGACAATAGTTCGACAGTAAGTATTTAGAACAGAATAGTTGAAGATTCCCGTTGATTACGTATTTATAGTAAATATTTATAGTAAATATGTTTTTACAGTGGAGAAACGTTTGAAAACCACAGCAGAATTATTCAAGGTATTTATTTAGTAATTGGAATTTGAGAAACGAAATATGACATGACTATTTGAGTTGAAAAAGTAAGATTATGAATTAAAAGCTCTAAAATGCTGGTTTACTGCAAACATCCTTTGACCCTCCCAAACACAATTGTATGCTATGTCTACGATGGTTCCATACAAATTGGGCCATTCCATTTACTATCTGCACCCCCTATTGCTTTTCAACCATTTGCATAAAAAAGTCTTTGTCCCCTCTAGGATAGATTTTAACCTAGTCTCTCCCTAGGATATGTTCATTTGCCCCATGGATATCATTTAAACACTAAAATATGGGAAAATTATTATGGAGAATTTTTGGGAAATTTCTTCAGGCACTCTTCGCATAAATCAACCCTGAAATCGTACCTACTCCATACATACCAAAGAGGACAACTAGAACCTGCTCGACCCCTGATCTTCTACAATTTCGTCCACGAAAATGTAGAACACTAACTTTCCAGCGATCATTCTTCACACGAACATGCAGGACGTGGAATGTCCTCCCGAACGAAATTCGGTTGAAGGAACTTACGTGATCAAACTTTAAATGCAACCTCCTATTATTATTACATCAGGGCATTGGAGTATTATGACCCAGAAGATCCGCGAACATGGAAAACGATTTGCCCAAAATGCAATTCTGTTCGTAGTCTAATTGGTATCCAACGCTGCTGCGTCTATAACATCTAGCAACTCTTGAACAGGAACATTCTTAAAACTATTTAATTTTTACTTTAATTTAATTAATTCTGGGACCGCAATAATTGGCGTACGCTGTTGCGGCAAACCCTGCCATATGTACTATAGAGTTGGCGAAGCATAATAAATTAAATTAAATCGAGATTCAAGAGCCCCCTCCCTATACATCTAGAGCCCTCAATAAGGGGGTGCACATATAAAATGGAATGGCTCAATGTGGTAAAGAAACCCACCCACCCTTCCCCACTGAAACTGGCCTAGAACCACTCCCGTTGTGAATACACCTCTTTATAGGGCAAATGGATACTTCATTAAATGAAGAAGGAAATGAGCAGGTTAGACTTACATCAAAAAGGTTGAAAAATGAATACTTTACAAGAGTGCTAAGCAGTGATTTGAAGAGAGCATTGAAGGTAAAATTGTTTTATAAGTGGATGGCAGAGGTTATATGTGATTATGGTATAGATCTCTTTCATAATGGCTACCACTTTAAATATTCTTTTATGTGCATATAAATTATCCTTTACAACCTCGTTAGGAAGCAAAGATTATTTTGAATTGCTTACACACAAATGAGACCTTAAAGGCTAATTTAGATGCACATACTGGCTGCCACTATGAAAGAGGTCTATATACATTTGTGCCTTGAAATTATTTGTAATGTATTAAACGACTACAGAGCAGATAACACATGGTTTAATATTCCAGATACTGGTAAAATTACTCAAAAAGCAGATATTTTCAGTGCAGTAGCGTCTTGACAATGTTACCAAAACAGTATATGGGAATGCTGCTGACGAGCATTTTACATTATTTAAAATGTTTGATTTTCAGCTTGACCATTGTGTATTTTTCATTTTGTCATATCTCACTATTTTTATTAGACGGCAGAAGGAATCTGTACATGTAACACATTTTGGAGTGATATGAAGATTGAAAACGAGCTTCTTTTACGTGAAAGGGTAATATACAAGTTGCTTTACAAGGTTTAGCAGTCAACTTCAGTTGATCTGAAGAAAGTAGAAATAGATCTAAATGATCTTGGAAGAAAGTAGAAATATTATCTCATTATTTTAATATTATCTAATTGTTTGAATGGTCATTCTCTGGCCACACCGCATATTTCTACTGCTAAAATGGCTGACGAGACTTTGTCACAAAGCGTGAGAAAGGCAATTGCATAAACTCTGACTGAAATGCATATTGTATATTTAGAGTTATGGTGTTGGTGAAGGTCGATCTTGTGCAGACTTTAGAAGATTGTACCCACAAGGAATGATACCAGATGGGGCTGAGACCTGCGAAGACGTGGACAATAGAGCAGTGATATTCTTTGAACGGTTATTAGAAGAACTTGATCAATCAAGAAAACAAGATGAGCTTGAAGAAGACCATGTAGTGCCTGTACATGTTCTGTTGGTGTCACATGGTGGATGGATAAGAAGTTTAATAAAATATTTTGCAAAATATTTACCAAGTCATTTTCCAGTGGAAAGAAATAAACTTACACGTCAAATTTGTCCAAATACCGGAGTATCTGTTTTCAAACTTTCACTCAATGGTAGAGAAGTAAAGGACTTAAAATGTTTGCAATTTTACGATAAGTCCCACTTAAATTAAATTAATATGGAAATAAAATTGTATGTATAAATAATTGAATAAATTGTATGCTAGTTATTAAACATTTATTATAAATAACACTCTATTTCTTCGTGATATTCACACAGTGCATATATGTATAAGTAACCTGAACAATGGCAAAAATTAATTTTTTTTAAAAATAAACAAGAGCATTATCCCCACTGTTAGATAATCTTTATAAAAACTTTTCATTAAGCTTTCGATAAACATGTAGCATGCTGTGGGATTCCAAGAACACTCACGACCACATACCGGTACACCCAAGACAAGATGGCGTCTTTTTGGGTTGCTTCTGTATGATACAAACAACAACATCCAGTGGGTTACAACACTGCAGAGCAGTGTGGTGTAGACTGTGTAGATCGAACAGGATAGTTAATGGCACTGGTTTATAGTTTGATTACATGCCATTGCATAATATGTACAGGTATATACTGTATCATTCAAAGAGATCAACAGATTACCTGCACCAGAGCAAACTTTGACAAATAATTAATGGTGGTCAAAATCACCAGCATATTTGACACAGTGTTTGATGTAATGTATTAGTTTTTCCACAAATTCAAAGACTTCCAAGGAATTTAAAGACTGCTACACACAATGCAGTTTTACTTCACAGACTCTAGATTATGTCATGAGAATTTTGTCTCTGAAAATTGAAAAACCCCAATCACACATTAAAAAGGCCAGCCTTACATGTATATAAATGAATCAAACATCTTATTCTATATCCATTGCATTCTTTTGATACCAAACTTTAAAATGATAGCAGACTTGTTTTGACTCTCACATATTCTGCCTTAATGTTTAATATTGAGCAGATCTGAAAAGGAAGAAGAAAGTACTGGGTTCAGTTGTACAAAGCTTGTGCAGATTGTATTAAATTGTATACATGTATATACCCTATAGTTTTGAACTTTTGATAGCACATTTATCCATTGGATAGGACTAATATTCACCACTTCACAATCTTAAAGTGCCACTACGATCAAATTTTTATCTATCGATATTTTTACGTATTTATAAAGCAGAGCTGCTAAATATTACTCGGTCAAAACCGTTTTGCGATTCGACGATGGCAAGTATTATTTTTCTGACTCCGAATCTGGAGTTGTTATAGTATGTCCGTCATTAATCGTTCATGTTCCTGACCAGCGCTGCGTGACGTCAGATTCTCAACGCGAAGACTCCACGTGGCTAATTTTTCAAGTAAATGAAGGTCATTTTTTCAAATTTGTCGTCTGAACATTTCATCTACTTCTCGAAGAAAACAAGTAACCTCGACTGAAATTCAGGCGTCTCATTGAGAATCCGACATCACAAACAATATTACTTTTTGAAATTGCGGGCTCACTTGGAACACGTTTTTAGTAATGGTGGCCTAAATAATAGTGATTTCAGAGCTCAAAATACTTCAGAATACCATTTTTTATTTTTTTTTTACATCGATGATCACTTTCGACCCTGTAATACTATTCTATGCTAAAGACGGGGTGAATTTTCATCGTAGTGGCACTTTAACGCCCTATATTTATCATTACCTGCTTAAATTTTGCTTTAATTGTCTCTAATTCTGTAGTCAGGTCTTGTGTGTTGTCACCCCAGTTTTGTGACAGCAGTTTCCAAAGGGATTCTAATTTTGTTTTCACTCTTAAATTAGAAAGCAGTTTTAAAGTTATTTAAAATTTTAAAGTGGTGATCTCAACTTCTCCTGACTCAGAATTAGTAATTGTGCAAAGTTTGATTTTGAAATTCATTGAAATAATGGTATGTATATTATGTGTTATTATTATTCAGTTTTAATGGCCATTTTCCAGGGGTGGTGGCAGGACGGGGCTGAATTGGGGGTTGCGGAAATGCCCAGTTAAAAATTTGATAACTTGAAGCCCAAAAATATCATGCCGTTTTTGAAGTAAAAAACCACCAATTCCCATTCATTCTCCAAATTGTTCATTTTTCCCCAATGGGGGCTAAGGTTCCCCGACGGGATGGGGGGCTGTAGCCAAGGGCGACAATCGCTTCCTGGAAGTGGGGGGGACGGAGCCGGCTAGGGGATGTGGAGGCATGCCCCCCTAAAAATTTTTTTGAAAATCCAAGGTTTTTGAAATGCCTTTTCCGGCATTGTGACATCATTTTGGAGCAACATTTACACCTTATTTTTCCATAGAAACAAAGCTGTTGTAGGATAATAACTCCTGAACAATAGTCGAATGCATTTTAATTGAAATATTCTCATCCATGCCCTAGAGATATTCGTATTTTAATGCAATTAAAAGTAAGTGCGACTGGGGTGTTCCTTCAGACATTTTTATACTAGTTCGTACGATCAACCCGATTTATCTCCATTTAGATAATGCTAAAACTGAGAAGTTCAATCACAAAATCACGTCAATTTTATCATGTTACCGGTTACGTGTTTATAAGAACAATCCCCCCTGCCCTAGTTCAATGCTGATTCACCAAATTCAATTAAGCCAGAGTTTATCTGCTATTTAGAACAACATTGAGCTATGGGCGGGGGAGTGGAGAGGAAGTAAGAGGAATAGAGGATGGCAGGGAAATACCTTACCTTACCTTACATACGAAACATAAAAACATTAAATCCGCAATTGAGAAACCTTTAACTATCCCTATAGGTTTTGTCCACGATTGTAGTTGATGCACATATTTATATAATAATATACCTTAATAAACTAAAAAATGTCTTAATGAAAAATGCTGCAATGTCATTCTATATTTGAGAACAAATATAAAAAACAGACTCAGGGAGTGTTCATATGATCCTGGTAAGCGGGATGGAGGAAATTTGGTTGAGGGTTAGAAAACCCATTTAGCGGGGGGTTAGGGTAACCCATTTAGCGGGGGGTTTGGGTTAGGGTAACCCATTTAGCGGGGGGTTAGGGTTATTTTCGGGTCAGCGATTCTATGATGTATATCATCATACGAGCATGTCCGCTAAATGTCTCGTGTATATACACGAGAGATCGTACTGTGTCACCGTGCTGAGATTGTCTGAACATGCGCACTGACTGTTTGCGCCTAACGTCCGCAAGCGACTTTACAAGCATAAGCCATAAAGTGTGCTCTTTTCAAACTAATTCAAAGATTCTGTTACTTTAATGGGAAAGTTAAATTAGATTGAAAGAAATGAAGTACAATCTCAGCAATCAGCACGATGACAATCTCCACTGTGTCGAGCATGCACAATAAGGGATTATACAATCTCAGCACGGTGACATTCTCCGAGACTGCTACACCGGTAAGCGGGATGAAGCGTTCATATGGGAATTTTTCATCCCGCGTCCCTATGATCTCGGCAAACTCTACCGAGATCTCGGTAAGCGGGCTGGCCCGCTTTCTCATATGAACGCGAAACAAATTTGTATAGGAAAATAACTATGAGGCGAGATCCCTGCTAAGCGGGCCAGCCCGGTTACCGGGACCATATAAACAGGCCCTCAATCACTCAATAATAACTCAGAAATGTGGACTTTGTCCACGCATGGCTCACAATAAAGTTGTGTTTTTGGTGAGTAAACCTACTGGAAAGCTCCAAAAATCTTCCTACGGATTTCAGATTGCCCAACAAATACTTTTGCCAGTTGATGGACATCGACTTTGTCCAACCTTTCGCGATGTACATGGCAGACGGAAATATAGTTCAGTCTATGCTGGGTCATAGTAGCTCTGAGCCATGTCTTCAGACGTCGCAAAGTAGAAAAGCTGCGCTCACACTCGCATGAAGAAACAGGACACACAAGTAACAGTTTCAGCAGAACCAGTACCTGTGGAAACAAGGAGCGTACCGCGGATACCATACCCCGATAAGCAAGTTTTGCGTCGTGTAACGAATCTGACTTGTAGGTTTGCTTGAACATTCCCAACTGCACTGGTAGAGAATGTTTATCAAATTCAGGATACTCAGATATCACATCTACATTCACTTTTCCAGACGTTAACATCTTTTCCAACTTTATGTATTGGGCTAAGCCAGATTTGTCAGGGTCATACCTGTCTGACAGACCTGTGCTAACAGCATCAATTAACTCAAAATACTGCTTCCTGTAGTGTTCTTCAGGACTGGCAGGTTGATACTGTGCTGCTTCACCTGTGTATCTTCTTGGTGGACCTCGTCTTCGTGGTACCTCAAGTGGATCCAGATCATATTCTTCGCATTTCTCTTTTGCAGCAGTACATATTTCATGGAATGCTTTATCTGAACGCTGTGCCTTGATATGCTCAGATGAAATCTTTACAGCTTCCAACATTCCAGAGACATTTGCTGACTTTGCTTGCAGTGCACTATTCAGCTGTTTCAGAAGTGCGACCGGCTTAGCTGCAATCTTCAATCCAAGTAATGTGTGACCTTTCTGAAATCGATCTAGCAGACCGTTTGCTTTCGTCGCAGTTTCGGTAACACCAACCTCTGCCATTTCGTTCAAACTTTGTAAAATAGCAGGGTAATTATCGAGTGCTGACTGTATGGCTGGTAGTCTGCATAACCACCTGGTAGGACAAAGGGGCTTGATCGCAGTAGGGTGTGGATTGTCAGACTCTGTTGATGCACAAATGGCCTGGAACATAGCTTTGTACTTGCCAGATCTCTTCATGAGCACACCTAGTTCATTTGTCCACTGTAAGGTGTCTCGAATCAATGGACAGGATGTTACGGCATGTTGCATTACGAGATTTGAAATATGCGATGCACAGTGGAAATAGAGCGCTAGCGGCTGACGTTCTCGCACTCTTGCCTGACAACCAGTGTAACAACCACTCATGTTGGCGGCTCCGTCATATGTTTGGGCACGCAGATTGCTTATGGGTAATCCAAACCGAGTGAAGACATCAAATACCATTCCAGCAAGAACGTCGCTTGTAGTACCAGGAATTTCATATAGACCGACAAAGTCTTCGTGCACATATAGATCAGAGTCTACGTGCCTCAGACAGATGGATTCTTGCTCTTGACCACTAACATCTTGTGTTCCATCAGCAATAACAGCGAAATATTCGTTCTTTTGAATGTCACTGACAAGCTCCCTTAAAATGTAATGACTAAACATTTCCATCATCTCGTCAGCTTGTGCATGGGGCGAAGTAAAATTAGTTGTATTTCTTAAATAAACCTGTAGATCGGCATCATCTTCTGATCTAAGTTTTAAGAGCTGTAAATAATTTCCATGAATTTCGTCGTGGCCACGAAATGCAGAGCCTTGTCGCAGTAAATATCGTATCGAAGTAAACAATTTCAAAAGGGAGTTTCTTGCAATTTCTTGTTCTTTTTGTTTCTGTGTGTGTATTTGCGCACTTACAGAGGGCCTTCTGATTGCGGAGATTTGATTTACTGCCAGCTGATGTGCGCGTGACATTTGATGTGACTTAAACTTTTCAAGAGCCTTCTTCCAGTTGTTGAACCCTTGCGAAATAAATATTGGCTCTTTACATCGGGCTAAATCTGTTAACCCCATGGCACTGGCTTTTGAGCAGTAGAAGCACAGAACTTTTTTCAAATCAGGACTGTAATGTAGCCACTGATAATCTTGATACCACTTTTTTTGGAAATAAAGTGTTCGAGATGATTGTTTCTGCACAGGTATAACAGATACATCTGGCTGATTTGGCTTGTCCAAACTCGATAAGTTGCTTGCACTAGTTGCACTAGTTGACGTACCGCTGGCGCCCGATGCTTCAGATGCAGGAAATTCCCCACTGTGCGGCGAGGGTAGACATACGCTGCCACTGCATTCTGCCACTGAAGAGCTCCCTTGTTCGTCATTTTCTACTAAGGTAGATATACCGGTCCTGTCGGCACTGATTGCACTGCTTTGATGTGAACCTGCCATCAAAGTGCTGCTAGAGTCGCTGTCAGAGTCAGACGATGACTCACTTGGCTGTACTGCAGGCCGCTCCAGTATACTCGAAAGATTAGGGACAAAACTTGGCTGATGACTTTGTTCATCACTAACAAAGGTGCTGCAGGTTTGTTTACCTTGCCGTGTATCCTTGAAGAATCTTTCAATTCCAGTCAGTTTGGCCCGTTTTGGATTATCACCTTTTCGAGGCATGTTTGTAGTGTTTGCCCGTCACATTATGCGCACATTCGCCAGTCTTAAACGTAGCTCGAAAGCTCACCGGGAGTGTGTCGTATTTGTAACGGCAGAAACAATCAATCTCCTACGCCATATCTGCTTTACTTCTTACCAAATACATCTTTTATATCGCAAAATTTACTACCCGAAGTTAAGATGGAAGTAACTAGGTTAGATCTAGCTTGTTCGTTTCACAATCACATTCTGCTCCTGACACCTGTAATTTTATAAATAGCAACACGACTTGCTGGGAATTTGGGAACATGTCAACTCTCACGCTTTTGCCGCGACTCACTGATTCTCTCATTTCTCTGCACGATTTTGAATGCAATGTCACGTTCAAGCTTCGCATGCAATTCAGTAAAAATCCTAATAGGATAAAAATTTCACATTCATAGGTTGTAATATAACCCTATAGCTAAAAATTCGCGCATCTTTTATCGGCCATATAGGAAAAGTTCGTGTTTACGAATTACGACTTTTGCGGGAAGTTTTCTGGGAGGGATAGGGGCAGTCCTGTTATTATATATAGTTCAGTCGCTCACATCGATTTGTTTTGATTCTTTTGTGTGTGTGTATGGGTCTATTGTGGGGTATCTGAACTTCCGAAGTTCGTCTTATTTTCAGAATTTTTGCAATTTCAACCGTAAACCGCTTTTCCCTTTCTATTGAGACGTAAGCGCGTTTGTGAGGAATTATTACCAATTCTACGAAAATCACTCCATGTTACCAATGATAACAAGATCCAATGAGGAAATTTCGTTTCGCACTGATCGCACAGTTCTTAGTTAATCACATACCGCCCAAAAAAATTGGATTCGATCGAAATAAGATCTACAATAAAGGCTAAAACCGTCAAACTATAATAGATCCCCTGAGTACTTCGGTGTATTTGCGCTGAGACCTGTGCATGGCTAAGTGTTACGTTAATATCATAAAGAGAAATTATGGAAAAGAGTATTATTTCGGCATTTTAATTTAAAGTGGGGGGGATAATTATATAGGCATCCCCCCCTGTCCAAAAAGTGGGGGGGATGTGTCCCCCCCATCCCCCCCAGGATTGACGCCCCTGGCTGTAGCCCCCCTTCTAGTGCCACCCCTGCTATTTTCCATGCTTGCATGTGTTAGACAGGTCTTACATGATGGCAACTTTACATGATCCCAAACTGTTTTTGCAAATTAGCTTAAACAATAGATTACGTTCACTTGCATTGAGTTTGGCATACATGAAGTTCGATATGTAAAACAGGTCTTAATTACGTGCTAACAACGCAATGAATATTATACTATTTGCAAAATTGCCTTGGTTGCGCGATTTTCGCCAAAATTGCCTTAGTTACGTAATTGCTTTTGAAAAATACGAATAAAAGCCGTCCTTAATTGTCATAGACGCCATTTTTTGCGCATTTGCCTGGGAACGAGTCATTTTCTTGCGCAATTTTCACAAAATGGCGGCCGAAATTTAATTTCCGTTGCGCATTTTACAAACTTTCCAATCTGGTATAAAGAATAATTAGATGCATGGTATACTGTACTGCATTCTAACCTGCAGTTATCATGTTCACTTGATTCACAACAACTCAACCAAGTCAAAACAAAACCTTTATAAAAACCAATCTAAAAAAATGAAAAATCGCATAAAAATCTTCTTATCGCACACGATTTTTACAACTATGTGCCCAGCTTGTCACGAGAAAGCCAATTTAGGTGTCCACTCCAATCAAAAGCTCACCTCAGCACCTAGTTCATTTCCTTTTTGCAAACCAATTTCAAATCCTTCCCGCCAACCATTCAACCTGCCCTCGTCAAAACCATCTTTATATCCCTGTTTCTTGCAACTAAAAACACAAGAGCTTTTAGTAATGTGAAGAAAGCCTTTATCTATGAGAAATCCTATCGTTCAAAGCTCACTTTTCTTCGAAGAAAATAACAGAATCAAATAAATCTTCACTTTCAGACTCAATCATCATTTATATGGAAGCCATTTTGTAAATACTGGGGCTACTTCATGTTCGCGTATTATAATGTTTTGTAGAGAGTAGTTAAAATGGCGATTG
The DNA here is from genome assembly GCA_035772405.1 of Chrysogorgia sp. JL179-B06. Lineage (NCBI taxonomy): Eukaryota > Metazoa > Cnidaria > Anthozoa > Scleralcyonacea > Chrysogorgiidae > Chrysogorgia > Chrysogorgia sp. JL179-B06. The sequence continues at coordinate 3,873,332 of JAYKKM010000477.1, forward strand.
TTCCAGTTTCCTTTTGGCTTGATGTTTTTCTGTTTTTCTATTGAAATAATTTTTATTTTCGTGTCAACATGGACAGCGACGGACTTACAATTGTAGGACCAGCGATTGACCTAACAAAGGTAGCTGAGTTTATTGAAATATTCAAGATACTTTTTCTTCATCTACTGTAAACATTTTGCTTCTCTTGCCACGGAAAACATTGGTGCAATCGTGTGTGAATCATTGTTGATTATATAATGTTTGAATTAAATAATTTTTATAGGTTGGGTCAATAAAGCAGAAGAGAACCGTTGCTTTCTTGAATCATTTTATTGCTCACACTGTCAGCTTTTTAAATAGATTTTCTTGTGTTTGTGAGGAGGTAGGTGATGATGTATTGAGTGTTTAAAATGTGAAATACAGTAATATATATGTAGATAAATATAGACCTTTCATAATGTGCATCTTAATTAGCATTAAGCCAGGGTGCATTCCATGTAAACTCCACGCTGGAAATACACCAAATACTTCCGAACGCCTCACCAAGATTATGCAAGGGGAGAGTGATAGTTTAGGCATTTGAAACTGAGGAAATAACATGCCTTCTTGCGGCTTAATTTCAGAACATACAGTACAAGACCCTGAGGACGAGGTTGAAGGCATTATTGATATACCGGTACCTAAACAAGTAACAATATAAAGCAGAAATCACTTTTTGGTGCACGTGCCGCTACGCCAATCACTTATAGTTTGAAGAGTCTACGCCAGAGATTACGCCAGAGATCTCTGACGTGGAGTGCATTGGAATGCAGACTGGCATTTAACGCCTCGTTTGTGTGTCAGCAATTCAAAAGAATCTTTACTTCTAACGAGGTCGTAAGAATATTTAAAATGGCAGCCATTATGAAAGAGGTCTATATGTTGATCTTTTTTTCTTTAGAAATTATCTGATCTTTCCACCAGGATTCAAAGAATTGAGGTTACACTGAGTATTCTAGAAGCAAAGGTATTGTTAAATGCTTGAAGAAAACAAATTTGAATGCATATATTGCAATAGAAATTACATAATAATAATAATAATAATAATAATAATAATAATAATAATAATAATGATGATGGTGATGGTGATGGGGATGGTGCTGGCGATGGCGATGATGATGGTGGTGATGATGGTGGTGGTGATGATGGTGGTGATGATGATGGTGATGATCGTGGTGATGGTGGTGGTGATGATGGTGGTGATGATGGTGGTGGTGGTGGTGGTGATGATGATGATGGTCATGATGATGATGATGGTGATAATGATGGTGATGATGGTGATGATGGTGGTGATGATGGTGGTGATGATGGTGGTGGTGATGATGGTGGTGATGATGGTGGTGATGATGGTGGTGGTGATGATGATGGTGATGATGGTGGTGGTGGTGATGGTGGTGGTGGTGGTGGTGATGGTGGTGGTGATGGTGGTGGTGATGATGATGGTGGTGATGATGGTGGTGGTGATGGTGGTGATGGTGATGATGGTGGTGATGGTGGTGATGGTGATGATGGTGGTGATGATGGTGATGGTGGTGATGGTGATGATGATGATGATGGTGGTGGTGGTGGTGGTGGTGGTGGTGATATGATGGTGGTGGTGGTGGTGATGATGATGGTCATGATGATGATGATGTCATGTTGATGGTGGTCATGATGATATGGTGATGATGATGGTCATGATGATGATGATGATGATGGTCATGATGATGGTGATGATGGTGATGATGGTGATGATTATGATGATGATTATGATGATGAGGATGATGGTGATGGTCATTATGACGATGATAATGATGATGATGGTGGTGGTGATGATTATGATGATGATGATGATGATGATGATGATGATGATAATAATCATAATCATAGTAATAATTATAATAATAATAATAATAATAATAATAATAAAGACACATAATTAGGAGCATTATGCAATAATCTCTTGAAAATGCTTTTACAACAATACATTCTTAAAGTTACTGTTACTTATAAAAATAATTACATGTTATTAGAGAATCAACACTGCTACATCTATAAACAATAAAACTACAAAACTATTAATTGGAAAAAGATTATTGGAGAAAGGAATTGGAAGGAAATATTCAAGGAAACGTTACAGGTTAATTACATTTCTTTATCTTTTTGGTGTGACAGCTAACTTCTATTCCTGGCTTAGAGAGTGTCACGGTTGAGGCTGATAAAGCTGCTCCCATGGCAACTGAGAGAATGACTGCAGACAACCAACCAGTTCCACCCCCTGCAGAGCAAGAGCCTGTACAACTTGTGAGTACCAGAGTAGAAATGCAGGCATAGGAGAGGTGCATATATACTGCAGCTAGTGATTTCTGCCATACTACTGTATGTGGACATAACTCTATAACCAATTCTTAGTTAGTCAGAGTCAGAGTATGTTGGGCCTGGAGCTAGTGGAGACATTAAGTACTATATAGATCGTTTTTTAATCGTTATAAAAAATATATAAAGCTGTCTTTATGTTTCACAGATCAGTGTTGTAAACCTCTATCACAAATTACAATCGAAACGTCTTGTTCATGAAAGTACGCTTACTTGCTAAAACCTTATTTTTTAAGTCTGGTAACAGAAGGGCCTACTTTTCTCCAGGGCCTGGAACTACCATCCCATCCATCCCCGCCTTAATCCGGCTCTGTCCAGTAGTTAGTGGTGAGACAAAGGTTAAATGTTGACCTTTTGAGGTTTGAACCTGCAGTTCTAGGCACTTTAAGAATACCAATATATAATAATAAATATGAAAGAGAACTGGATATAATATGAAAAGGAGAAATAAGAGAACTTCAATGTGTTGAAAAATACTTAAAGTGCACCTGACATCAAAAAATTTTATTGTCTTATTTGGAAGAACTTTTAAAAATGATAAAGTAACTTCTTTTGAAGATTTTCGTTTATTCGTTTTCTTTTTGAGATATATCAGTTTGTTTGATATGCAAATGTCCGGAATTTACGTCACACATGCATAATGACTTATCAGAGAATGTTATATATCTTTGCGTTCATCAAATAAAAACACTAAAGTGTGAATAACACGTGTGCGTGTTTCTCCCACAACACCAAACTTCTCGATTTTAAAGGATTTCGTTCGAGAATGAAAGAGATACACACATTTCTCCAATAAGTCATTATGCATGTGTGACGTAAATTCCGGACATTTGCATATCACACAAACTGATATATCTCAAAAAGAAAGCAAAGAAACGAAAATCTTCAAAAGAAGTTACTTTATCATTTTAAAAGTTCTTCCAAATAAGACAATAAAAAATGTTGATGTAAGAGTACTTACGTCATGGATAACATTTCGAATGATGACCTGAAGAAGGAGACATCGTCCGAAACGTCATCCATATGGCTTCTGTAACTCAGTCCTTAGCTACTTCTTGAAGTTCTCCTATTTCTCCTTTTCATATTATATCCAGCACTTTCTCAAGTATTTTTCTTCCCAAGGTAAATAAAATCATCTGATATATTTATTACTACTTAGGCTGTGACATATTTGACTGCACAAATACGTTTCATACTAAATTTCATTATTTTAAAGGCAAATGAGGAAGCAATGCCACAAGTCGAAGAAGAACCAGCTCAACCAGGTAAATTCCTTTACTGGTATGGTAATAGAAAAGTATTTTTTAACCAACTCGCTATTTGTTGTACTCTTTGGTTGCCACGATTACTTGTTATATTCATCATACTTTTAACCAGCACATCTTATTACTTTTAGTGATGACCGTCTCTAAAGATCCTCGTTATACAAAATACTTCCAGATGCTTAAAGTGGTAATTCTTCAATTTTAACATATGACATTACCAAATGAAAGAGTTTTACCACACACATACAGAGTGTTTTCAAATTTGTTAATTCTAAGCTTCCTTAGCAATGGATACAAGGTCTGCAAATCTAAATACGTCCGAACACCCTAAAAGAAGTTCAACATATTCCACAGGGAACAACTACACCAAACAAAGAATTTTAACAAAGAAATATTTAATTATATAAAATATAATCATACACCTTCATCGGCCATTTGTTTATAAGATGATACAGTTATTGCCTATAGACTCAAGTAATACATACAGTATATTAAGCTGGGCTCTTATCTTTATACTGTAATTACTCTTTCTGCCTGGAACATCTATAGGCTATAGACTCCTTTACCTGTACTATACTTTCATTTTCATATAGCTAGACCAATGATCTCACAATCAATTGTCATATATATTATTGTCAAAAATCAAGCATGGTTATTTTACGTATAAAAGTTTGTTACTCCGTTTTTATTTCACTTTACGTTTCACTCTCTGACAAAAGGCCTTAGATCGAAACGTTAGACATCCTACTCACATTTTTGGCAGTTTAGTTTATAGTTTAGTTTATTAGATTTTATCACTCTTAGGTGAACAGAATACCCCAACAGCCTAGCCCAATTATAGGGGTTCCGAGGGCCTATGATTTAAATTCGTTATCCAAGAAGACCTGAAAGTCTTACCATTTGCTGATATTATTGCAAAGGCAGCACTTTCTCCTCAATTATATTTAAGACTGTGAGTGGAGGTCCAACCCAGGATTTAAACCTGTATCGAGCCCAGCTCGTAGACATGTGTGGTAACCACTAAACCACAACAGCTGGTATTATAGCACAACATATACAGTAACTCCAGTGGTATACAGTAGGAAGTATGTACTGTTTGTGTACATAATTTTTTAGCATGCACTCCCAATTGCCATTGATAATTTGATCGATTTTATTAGATATTAATGTAAATACAAAAAGAGCGCAAACGGGACTCGAGTACCCATGCGAGGTGCCTTCCCGTTGAAATTAAAAATACATAAAGTCAGATCAACTGCTTGGAATTCACGATGCACCAACACACACGCGCAGCCCCAACCCCATTCTTCCGAACTCCACTGAAAGAACAAAATGAATAAAACTGAGTGGAATTCAAAAGAACGAGCTTGCTGAACATATATCAAGGGTAATGAAGCACTGAGCTTAGAAATATATACAGTAGGGGTACCAGCACCCCTATGATTCTAGCATGCTGAATCCTTATTTGTAGACATGTTCATGGATGGATGAAAAATGTAAAATATCCGCTAAAGGTTGTCGAATGCTGAAATGATAGACACTAGGGGCCCTGGACCTTTAGATTTGATAGTACACTGCCTATACACAGGACACCACTTATGTCATTCATAAATGGAGCTTATATATGTCTAAATGATGGTTGTGTTGGTGTTTTTCTAGGGTGTACCATTGGTTGCTTTAAGACCAAAAATCTTGGCTGATGGATTGGATCCTGATCTTCTAGAGTAAGTATACTGATTTATTATATAACTGAGCTCAATATTCAGGTCTGTACGCCAAATAACGCAAAGTGATCGGTTACTGAGAGGTCCACCTGCGAAGGCAATACGCTTATAGTTTTGGCAGGAATATTTCCTGAGTTGATTTTGGTGAAATTAAAAGAGGAAAGGGTACTAGACATTGGAGTTGGGCGGTATGGGAATTTCAATACCGATATTCGAAAAATACCGCGGTATACCGGTATACCGTTACAATTTTTTAGCGAATGTTTGATCTACAGTAAGTGCAGTTGACACCCAATAACCCAAACATTCAAATGGAAAAAAGTTCGAGTTATCAGGAATTTGTTTCGTTAAATGATCTAAAATTAGATGGATAAATCAGTGTTTTACTTTTAATACATATTTCAACTCCATATTTAAAAAGCCTGGTTTTCATATATATGATCGCCACGATGAGTACGATCGCCACGATTGCCGCTCAAAAGTCAAAAATGAACTCGGCCATCGCAGCGATAAAACGGAAACCTCAAACCACAATCGCACAATTGTTAGAAAAGGCGGACGAGGGGATTATAGTACATATAGGGTATTTATAGTACATATCTGAGGTGACAATTTTCATTTTTGACACTTTCAGTAGCAAGCCATCTGATGCTAGTATTGTCTCTTTCTTTTAGGACCCCAGATGCTCCAGTACCAGGTGGTGGTACTCAACTGTCAAAAGGTAGCGACGATGATGGCTCTTCCGCCTCGTCATTCAGTGATGAGGATGATGATTAAATAACTACCGTATTCCTTAGAGCTGGATTAAGGTGGGGACGGATGGGACGGCAGCCCCAGGCCCTGGAGAAAAATTGGCCCTTTTCTCACCAGACTTAAAGTGGCACTACGATGAAAATTCAACCCCCGTCTTTTAGATTTTCTTTAGCATAGAATAGTATTTCAGGGTCGAAAGTGATCATCGATGTAAAAAAACACTAAAAAATGGTATTTTGAAGTAAGTATTTTGAGCTCTGAAATCACTATTATTTAGGCCACCATTACTAAAAACGTGTTCCAAGTGAGCCCGCAATTTCAAAAGGTAATATTGTTTGTGACGTCAGATTCTCAATGCTTTCTTGTTTTCTTCGAGAAGTAGATGAAATGTCCAGCCTTTCAAACGAAGAATTTGAAAAAACGACCTTGATTTGCTTGAAGAATTAGCGATGTGGAGTCTTCGCGTTGAGAATCTGACATCACTTCATTACGCTGGTCAGGAACATGAACGATTAATGGCGGACATAACAACTCCAGATTCGGAGTCAGAAAAATAATACTTGCCATCGTCGAATCGCAAAACGGTTTCGACCGAGTAATATTTAGAAGCTCTGCTTTATAAATACGTAAAAATATCGATAGGTAAAAATTTGATCGTAGTACCACTTTAAAAAATAAGGTTTTAGCGAGTAAGCGTACTTTCATGAACGTCTTGTATCGATTGCATTTTTCGATAGCGGTTTACAACACTGATCTGTGAAACATAAATATATATTTTATATATGTATATATATATATCTTATATATATTTTTATAACGATCGAAAACTATCTATATAGGCCTGTCTACGCCAACTCCAGGCCCCCCAATATACCCTTAATCCAGCTCTGGTATTCCTCATAGTCATACTTGAAATGAATTGCATCGCACATCTCACAACGATGCGTATGTTAATATATTAATAATGAGATAATATTTTTTTCGAAGTGTCTATTCGTACGGTGGGAGATAACACCACTGATCTCTAAAGAAGACTGGATCGAGCAACTATTGCTCAGAAAATGAAGCCGGAAGTCCGCCATTAATAGGGGACCAACTGAGAATCCTATGAGGTTTTTTGTTGGATTATGTGCTCTTACCATCGACAAAATAAAATAATTTTACTATAAAGAGGACCAGAAGACATTTTTCAAATTACTGGGTAAAACGGTTCATGACCTACCTACAGATTTACTGCGACTTTGGTCCCTTAGTAATGGCCGCCGTTGGCTCTAATCATCCAGTGAGAGAAGCTTAATATGAGACGTCAAATTAGGTTCAAGATTTTATGCATTTAATGTTAACAAAGAAACTATATTGGCCAGACACTAAACCTATTTCGCGAGCGTCACAGTTTGATTTGCTTGCAAACTCGGAGCTTCTAATGTCCTCTCGTCAATTTACATTATGCAAATATGTAAGCTTCAAAATCAGCTCATCAGATACAATAGAAAGCTCAACCCAGTCCTATTTTTGAGATCAGTGGAAAACATCAATATATAGGCGTTCGTTCCCAACCCGCGTTTTCCGGTTGAGTTCGATAAAAATTAATTTGCCTTTTCTGTATAGTTTTTTTTTGTTAGGGTTAGTATTTTGGTTAGGCGATATTAGGGTTAGCATTTCGTTGAATTCTAAGAGACTACAGTACGAATAACAAATAAATGTTGGCGTACGGCAACCGTACGAATAGCCACTGCTTAATTCTTAATGAAAATGGAAATAATTAAATGCTTAATCCCATTTTATTTTTAGCATAAAATAAATTGGGATTTTTTTTTTTGAGTATTTTTATGGAAAATTTTTATGGAAATTTTTTTTCATTCGGTTAAATCCTCGATGTTGTGTCTTGGTAAAATACCGAAAATCAGAGTAACAGCGCCACCATTTTGAACTATGGATGAGTTTCAACGGTCTTATAACCATACAGAACTTTTTGATATTGGAGCAGGTGTACTCCAGGGCGATACGCTCGCACCGTATCTGTTTGCGATAGTCTTAGACTACGCAATGAGTCAGACAGGCAATCGTAGGAAGGGAGATAGGTTTTACTCTCGAGAAAAGAAGGATCAGTAGATCACCAGCAGTGGCAGTTACAGATATGTGTTTTGTCGATGATATCGCCCTCCTATCAGAAGAAATCGATCAGGCGCAGGAACTGTTGCAAAGGTCCGCCTCTATCTCAACGCAGAAAAGACTGAGGTTATGATCTACAATCAAACTGCACCAGTAGAGCTCAAAGCTAGGAGCGGAGAGAATGTTAAAGTTGTGGAAAATTTTAAATATCTCGGCTCTTACATGCAAAGGACAGAGAAAGACTTCTCTGTCCGAAAGGCATTAGCTTGGACTGCGTGCCACAAACTGAGCAAGATTTGGAAATCAAATCTGTTAAGAAAACTTAAAATTACACTGTTTCTTGCAACGGTAGAATCTGTTCTTCTCTACGGAGCGGAGACATGCATGGACACTCAATAAGTCCATGCAGAAAAGACTCGATGGTGGTTACACCAGAATGCTAAGGATGGTGCTCAACGTCTCATGGAAACAACATTCGACACCCTTCTGGACGGCACTTGTCGCGTTGGTTATTTGGAAAGGGTATGAAAAAAAATAATAAAATGATTTAAATAAATTTAGAAATAAATTATAAAAAATAAATTAAAAAGTAAATTATTTAAAATAAATTATTATAAAGTAAATTAAATAAATAAATAAATAATAAATTAATTAATTAAAAGTAAATTATTTAAAATCAAGATACTTTGTCGCTCTCCAGAACACATTCAATACTGATATTATATCCACCTGGCGCTCAATATGTTTAAATTGTAATTCTGTTAGAGATCTTGAATCGCAGAACTTCAGTATTTGTTGTTAATATTAACTGTGCGTGCGTACGTGAGTGTGTGTTAGTATAATGTATTTGTTGTAATAAGTGATATAATAAGCGATATCGTATCACAGGCTGTGATATAGTAATATGTATATGTTAGTTATATATGTAATGTATTATGTATGTTTGTTAATTCTTAGGGTAAGACACCATGACTAGGGCTGAACATCCCTGTTGTGTCTTGCCTTGTGTATGTAAACACGAAAACAAATTAAATTAAAAAATGAAAGATTGTGACACCTGGAAAAAATGTATTGCTGAGTTCGTCCGAGAGGTCGACATAGATGAGATGAGATAACCATAGCGATTATAAATAAAACTAGAGGGGGCACTGGGGCCTAATTTCAGTCATCCGCTCGGAGCAGAAATTTTTTTGGGATCACTTGCCATGGGAAGCAATCTGATTGGCTAACCCGAAACAACTTTTATCCTAACCCATCCTAACCCCCCGCCGAACGAGTTTTCTAACCGAACGAGTTTTCTACGCATCCACTCCCCTACTTGAGGTACTAAATTAGTAGACTAGTGAGCGAGACTATGAATGTGGGATTACTACACATGCGCAGTCAAGTGATCCCCAAAAAAATTTTTGCCCGTGCGGAACCACTTGAAGGCTGCCATCTTGGATAAATTGGGAGCAATTTCATATTGAAGCAATCATTTTTTTGTTTTACTCAGCAGAAAATGGTCCAAGTAACAATAGAGCAACAGGCTTAATCGCCAAATAGACAAATAGTCATGAAAAAGAAACGCAAAAATTGTAGAATTTACGATTCCTTGTTTTGGAAATTTGTTTTTCTAAACAGATTGTAACTTAACAATGCTTTTATAAACACTGCGTGCATGTGTAGGCTATGGATGACTGTTAAAAATAACTAAGCCTATTAAAGCTATAGCTGTCACGAAGTATGAAAGTCAGATTCTTTAAATTTTTAATTTGAAGATCTCTATATTTCTAATATTTTTTTAACTGGACAAAAAAGTGGGGGTTCAGATTAAGATAATGTACGTAATAACTTTATTTATTTATTTATTTCACGAGGGTTACAGGTAACAGTTCTCTCAAACTGAAGAACCACTGGCCCTCAAACTATATTATAAAATAACATTTCGTAAACGCAAGCGGTGATTGGCTAAAAGCCATGTTTATATAACTGTATGTAAACATGGATTTTTCCCGCCATTTTTATAAAATGGACTGTAAGACGAACCTTTGCTCACAAACAGCTGAAATGTCGATAAATATGTTCTGTGACAGCCAACAAGAAGAAAAACGAGAAGATTGGATGCTTTTCTTCACAGTTAAGAGCGTTTATGTTCGTTTGAGCAGCCGACGACGTTGTCTAGCGTGAGTAAGGAGAATGTATATTTTCATCATTTTAATAAAAGAGTCATTATTTATTTCCTCAGTGTTATTTTATAAAAGAAATAGAAAACATCTTTCCGTGTTTACATACAGTTATAGAAACACTCGTGAAAGTTTGGGAGAACTCGAAATAGCGTGGAAACACTCGCCCTGCGGGCTCGTGTTCCCACTAATTTCTCGTTCTCCCAAACTTCCACTCGTGTTTCTATAACTGTATGTAAACACAGAAAATGTTTCTTAACTCTACCATACAATATTTGTAAAAATAATTAATAATCGTAGCCATTATTAACTAAGCATTAAAAAAGTTACATGATTAAAAATTAAGAATTAAGGTTGAACAATAATTACTAATCTTATGATAATAATTACTAATCTAATTATAATCTTATGATAATACTAGATGTAATTATCTATACATCTTTGTATCTTTCATAAAATAATTTCTTAAAGGCATTTTTAAAAGAAAGAAGTGACGGTTTTTTACGTAGTTCTATAGGTAAACTGTTCCATGACTTAGTACTCAAGACTGAAAAAGATCTTCCTCCTTCCGTTTCACGTTTGTATCGTGGGAAAATTACATTAATATGACCATGTCTTGTTGATTTAGAGTGAACATCAATGTTTCGTGGTAGAATATCGTTAATGTAAGCCGGACTATTTCCAGTTATTCTATTCAAAATTATAGAACATTTCATAATTTCAGCTTCATCATAGAATGGGATCCAATAAAGCTTTCTAAATAGGTCAACACTTCGATCATCCCTATTTGCCTATTTATAGTTTGACCTCTCTGAACTGATACTAACGAGACTAACATAACAGTTTTTAAGGTAAGTTCTTTTAACAAAACATTCTGTGTATTAGATATATTGTTTTCAGATTTTTTCTCTTCGCTGTGGAGTCTTTACCACTAGCATCTTGTCTGAGTTCACTCAGATCATCGCTAACACTTTTTGAAGACATTCTGCATAGTAAATTATCACTCAACCAGAAAGCTATGTCCGTTCGCTGTAATGGCGGCAACACACTGAGTTCGCGCAAGCGCAATGCTATCGTGTAAGCCCTAAGTGCAGTGACAGAATAGAATTGAGTTCGGCATATGCGAGGTTCAACGTGTAAACTGGGCCTGAACATTATTCATTATTTTTCTGTTTCGTACGAATAATTATTTTGTTTTGAAGGATGTTAATAAATAATTTAATCAGTTACTTTGTTTTTTTGCGTTTAACGATAGCTTAAAGTGTAATTATTTTCTTAATAGCTCTCCTGTGCTATTTTGGCTTTCAAATGAATCGCGTAATAGATTTCGACATGAATATTGGTAATACACAGCAGAAAAATCTCAAAAATACCCAAATCAAGGTGGTGTGTAAGTACATAACCGTTTTTACGAAGGATATACACGTTCTCGTAATATAATAGGTAGGTGTGTTATGTATTTAGACTCTGTAATTCCAAATCTGTTTACAGAATTGAAATGGAGTAAATATTGGCCGAGATAACGTTCAAAATCTTATCGACAGAGACTACAAATAGAAATACGCGGTCTGGGCACTTGGGGTGAAGTGGTAGAAAAGGCGAGCGAGAGGATTATTCATATGTACCTCTAGTACGTATTCCATATGAGGAATTGGCCGACGAGCAAATAGAAGGCATTGACGAGCAAATACATGGCACTCGTACCAGCCCACTGGATGTGTGATTGTTAAGACGTTACGATATGTTCGATTATCCGCTCTTTTTAAGAAAACTACGTCCGCTAGCCGGATAAGCTGTACGCATATTGTAAACAGATAATTTATCTTTGTTTTAATATATATTGTAGCTTTGGGAGTTGACTATTTCTCAAGAAAACGTTCGTCTGAAGACAGCCGAAAGTTCGTGTTTTTGTATACAAGATGGTATCCGTATTGCGAAAATTATATTTTTGGGAATGTTCGATTATCCGCGCTTTTAAAGAGAACTAAGTTAGCCAGTGGCGGAAATTGTGGTGCGGTGGGGAGGGGGGGGGGGGGGGGGGGCAACCGCCCCACCACCTGTCTTCAAATCGCTAATTTGTCGGAAATTTTCACTTTTTGTCGGAATTTTGGAAATACTTAAGGAATATATTGAAAATGGTAAAAAATGTTACAGAAGCAACTTATAAATACTTATAAATATCTCAAGTTATCTTGTTTGCAATACCGCAGCGATCATTGCCCCCATCCATACGTGGCAGATGTTTGCGTCTGGGAAACTGAGTTCGAACATGCAAAATAAGGATCTAGTGGTTACCACATATGTCTATGAGCTGGGAGACACAGGTTTAAATCCTGTGTCGGACCACCACTCAGGGTCTTAAAAATAATTGAGGAGAAAGTGCTGCCTTTGCAATAATATCAGCAAATGGTAAGACTTTCGAGTCTTCTCGGATAACGACCTTAAATCGTAGCCCCTCGGAACCCCTATCAATTGGGCTTCTAGCCTGTTGGGGTATTCCGTTCACCTATATATAGAACTAAGAGTGATAAATCTCCTAAACTAAATATAAACTTAATACGATAGTACTGCTGCAAACTAAATAAAAAAACGTTGAAATAGCGATCGAAATCGGTCGAAATATGTCGAAAAGTCTAAAAAGAGTGAATATTGAATGCCTGTTCTGCAACAAAGTATTCGACAGCAACTACAGGTGCAAAAAGGTTAAAAACATTTTGTGTGTCAAAACCTTTTTTAGTTTCTTTATTTGTCCATTTTTGTCTGCAAAAAATTTGGTTACGTAGCGAATAAACTTGTCGGAAATTTAAGAGGCTTTGCCCCACCAGCGAAAAAGGCGAATTTCCGCCACTGAAGTTAGCTACCGGGATAAAGCTGTACGTATGTTGTAAATAGATCATTTAACTTTCCTTTGATATATTCTATAGCTTTGGGGGTGGTTTTTGGGGTCGGTTACAATCCAATTAACTAGGAGGCTGGTACGAGGTTTCAACGTGTCAGCTATTTGCTCGTTAATTCACTCTATTTGCTCGTCAATGCCTTTTATTTGCGCCTCCTTATAAGGAATACGTACTAGATACCCCTATCGGATTATTGCGGATTCGTATTTCTAATTATTTTTCGTGAAGTATGCGAGCTAATTAATTTGGAGTAATACTCCCTTAGACCCAGTCGAAAAACGGAAACAAACACACACTACTGGCTTCTTTTACTATTTACCCAATCTCGTACCCAGAACCTTCGTTCCTTTTTGGATTACGTCAGGCTCTGGGCACCACGCGAGATTGGGTTTTACCAGGCTTTACATTTCGGTTTCAACCCGAGCTGAGATTGCTCATATAATAGAATTTTTCAGCCGTCTGGATCTTTCCTCGTGATAGTTAGTATATTCGGCAAGTGCAGATATCTCAGACATCTTTGCGATGCTACTCTCGCCCCAGTCACCCACTTCAGTCGTCTGTAAACATGGGAGAACGCTAAAACGGATGACTCAAAAGGACCTTCCCCGTCCAAGAGCTAGTATAATCCTAACCCTGATCATAACCTTAAAACCATAACTGTACCCTAACCTAACCAAAAATAAAGACCAGACAAAAACAGAATGGTCCTTTTGAGCGATGCCTTTTAGCCATTTATGTTAAAGTTGTACTCCAGCCAAAATACAAATGTAGTTCATATGAAAGATCTTACTGACTTTAGTTTATTCCCAAAGTTTCAGCATTCCTATCAATTTAGTTAAGAAGATATGGCTAGTTGAAGTTGAATATTTGAGGATTTTGACGCCATATTGGTTTTGAAAATATGACGTCATTGAGTAATTCTTTATAATAATAATAATAATAATAATAATAATAAGACGTATTAGGAGCATTATACAATAGTTTCAATGCTTTTACAACAATATATTCTTAATGTTACTTATAAAACTAATTACAGTTTCATTATAAGATAAAGCCTACTACATATATTACCACTATGAACAAAAAACTATTAATTTTAAAAAAGAAAAGTCTTAAGTGCTGACTTAAAACTACTTAACATTTCAAAGCTTCTAATTTCCTGTGGTAATGAATTCCACAGTTTTGGTGCCGAAACCGAGAATGTTGTCTCCATGAGTCACCGTTTTGGATTTTGGCTCAAGTAGCAGATTTCGGTCAGATGATCTCAAAGCACGAGTAGGTTTATATTTAGTTAGTAAATCAGTAATATAAAAAGGTGCCTGGCTACGTAAAGCTTTGAAAGTAATTATTAGTATCTTAAAAACAATCCTTGATCTCACTGTCAACCAGTGAAGATTACGAAGCACAGGGGCGATATGTTCTGATTTTTTAACCCTTGCAACAAGTCTATCAGCTGTATTTTGAATTCGCTGTAACTTGCTCAATTCAGCTTCTTGTAACTATTGCAGCTGTCATGTTTTGATGTTATAAAGGCAGTGGAGTTATAAAGGCATAGTGATAGCTGTTGTGAATGATCTTTGGATGAAAATTAGTCGAAATAAACTATTTAGTTCCTCATGCAGAAAAGTAGAGAAGCTTCTTAGGCATAATACGAGATAGAATCACTCAGTGACGTCATATTTGAGAAACAAATATGGCGTCGAAATTGGACAAACTCTCCAACTTCAACTAGCCATATCTTCTTAACTTAGTTTATTTGAATGCTAAAACGTTGGAAATAAACTAAAGTCAGTCAGATCTTTCATACGAACTTCACTTGTAGTTTGACTGGAGTAACCCTTTACAGTGGCGTGCTGGCCTCTCTTTGTCAGGGGAGGCCAACAGTAAAATTGGGATGCAGTCATGTCAGTGTCATGGGATGCAGTCATGTCAGTGTCATGGGATGCAGTCATGTCAGTGTCATGGGATGCAGTCATGTCAGTGTCATGGGATGCAGTCATGTCAGTGTCATGGGATGCAGTCATGTCAGTGTCATGGGATGCAGTCATGTCATGTCATGTCAGTCTTTAGCATGCAGTCATCCGCCAATATAACATGGCTCGTATTCGACATGCCTACAGTCGCGAGTATATATATAGCTGGGCGCATCATTTTTGGCCACATTTTTGAAACATATGCCACTTGTTAGACGGTATATTTGTGATAGTTTTGACAGTTTTGCATTAAGTACCTAAAAAATGACATTAAGTAAAGAGAAAATTATTTTTATGTTTGATAAAAATAAACATACCGTATTAACTCGAATAGGTGCTCATTAAAGACTTTTTGACGAAGCGCTTGTTCGAGGGCGGCACTTATTAAATGTCATTAAAAAACAACATTTTTGAATCAAACATAACTGCTTTTTATTTCTAAAAATGACAACAACAACATAACTCATGTTAAAATGTCAACGTCATTATCTTCTTCTTAATATGACACCTCGAATAAGCGCCGCCCTCGAGCTCGAGTGCTTTGAATGAGGAACTGGTCATTATTTATTGACCTAAATGGTCATGACCTAAATGGTCATGGGGTAAAAAAAATCACTTCTCTGAAGGGTTGGGAAGCAAAATTTTCATGACTATTTACATAAAAAATTAAGAGTTAATCATTTAAAATTGGAATTTCGTCATCAGTTCTCTCATTCATACTACTACTACTGCGCGTTTTAATGTCGCTTTTCCCAGATTACTGGGGTTAGACTACAGAAAAAATAAATAAATTTTGCACTACTAATGTATCATGATGGCATTCCGCCAAGCAACACGATCCTGTACTAGATCGTTGCTTAAAGTAAGTTTTTTCATATCGGCTTTCACATTGTCAAACCAGCGCATCTTTGGACGACCTCTCGGAGTAACACCATTGACGTTGTATGTCATTATTCTCTTTTGCCATTTTATGTTGTCCACCTCATGACGTACCCAAACCATCTCAGCCTTCCTTGCCTGATAACATCCGAAATGCTGGGAATACGAAGCCGGAGTCTGAGATCAGTCATAGAGCATTTGTCTGATAGTCTCGTGGAGCAGATCCACCTCACCATTGAATTGTCATTTCTCACAATTCTTGCAATGTTTTCATTGGTCATAGGCCATGTCTGACTTGCATGAAGCAGAACGCTACGGACTGCAACTGCAAATACATGGCCGCGGGAAGGTAGAGATATCCCTTTGTTGGTGAGGATAGGGAGTAGAACACGGAACTTCCTCTAGGCAGCACGCACTCTTGATGTTATAGCATCAGCACATCCACCATTATTTCCTACCACATCACCCAGGTATGGGAATAAATTTCTGATCTTAATTTGGTTGGGTAAAATTTTTACCAGCACAAAATTTCTTTCTCTTCGGCCCCCATCTTGACCATAAATAATGACCGATTGACGACTGCAGCGGCGCTTACTTAATGGCCGGCGTTAATAGCCTTGTTTTTGTATGAATTATATTTTAAAGACATTTTTAAAACCTATCCCAGTAATTAGACGGTATAGTTTATGTTTTTCAGTACGTTAAGCACAGTACAAATTGCATTAAATACGGACATTAAGTGCAGAACAAATGATTTTTATGTCATGCTAACAATAAAGATAACTTTGTTTTTGTATAAATGATATTTAGGTTCATTAAAAACCTTTGTTTTTCTGCCCCAGAACGACAAAGCAACATTTTAAAATCCTATCACAGTTATATATATATATATATATATATATATATATATATATATATATATATATATATATATATATATATATATATATATATATATATATATATATATGTATATGATATAATGTCTCGCTTTGGGAGCAAAAAGTGCCAAACAAGTAATCAGTAACTATCCATCACTTGATTTGGGATTCCGGAAACACGGACTACAAAACGACATTTTTATCAAAATCTATCATATAGTTAAGGTATATTAATACCTTAACTATGATAGATTTTGATAGTTTTATTATCAGTTTGTGTGTGTCTTCGAGTCTTGTATATACTTGTGCAAAATGAGCTAGAGCAAGTGATTTTGTGGTTTTGCTAAAAATAAAAATAGAATATAGAAATGAATATCCTCTTTTTGTAATCCAGACAAAGACGGAACGCACTTATCGAGATTGTTCTTTATTTTGCATTTCTCAAAGGTGTTTCTTCTCCACCGTTGTTGTTTATAGTAACAAAGGAAGTGGAAAGACAGTGTCACTTTCTTGTATCTTGTATGCTCTGACACCACGCGTTTCCTAATCACAGGAAGTCTGTTCAATCCAGAGGCGTGGCTTCTTCAATCAAATTCTACGATATTCGAACTCCGCCTCTATCGTCAAGGCTACTTATATATCACGGTCTTCGTGTGGGCCAGGTCTTAACATTTCTGTGGCGGCGGTCAGTGGATTTTGGCAAAATTATGGGACCTTACGATGCTTTTCGCGATAAACCAGCCGCCACGCTATATGGTGAAATACACACAACTGCCTCGATCGACGTTTTCGATGCTGGACTTATATTCGCTTTTGCTGCAATTGGTTTCTCATTTTTTATCCTTCTACCTGGCTACATGGGCAAAGAGGTACTGCCTATTATATTTCCTTTTATATTAAAATAAAACTATCCATAGTTTTATAATTTTACCATTTGTTTTTGTGGCTTTAGTTTAAGATTTAGTCACGTATTATAGTAATTTTATCGTCAAAATTCAGTTACTCCAGTAACATGATCTAGAATTGCTGTGTCGAATTGGTTCGATCTATTCATAACAACATATTTATATATATATATTATTCGCTGAATAATAGTGGAGTAGTGTATGCGGCAAGTGCGTATTTCTGAGCGGTATAGCGATGTATTCGATTTCTATTTGACTTGGTCATATTTTCCTAAAATTTCTCTTCAATATACGTAGCTATTTTTAATAGAAAGGACTGATAATTTATTAAGGAATTCTTTATATTAAGTTTTAACGTCAAATTCAGGTGGCCTCGCAAATATTGAACCACTCCTGGTACATTTTAACCGCTTGTTTTCACTCGTACGTTGAAAAAATACATAACGAACCGTGTAGTTTATCTTTTTGGTTATTTTTTCTATGCGATGAGTATAATTTTATTCCAAGGTGTGAACGAGATTTGGCTGGAGAAACCATTCGGTGATTGAATGATTAATATTGAGTCACGAAGGTAAAATCTCATTATTATTCGACAAAGCGAAGTCAACGGGCAAGTCTAGGCGACTTCGGAAGAGGCGGATTATTAAACTCACACCTTTGCCGGGAGCTGCGCTATCGAGCCTACTGGGAAAAGCCGTGCGAGCGCGCGCGTAAAATCCGCGTTAAGCGCACAAGAAATCCTCGCAAAACCTTCTACCTGCTGATCCACGCATGCGAATACGCAGTGTCACGATTCTATTTCAGAATTATCTTAGCGTGAAGATCATAGTTGTCGTGAATATTCAAGGTTGCTCCAACAACTCAAACAGGGCTGTTTTGATATGTGAATAAATAAGCATCATCTAATATAAACCGTGCCTTAAATAAGTCGCGCACGTAGTCGCGATTTATTTTGGTCGCGCCAACAGTGTTTACATACGTTTAAGATATATTTACTTCTGTATATATATAGCTTATATACATTATTATCATTGTTGACGTGACGTATAAACTGTTTTGTTGCGTAGACGGTGTACGCTAAATACAAATCGAAACGGTTAGTCTGTATGCCGAAATATTGTGTACAATGTCTAACGTTTCGAGTGAAGGCCCTTCATCACAGAGTTAAATGCAAAGTTAAGCAAGATTTGACTCGCACGTTTAATCGGTGCGACGTTACAATGGCTTGAAATCGAGGTTGGCCATATAAAGGATAACTGTATTATTGCCAACCTCGAACATTCTCCTGATGACACGGCTAATCCGGCGTAAGGATGTACAGTGTTTGGATTCTATTCTATTTTATTAGTTGTGTTGAGCCGTTTGAAACGGGCCCCTATAATCGTCGTCGTCTAGTCGAGAGAAAGCTCATGGCATGCAACGTTCGTCGTGCGAAGTACGGCATTTCTGTAAGTGTTTAAGGCGGCGTTTACATTGTATCGGATCCCTATCGCTGCGTCGCAGAAAGTATGCCGGATAAGGCTTCTGTTTACACATGAAACGATGTTATTGTACCGACTTTACAGCGGTGCGGCGGTCCGCTGTCCGAAGTGATACGTGCCGTGTCGCATCGATTATTGCGACGCTCCGATTATATAATGTAAACGGCAAAAACGGTGAATCATTCATTGCGACATTTCGGTCACGTTTATTCAAAATTGAGTCATGCAGAAAAAACCCGCTTTGTCCACTAACTGACATATCCTTCGGCCTGCTGCAGACGGAAACTGTTTACAATTTGCACCGAAAGCATTTTGAAACGAAGCATAAACCTATATCCGATACAATGTAAACGTAGCAGACTTGCTAACGATCGCGACGTCTTTATGCATATAATCGGTTTTTGACTGCAACGACTCGGCTGATCACGAGAGCCAGGATGAGAACCAGCCTTTAACGTCCCTAATCCCTGCAACGTTGCCCGCCCGTTCCGAGTGCAATGTCATCACACTCAGCTCCTCTCGCTGCTCTTTCAGACGACTATACTAGTCAGCACTCACGAAGCAGTGAAAGCCGTTTCATGAGATTGGCTTTGATCTATGTCTCTATGATGTACAATCCGTTTAAAATCTTAAAGCTTTTATAATCGGTCGTAAAACAGGTCCTACTCGGTGCTGATGAATTTCCAATGGTTTCTTTCCGGCAATGCTAAAATTTAGATTGTTTATATTTGCTCCAACGCGTTGTCGTCGTCGTCGTAGCTGCCCGGAGGCGTATGAAGCATTTTAGTAGGTAGTGGGTAGGCCAAATTGGGACTGATTAGGTTTTTACGCAAAGCTAGTAATTATTATATTGCGCGTGATCTTAGCGGTCAAAATCGCTACGGTTGTTACATCTCCTCCTTTGCCCGATGTCGATGTTACACAGGACGGTGTTTAAACATGTTGCCGCAACAAAATTTTGTTAAAAGTCGTTACCGAATGGCATATCACGCGCCATCAATTCTTGTGCCATGCATATTCCTTGCGTTAAAATCGCCGTGAAAAATAACCTTTAAAGTCGTTATTCATTGCGCCGTTAGTGAACGCGATATGTTGAATTGACTTTAGTCAACTGAGAATTCGTTCTTTGTATTGATAAGTTTCTGTCTAAAGTTTAGACAGCTTGGTGGGTAAGAGCTTAATCACTGAAGCGTTATACGGAGAGAGGCGATCTCCGAGGGGACCGTAATATTTACTGCATGCATGGGTCGTCATTAATGTAACATATGGACGTATACTACCAGTTCTGCAAGTATATGTATATATATATATATATATATATATATATATATATATATATATATATATATATATATATATATATATATATATATATATATATATATATATATATATATATATATATATATATATATATATATATATATATATATATATATAAATAGTTTAAACGATGTTATATCTTATTTGGTTTTATAATAATTATATAAACTGTGGCTGTGTACAGTATTGAACAGTAAAACTTTCAGAATTCAAGTTAGACATTCTAATCATTAAACTGCAACCGACCCATGAAGGTTATGTATGATGCAGTATGTACTGGTTCGCTTTTTAACGGGAAATATATGCACTGCTAGGTCAGCGAATTTAAATATGTTTATTTTTAACAAGTCAAAACGATGTTATGTTGTCATTCTTCATAGTTTTTTTATGTTGCTATATTAACAAGAGATCGCACTTGACATACCGAATTAGTTACTTTGGAAATGCCATTTTTAAAGCGCGCTTAATCATGTCGGTACCTCTCCGCCATTGTGCCGTCACCCGCTCGATTCACTACTGAATATTGTTGCGGCCGAGATGCCGCGAGTTTACCGATAAAGATCTATAATCTAGTAATAATTAAGTACATAGCAACCATCTTAGTCCATATTTATAACTCAACATGTTTAGAGTACCTCATTAGTCGTACTCGCAGGAGTTACGCCGCGTGTTCGATTCCTATCCGCTTAACTTCACTGGCTCTTCATGTCGTAGATATATTTCTACTCCATGCTGCGAAATTGCTCCAAATAACATCAAAGATCTATCATCTAAAGATCTATTGTCCAAATAATATTAAATATATATTATCGCAATTAATATTTCCGTGTTGCGTTGATCGAACTGTTTAGTTCGATATCGGGTTGTCGATAGCCATTGTCGTTAAAAGAACTTTTATGTGGAACGTCAATCACGTTGTTTAGTCGAGTGGTCACTTTAGAATAACTTAAATGCTTATGTACTTTTTAAGACTTTAAGTCCCAGCAATTCGGAAATCAGAATTGCGTCGCAAAATTCAACAGCTTCGCCCTGTTTCTAGTGATAAAATCCGAAAAATAGCGTCTTCTAAAATACCCAAGATTTTGTTGAAGAGAAAGGCCAGATTATATTTGAATCAATAATATTTCACTTCTAGCAAAATCCTGTTGCATATGAAGTAACCTAAGTCCGATACACACACACGAGAAACGTATATGTCTTGATTTCTTGATTCAATCTCTTCTCCCTTCGTGCAGGGAGTAGGACCAGATAGGTCAAAATGGAGAAACATGATTGGTGCAGCCGCGCTCATTGCTTCTTGTCGAGATTGGTTGTTCTTGTTCTTGTTTTTCTTCTTCCTGTTCTTGTTGTTCTTGTTGTTCTTGTTGTGGTTCTTCTTGTCCTTTTTCTGTAAGTTCTTCCTCCTCTCCCTCCATATCGCCACCGCGCGTCTTTGTTATTTATTAGCATAAGGACAAAAAAAAAGGAATTTGAAGTGACACGAAGCCTGTGACATAAGCATAAGAACATAGTCCAAGCATAAGCCAAGAGCAGAACAAAAGACGAAACACAGAAAAATTCTCGTTGTTTTGTCTTCGCAAGTCTCAGAGAAGAAGTCATGCTTTGTTTTCGTATTGATCTTGTGCTTATGTCGCTCGTATGAACCAGATTTTACCGCTGCCACTTTTCTGACCTAAGAGATACGTATATGATTTATCATAACAAGTACGATCGTACTACTCGACCAGGAACCAGTTAGTACAAACGCAAACGCCCTAAATAGGCAATTACCATCACCACTGACATCACGAATTACAAAATCATTTCCAGTAGTTAGTCTATTCTGTTGTTCAACATATCGAACAGGTCTTGGTGGACAGAATTCTAGTGAATCCATCATTTGATGGTGTGTCATCCCGTTATCATTACACTTGGATATGAAGGGATTGTGGCAGTAGTCAGAGGATCGTTGATCACCACGTTGATCCATCGTTTCAGATCTAATATAGTTCTTCGCAATTTATATGGTTCGGCGAGGCATTTTTTTTGAAAAATCAGAAAATGATCTAACTAGACACTATGTCTTTGTTATGGTTTGTGTTTGTCCGTGAATATTAATGATATGCATATTCTTCTTCTGCGCATACAGTCAAGAATTGCTTGTACGTTGCCCCTAAATCGAAAATCAAAATCGGACACCGTCAGTCGATGAGGAATATCGTTTAAAATCATCGTGTCAAATTTCATGACGATCGGACTCGAAATGACGGATACTTGATCAGGCATGCCAGCAGAATGATGGTAGAATTTTTCTATAGCATAGAGGATTAAATACATAGAATGTAGAATCTAAACCACGTATCAAGGCGATCATATAGCCTTGTAAAATTAAAATAACATACGGTAATCATGTGGCGCGTTTACGCCATATATCTAGTCTAATTCGAACAACATTTATTCGAAACGAGCAAGCCTCGCGAAGTTATAAATTTTCCATTCAAGCGACACTTTTGCCAAATCAAACTTGGCGTCTCCTACGTCACTTGAAACGTCTATGATCTAAAAAAGAGCTTCAGTTATAATAGAGCAATTACATGGAACTCCTTTCCATGTGAAATAAGAGACTCACTTTCCACATTCAGGGTAACTAATTCTCCCTTGTGTGAATATTGTAGAATAGGTTACCGAATTAAATTTTCTTATTGTATGTATTTATTAGCATTGTTAAATTTCAATTGAACGTATATAGGTATTTTGTAATCAATTAACCTTATCGTTATTGTGATTCACTTTACTTATGCTTTTACACACCCTTCGCGTAAAGATTAGGTAAAAGTCTTACTCCGCTCGAGACGCAGGCCCGCCCAGAGGCCCCAACACAAGAGGGGCCCCTGTTTACTTTGTAGAGAATCGGTAGACGGTAGCCAAGAGGCTGTAGTTGAAATTATCAAACAGTATTTTCTGCTTCTCTGCGTTAGTGATTATTTATTTGTCCTTATTTATATCTTTTACGTCCTAACGAAAATTTGCGTTGTCATTTCACATGTAAAACTGAAACATTTTCACTTGAAATAACCTTACATCCGTAAAATGTATGCGAAGGGGGCCCCCAATTATACAATTATATATTTGGTCCCGAGACGTCAGTATTTCTTTGTTAATATACACACTGCTGTATGTGAATGTGGGAGAGCTTGGAGTAGACAGACCGGATACATGGACGATCGTCAAGCTCGTATCCTCAGAAAAATGATTCTGAGTCTCGGACAGGAATCGAACTTGTAACCTTCTGATTGCCGGTGAGACGCTCTAACCATTGAGCCACCGAGACTCAGATGGAGAGCGAATGTTACAATGATGATGTACTGGTAGTTCCGAACCAGTGGTTCGATTGATATATGTACTGTACTGCCTATGCGGCAGTCACTATATATCGGTAATGTTTGGATGTGTTAATATACACACTGCTGTAGTGAATATGAGAGAGCTTGGAGTAGACAGACGATACATGGACGATCGTCAAGCTCGCATCCTCAGGAAAATGAGTCTCGGACAGGAATCGAACTTGTAACCTTCTGATTGCCGGTGAGACGCTCTAACCATTGAGCCACCGAGACTCAGATGGAGAGCGAATGTTACAATGATGATGTACTGGTTCCGAACCAGTGGTTCGATTGATATATGTACTGTACTGCCTATGCGGCAGTCACTATATATCGGTAATGTTTGGATGTGTTAATATACACACTGCTGTAGTGAATATGGGAGAGCTTGGAGTAGACAGACGATAATGACATGGACGATCGTCAAGTGCGACGTTCCGATTCCGAGACTCAGAATCATTCTTCTGAGGATGCGAGCTTGGGGATCGTGGGACAAGCCTAAAAGGGATGACTCAAAAGGACCTTCCTATTTTCAAAAACTAGTCTAATCATAATCCTAACCTTAACCCTAACCTTAGCTAACCCTAACTTAACCAAAAATAAAGTCAGCAGACAAAAACAGAAATGTCCTTTTGAGTATGTAAAATAGATTGAGTATGTTTAAAAAATTATGGATATCTCTATGACACCTTTGACACCAATTCATAACAGGTTCTGTACGATCCTAACTTACTTTGAATTTCATTCTGAGCAAATATCTGAAAGTGGTTGATATAACTTAATTAGAGGAAGAGCAAGTGTACAGAAATATTAGTAAAAAGCGAATGTAGAAACGTGGGAGTGGCGAAGTTGAAATTGGAGTCGAAGTGCAGTGCCAAGAAATAGATATTTAGGTGGATATAGAGCTGGAATATGGAGATAAAGAGATTTAGATATAGGTATAGCGGATGAGGGTATAGTGGGAGGTAAGGTTTACAGGTAGTAATTGTTAGAGATAGAGAGGTATAGATTATGTAAAATATACAGAGTACTGAAAAAACGGATATAGTTGTGTAGGACTTTGTTTACACCATTTTGACTCGATTTTAAGACCATTTTAATTATTGACTCAACACCAGTCAGTCATTTCCTTTTGGAAATTTTTCTTATTTCTTTTGATATGTTATAAATCTCTTTTATTCTTTGGTTAGTAATTATTATAAAACTGTTTTTAGTTCTTATTTGCTACGAGCAGACAAAGGTCTTTTGTTCTTAATGTGTGTTTTCCGTGGAAATCATATAAAAAAAACCCTTCCCGAGTTTTATAGAAAGAACGTGAAGATAATCGGTAGGCTTTCAAATAAAGGGTTTTGAAAATATAAATATAAAGAACTTTGATCAAATAGATAAAAATATAAAAATAACTTTGAATTGCAACGTTGATAACATGGACTGCTAAAAAATTCCGACATGAACTCAGTTGAATCATATAATATTAGTTGTCGCAATAGATATACCAAGCAGAGAACGTAATTTAAAGATAAATATTAGAGCCCAGGAAAGCTTAACCCCATTCTTAACGCTAATATTAGCTCAGTACCACTTTCCTTATTCTAACTATTGACCACTAATCCAATTGTAATCTTCACTAAACACCCTCAAATAATCTTTCGTTTGACTAGCTGAAACATGATATCTTACTTACCTTTCACTACTTGTATTTTTAAATTTCAAATTTGTTATCCTACTTTGACCGTTTGTATAATCTAATACTGGAATCTATGTGTATATATAGTATATACCAATAATTTGTAATTTTCTTAAACCGCTCTGATGATGTTGCGTTGCAAGCAACGAAACGAATTAACAATTAAATCAGCTCTTTTATTAGGCTAGTCGTGCATCAGGTCATGATAGTTATACAGGGCTACTACAATTTGGAATAATCTTGATGCCTCACTAAAATCTAGAATGACAGTTCAAAGTTTTAAACATAATATAAAGACGAATCTTCTCACGGATTTCTTAAATAAGTAATCCTCTGTAATATAAATTTAAACCAATGTTTTAAATTGGATTTTTTAGACATTATTATAGTATATTCGTAAACACAAACCTTTGTAAATATAGTGATATACAGTAGTTAGTATAATGTTAAGAAACACTGTAAATTAGAGCTGAAAAGCCTCTCGAGGAGCATCTAATAAAATTATGTATGTATGTAAGCTACAAGAAGACATATTGATCTTGATGCGCGATATTTATGACTTATAAAAAGGTTCAAAAAAGATAGTGGAGACGTTGAAGTTAATATTGAGTGATAAGTTTCAAGTTCTAGGCACTGTGCCGTCATGAAGACGTGAGAGTGTGAAATATGCTATGAGTGACATTGTATGCAGGAGGCAAAGGCTACTCTGAACTCAGTGATGTTCCTGCATGAACCACCTTGAAACGATGTTTGACTTAAAGGGAATCCGTCAAAATACAAATGAAATATGAAAGACCTTACTAACTTTAGTTTATTTCCAAAGTTTCAGCATTCAAATCAATTAAGTTAAGAATATCGCAAGTTGAAGTTCGAGAGTTTGTCCAATTTTGACGTCATATTTGTTTCTCAAATATGACGTCACTGAGTGCTTCTATCTCGTATTATGCCTAAGAAGCTACTCTACTTTCCCACATGACGAACTAAATGGTTTATTTTAACTATAATTCTCCTCTAAAGGGCACTCACAACAGCTATATCACTGTGTGATCCATCAAAACAACTCCACTGCCGATTAAGAAGCACTCAATGACGTCAGATTTCAAAACAAATATGGCATCAAAATTCTCAAAGTTTCAACTTCAGCTAGCCATATCTTCTTAACTAAATTAATAGGAATGCTGAAACTTTGGAAATAAACTAAAATCAGTATGATCTTTCATATGCCTGGAGTACCCCTTATCCGGTTTGTAGGATTAAGATCAAAGTTTGATTTGCACTCATAATCCGTTGTCTTTGCTTTTCACGTCACGAGTGTTATTTCACGTTATATAGTTTAACATGCTAAAACAATTTTCACAGGCTTTGGCTGTCGTTCGGCGTTCAAACGTGAACCAGTATGGTTCACTCGCTGATGAAGGGCCTTCGTTCGAAATCACTTATTGAACCACTTATGCACTATTTCGGATATACAGTACACCAACCGTTTCAGCGGTAGTATTTTTATTTGTATTTAGCACTTGCTATAAGCAGCACACTGTCAGTGAGTCGACTGACAGCCTTCGTAAGAATGTGGAAAGCTCGATACGACGTCATGTATACTTTTGTGGCTTTATTTTCACTGTTTTGCATTGAAATAATACGTGATAAAATTCGTGGTCCACTTGAACTTTCTAATATCACAGCCGTGCAGTAAACTAATTCCTTTTGTAGTATCCTATATTGTTCATGTTATATATACTATATTATTCAT
The DNA here is from genome assembly GCA_035772405.1 of Chrysogorgia sp. JL179-B06. Lineage (NCBI taxonomy): Eukaryota > Metazoa > Cnidaria > Anthozoa > Scleralcyonacea > Chrysogorgiidae > Chrysogorgia > Chrysogorgia sp. JL179-B06. The sequence goes on from JAYKKM010000477.1 coordinate 3,900,862, forward strand.
ATATTGTGGATATTCTCATGCACAGATACTTGCACATAATATATAGCTTAATGGTTAGACTGTATATCACTATAATGCATGCTCATCAGAATTACAAGTTGACGCATATATATATAACCTTTACTGTCTATATAGGATCTAATTTTATGTACTGCAATGGTCAGACAATCTTATCGGCAATCTAATTCAATTATAATAAAATAATATAATTCAATTGTTTTCCCAGGCTTTTGGGGGGAAAACAAGCCATTCCATCTTTCCTATATTACAGTCTTATGAAAGCTCTTTAATATCAAACGAAAATATAGCTATATATACATCCGTTCATATAGTTAATATACTCCCATGATCCGTTGTGTCGTTTAATCTCAAAGTCTTTTCTGTATAATGTATATTACATTATATATTACATAATGTATATGTACTTTTGTTGAATTGTCACGAAATCGAATGCCCACGCATTAAGGACGCTCTCTTGCTTTTTGTTTAACTATGGTGTTTTGTATGACAAAAGGCCTTTCTCTTCATGTAAACGTTATCGTTCTCGGTTACCAGTATTTGTTTTCCACCTCAGTGTCGAAGCACGACACGGTACACACTACACAGATTCCACACGCTGATACACGACAATGGTTTTACTGGAGAGAATGTACTGCGGTATATAGAACAAACTAATTTAGTGACGTTATGAGTGCATGCTTAGATAAATTGCATCTTAGTGTAAATGAGATATGATTTGGTATTTTACTCAAAAATGTAGAAAATGCTTTTATTTGACCCTGATGGAAAGTCAGTAATCCGTCTGCTTATCATCTGAATCCGGCTAGCACAATATAAGTGCTTAATATGATAAGAAAAGAGCTAATCATTGACAAAATTATAGTAAAGTACTAAAGCGAAAATGTGTAAGACCATCTTACTCTGAGTGAACGGCTCCGCTTGAAACGTCAGTATTTTGTTCCTAAAAATCTTGGCAGTTCACTTCATTTTCACTTTGCTATATATCCAGAACACTGCCTACACAACACTCTACTTAATGTACATTGACAAAATTAGTTGGAACCGATTGTAAACTAAGTATTTATATTGAAAGTGACCTTTGTCCACTTGCAGTTGTACGATCAGAATTCACGCACGGTTGCCGTGCGAGGACTAAGTATTGCTGCACATAAATATGATATTAAAGTGTTGTGCTACGTACACAGCGAAAAATAGCTACTGTAACAACACGGTTATCATGGCTGAGCAATATTGTTGAACGCGGAACAATGTTGTACAGGTAATATATGAAACACTCGGAAGAGTGTTTCATCAGGATATCCAAACACCGAGACGTTTGTTGAAAACCGAGGCGAAGCCGAGGTTTTTTAACAAACGTCGAGGTGTTTGGATATCCTGATGAAACACTCTACCGAGTGTTTTGTATTACATCTCAAACAAATCAGTATTTTAAGAGAAAATCGAGGTGAAAGTTGGCTTAATTTATGTAATTTCTTCCTCCGATATCCAAACCTCCGTCTCGGTGCTGATTTCCTTTGTTTTCGGCTCATGAATTATTAATGATTCAACAATGTTGTTCAATATAGAACAGGAAAGATACTAGTCAGATAGAACAAGCATGTAATTCGCTATTGTTCAC